>OY978018.1:0-453070 GCA_963854515.1 Pandemis heparana | reverse complement strand
AGAAATTAAACAATCAATCAAATCGAGAGCCTTAAGTGCTTCGGGTCTTGATTTGAGCGTGTTCCCACTGTTCCGCGGCACGGCAGAATGTTGGAGTGGTTCCTAGAAAATATTTAATTCAAATTCTACATAATTATGTCAAGTTAGTAATCCGCACTAGGCCCGTATTAAAACTACAGAGCAAGCTTGCTCGTTCTCATGTGAGGTCTATGCCCGCAGAAACGACTGATATGAGAAATGATCATGATGTTTGTTGATTTTTTTATTACATTTTACGCGGGAATTCCACTTAACTTGAGAAGTCAAGAAACGCTTGAAGGGCAAAGATACTAATACTTAAACGAAAATCACATGCAAAATAATACCTAAAAAACACTGCAGCAAAGTTTTGAAATTAAACCCAAATAAACTATTGCAACAGCTCAAGCTTGCTATTTCGAATACCCCTGCACCACTTTCTATACATAGTCTTCAAATACGAATGCAAGAACAATCAGCGTATATGCTGTTTAATCTCTGTTGCCCCCGACAACACCAACTAACACTTAACAGGGCATGGTGGGGAGTATCCGTCCGCCATCTTGCCTCTCTCACTTCAAAACCTACACGAACAAGACAACTAAAAGTTTTTTTTAACATTTCTAAGAAGAAATATAGTGATTTCCTACGAGTTTAGGCGACTATCATACTAATTAGTGCTCCAAACAATCCCGGATTGTCTCTGCTACTAATGTAATGTATAGTTGCCGGTAAACATCTTGAGCATGACCTTGAATGCGCAGAAGTGAATTTAGCGTCTCTTTGGTATAAAAGTAACATGCGCGAACTTAAATACCCCTTCCACGTTGGCAACTATAATAACGGATCCCGTTCGTGCCGTACCGTGTGTCGCCGTCGTGTCGTGGTGCAATGGACACGCGCCCCGCCCTCGCTGCAGTCCTCTCCTCTCAGCCCCGTCCAATCTCCCGAAACGCTCGACTCACTTCAGCAATTGCTAATTAATTTCCATTGTTATGATTATGACGGTATAATGCATATTTTAATTTTGTTCATTACGAGCCCCGAAACAAATGAAGAAATTTGTATGCTGTTGACGACTCTTTGTGTTTGGTCTTTTAAAGCGGGTCGTGTTTTTTTTGTAAAATTAGAAAACATGTACAACGAGTTTTTAAATTATTATCATCTCCAGCCTATATACGTCCCACTGCTGGGCATAGACCTCCTCTCAGAATGAGAGGGCTTGGGCTGTAGTTCCCACGCGGGCCCGATGCGGATTGGGAACTTCACACACACCATTGGATTGCTTCGCAGTTGTGTTTTAAATTATACTGTAAGAGTAAAAGTTCATACATCCTGCTCAATCATCCTGCTACTAATATTATAAATGCGAAAGTTTGTGACGATGTGTTGATGTGATGATGTGACGATGTGACGATGTGAGTGAGTGTGTATGTTTGTTCCTTCTTCACGCTAAAACTACTGGACGGATTTGGATAAAATTCGGAACGAAGATAGCTGGTACCCTAGATTGAAACATAGGCTACTTTTTATCCTGGAAAATTGCACAGTTCCCTAGGGATATTGATAAACATGTCAATTGCTAATTCTACGCGGACGAAGTCGCGGGCAGAAGCTAGTACATACATAAATCATAATTTTTTATTTTTATTTATAAATCACGTCTTTATCCCGTACGAGTTACACGAAACAGGACTAGCCTTCCATTCCGCAAATACACTCAAAATACACAGTTGTTCCCGTTAGCGACAAAAACTGTCAAGTGTTTTAATGCATTTTGTTTTATCAGCCAGCGCGAAGTTATCAGCGACTTGGTAGGATAGGGCGCCAATGCCAATGCATTTGCGCTGTTTTTTGCACTAGCCTCGTTTTTTGCGCAGTGATTTATTGTCCTTTTTGTACACATTCTGCCATTTGAGAGATAAGTAATAGGGTAATAAATCAGGCGATTAAAATAAACGACAGTGCATAATCCCAGAGGCCAGCTCGAAGCTGATTGCTGGTCGAGTAATGCTAGAAGGCCAAGCGTCAGCGAGACTGTCTATTATAAGAGTCCTGCAATCACAGATCCAGCCAAAATTTATGTACCTACATAAAAATCTAGTGTTACATATATTTTTTGATGCTAAAAAAGTTCACCAATTTTTTTTCTTACTTAGGTAGGTATAGTGTAAGTAAACGCGAAAGCTTGTAATAGGTACCAATTTTTTTTTCTCTGAGCATTGCGGTTACATTTAAAATTTACCAGCATAAGCTTTTCATTGAAGGAAAACATATCATGAGGAAACCTGCACACACCTGAAAAACAATTCAATGGTGTGTGTGACCCGCGTGGGAATATAGCCCAAGCCATCTCATTGTAAGAGGAGGCCTGCGCCCAGCATGTTTATGATGTTAAACGTCTACATTGAAGTGGCGCCTGCGCCGGCGACGACGCGGCGTCGTCAAGTGCGCGCGCAGGTAGCCGATATCTGCCCATCTCGAGTGCATCTCGGAACTCTGTTTTTGTGCTCGCGGATAGGTCGGGACAGCTCAATTTACTAAGTGGCATTTTTAGGATTCCGTAGTTACCTCAAAAGAAAATATCGGAACCCTTACAGGATCACTGTTGTCCGTTCGTCCGTCTGTCAATATACTCTTTTTCTCAGGAATGCGTAAAGGTACAATATAATATTACTCATCAACATCATTCATTCATTCATAAATCACGTCTTTATTCCTTACGGGGTAGAGAGAGCCTAAAGTGACAAGATCTACAGGTCACGTTTAGCAAGGCTGTGGGCGTAAGGCGGAAAATGGAATCAATATAGTGATGGGTTGCTAGCCACATCGCCCTATGATTTTCGCCCATTTCTTTCATTAGATAGATCAGTAGGCTTATTGTCTAACTCGCTCGCAATCGCCATCGTGCTCATTTTGACAGTTCATGTATGAATGTGACAGCTAGCTGATTCCGATGCCAATTGTCAGCCCATACATGAACTGTCAAACTGAACACGATGGCGATTGCGAGCGAGTTAGACAATAAGCCTACAAAAGTCAAAAGTCAAAAGTCAAAAGTCAAAAGTTTATTTTGCAAATAGGCCGCCGAGGGCTCTTTTACATGTCTTTTTTTGAATCTACCAGCGCATTCGGAAAGACCATCATTGCCAAGAAGAATGCGCCGCAAGAAACTTGGCAGAAAGTCATTTTTTCAAAATAAAATAGATTTACAATAGTACTTAAATTCTACTTAACTTACCTAATACAATTAATACATTTTATAAAAGGGATGTAAAAGGTCCCTAAGTTAAGACCGTACCTTAAATTACATTGGTCTATAGTAGAGATGTATAAAGTCTCTACTGGTCAAAGCGAAACAAAATATGCGATAATGATAAGAAAGAGAAAGCAAAAAGTGAATAAAAATAATCTAAGTTCAGTGGAGGTGTAAAACGCCTCCACCGTCAAATAAGTTAATTGGAGATATCTCCAATGTCGATGAGAAAAAGAGCAAAAAAAAATATATTATATATAATAAAAAATATGAAATATGCATTTCATGTCAAGTAAGTAACTGATAAGCTTTTGGATTCCGAAGGCAAGCTTACGTCTGCCGCCCCCAATGTTGGCTCACACGCGCTCATGTCATGCTCTGAAAGCAGAGCGGTACCGAGGGCATGTATCACTTCCGTCCCCACAGGCTCGCTATGGGGACGTTTTAGGAACTTCGACGCTGCTAGCCTGTAACTAGACAGTAAATGAAAAAATAAAACAACAAAAGAAAACGGAAATCCATAAGCTTAACAATATACCTACCTAATACCTAACTTAGCACACATACACATACGACATAGCAATATTTATGTCCTTGTAAATAATTAATAATAATAAAAATAAAAATATTACTAAAGTAAAAAGAAAATAATAATACAAACTAATTAAAACAGGTAGGCACAATATTTAAATTGATAAGATGCTAATATTGATAATGACTATATAATCTTTAATCTTAATAAAATTTTTAGTAAGGTAACCGAGATCAGCAAGTCTAAACAGCAGACGGTAGCAACAGGGCCAGAGACCGTATATAGATACTACACACACGCACACACACACACACACACACACACACACACACACAGGTAGAAGCACTTTAAAAATGGTTGCTTCTTCCATTCACGCAGCGTATACGCAGGCATAACATAAAGGACTGTCCTTTACGCCTTACGCCATAGTGCAACAAAATAATAATGGTCTGTTGGTATTTCCAGAACAAACGGATGAAAGGACCACACGCGCGCCGATATGAACGAGCCGATGTAACCCTATGATCTGTGATAGCCGCATAATGGCCCAGTGTGCGCACGCGGTTCGGATTACGCTGCGCGGACGCACCTCGCGCCCTATTCATAGACAGCCCGGCTAGCACGACAGCGCACAAGAGTCGCGTCGCGTGCGAGATATATTACCCGTCTCTTTCTAGAACGAACAGTAAGAAAAAGACGGGCAATCTATCTCGCGCGCGACGCGACTCTTGTGCGCTGTCGTGCTAGACGTGCTGGGTAGTTCTTGTTGTCCCTCAAGTTTCATCATCATCATCATCATCAGCCTATGTTCGTCCACTGCTGGACATAGGCTTCGCCCATGGCACGCCACTGAGCACGATCCTCGGCCACTCTCATCCAGCTCTTGCCAGCCGCCTTGCGAAGATCCTCGCTCCACCGAGTCTGAGAACGTCCTGCGCTACGTTTGCCGATCCGTGGTCTCCACTCAAGGACTCGTCTACCCCAACTGTTATCGGTTCTTCCGTCCCTCAAGTTTGAGATTTGGTATAAATACACAAATCACGTCTTTTTCCCGTTTCACGTTTCGTTTTTTCACGTTTTTTTTTGTCGTTTTGGAAAAAGGCCAGGTCAAGAGTACCCGAAACCGACGAGCATGTATGAAGAGATTGATGAATGTGGATGAAGCGAAAGAGGTATGTCAGGGTCGTAGCAAGTGGAACAAAGTAGTCTCTGCCTACCCCTGTGGGAAAGAGGCGTGACGATATGTATGTATGTATGTATGTACGTCTTTTTCCCTTACGGGGTAGACAGAGCCTAAGGTACAAGACCTAAAGACTACGTTTAGTATGATTGTGGGTGAATAGGTGGAGTGGGTAATCAAAATAATGATGGCTTGTCAGCCGCATCGCTTATGACATGATTACTAACATTTTCGATTTTCAATGGGCTTTTACCATCTGCGTGGGAAGAGAAGCAACTGGTACATTCTATGTTTTTGCTCTACCCCCAGACCAGCATAGAAGGGAATAGTTTAGAAATAATCTACATTAACTACAAAGTACTAATAGGAAGGTGAACACCTTTGAAAAACTTCTTCAAACAAGATCGAAGCTATAGTAAGTAAGTAAATGCAATACAAAAACAAAGAAACTAATACAATTGTCAAAAATGCTATGACATATAATTATGTGAACAAAGGCGAAAAGGCGATCTTAGCCCCATAAGGGTTAGTACCGCATCTTTGAGTAGAGAAACCGAAAAATGGTGAGTTTGAGGTATTGATTAGGTATTGACGTTCAATACTCGTATTATTGTGGATTTCAAAACAAACGGATTTACTGCGATACGTATCAATTGGATCATGACATGCGTGGATCACAATAATATTGACCGTCAGTCATGCCTAAGGCACTGTGTGGAGTCAGATTCTCGACTATGAGTTCGGCCGGGAGCACGTGGCTTCCCTCAGGTCTCACTAATTCCGGTTGTACACTTCAGTGTTTCTTGTTGCTTTAAGTGCCTACTAAACACAGTGATACAGGCGATGTATCACTGTTAGAAGCTTTATGAGTCACCCTTTATGACCGTTCAAGTTGTCACTTAAAACATTTACTATGTACGTGTCATATTTTATGTTTTAAAGTGGCTTACCGATCCGTGGTTCCGTTTTGATTTAGTTCACGATCTGAAACAAATACAAAATTCATTATTATATAAATTGACAACATTTCATATTTCTGAGCCTATAATATTAATTGTTCTCTGTATTTTGTTTGAAAAGAAGAACATGCTGACACTTTAATTTTTTCGCTAGGGCTTGTATTTAATTTATAATTAATTTATTAATTTGTGCTTATTCTAAAAGGGCGTAAGTCCGATACTATCACAGAATAAACACTTATCCCTTTGTCTTTTCTCTATAGAAAAAAAAACTGACGTCAATTTCAAATCGTCAATGTCAGGCCCTATTCTCCAATATTCGATTTTCGAGGGTCGCTTCGTACTGTTCTGCTCATACGAATAGTCATTATCTTGAGTGAGAGTGAAGGTATGCAACAAACTTCGAAAATAGAATTTCAGAGTTGCCCCCCTTATACTTTGAAGTTGTCAAAAATACAAAATTATGATCGCTTATTTTTTCTCGTGAAAAAAGCAAAGGCGTTTCACCTATCCTGTGGTAGTTTTGGTAAAATTAGGACATATTTTTAATTAATTTTTATTTTTTATAATAAGCGATATTAAAATTATATAAACATATTGCAGTGATCAGGAGGCAAAATGCTTTCGAACATATATACATTTTCAGGTGTTATAAAAATGAAATGTTGTCAATTTAAATGACTTTGTTTAACATTTAATTGTTCGTCATCGAATCTACATTGAATCTACACAGTGATATGTTTACCAAGTCAATCTGACCACTGGAAATAGGTAAAATTGCACTTGTGTAGGTGAAAAACTTAAGTAAATGACCTGTTGTATGTAGTAGTGTACAGAACTGATATGGGACTTATATCATCACTGTCACTACATAGTCTAAAACAAAGTCGCTTTCTCTGTCCCTATATCCCTATGTCCCTATGTCCCTATGTATGATTTTGATGCGGTTTTTTTAATAGATAGTGTGAATCAAGAGGAAGGTTTATATGTATAATACATACATAATATACCGTGCGAAGCCGGGGCGGGTCGCTAGTTTTTTTTATAATTTGGAACGTCAATTTGTCTATTCTCACACATTAATCACACATAATTACTATAATGTAATTTACTTAAGTTTTTCATCTAAGTACATTTCATTGACGTTGATGATACATTGTTAACATAATTATACGGATAACTCACGTTCATTAGCTTTTGAGCTTATCACCAACAAGCAGACAGACGTAGAGAAAGACTGTTTTGATTGTAGTGATCATTATTCCATGTACAGTTAAAGTCAAAACCTCTCCCACATTAATATTCCCATATAAAATCAATATTCGTTATAATTGAAGGCTTCAGAAGTCCCGGCCAAAGACCTTTAACGAACCGCTCGCCTTTTGTTCAAAGGAGGGAAAACAAAGGAAAACAGGTAAATGTCCCAACGCACGGTATTTAATAAGTCGGTGCTGTAATGACACAGGGTAATGATAGCCGGGATAATGACGGGGTATTGGAAAATGGGAATGTTTTGGTACTTAGATATTTCCTGCTTTTTAGTAGCTCATTCAAATAATGTATTACAATGCATTAAATTGCATCACCATCGCAGGTAGATATGTTTAAGTTTCTGCGTCCTTTACCGGATTTACAATGGGGAGTGTTCTGACGAACTTTTTGTCGTTGCCCCAGCTGCCAAGTTTCATTGCCGTACTTCTCGACGGAGAGGTAGCTTTCATCAACACCACCTCGATGAATGGTGCTCCTCCACTAAGATTTGGAGTGAACTGGTGACTGAGGTTTCCCAGCTTGCTATAACATGGGGGCATTCCGCTAGCAGTAGGCTACTAGGGTTTTCGGTTAAATACTTCTTCTTTGGTCTTTTACTGGTTTATTTCTTTGTTTTGTATGATCACGTACCTTGTTCTGTTTTGTACTTTTTTTATAAACTCGCTAACTAGCTGGAACTTGGCTCGGAAGATTCTCGATCGAGTATAAATTGCAATTTTATTAAAAGTTGTAGTGAGCGCTGTCTGCGGGAGTTCTTGAACGAATCTTTAGTACTTGGAGTTATGGAAGTTCGTAGATTGAAGTTGTTTCAAAAATGAAGACGGTAGGGTATCTGTGGATGCTGGTATCAGAAAACAATGTTGGATTTGTGTTTGTTTTTATTCTGATCGGCCGCCAAGGGGCAGCGGAGAATTGGAGAGTAAGGAGACTGATGAAATTACAGATTTAAAGCAGTACACGATGTAAAAAATCGGGACTTACGAGCATAGAGATATTTATTTACGCGACACGTGCGACGTTCGGGATTTTATGTCCAAATTTTACAATAGAGGCTCAGGAATACAACATACATACATACGTGCCTCTTTCCCACAGGGGTAGGCTGAGACTACTTAGTTCCATTTGCTACGATCCTGACATACCTCTTTCGCTTCATCCACATTCATCAATCTCTTCATACATGCTTGTCGGTTTCGGGTACTCTTGACCTGACCAGGAATACAAAATGTAACAATAGCAAAGTGTGAGCGGGGCCTTACCACGACGTCTTAATGCGTTTCAATTTGACGTGTCAGCTGTCATTTTTGACTCTCCTAGTATGGATCTGACAGCGAGCGATCCAACTTTGGTTCGAAATTGTATCGCATTAAGACGTCACGGTAAGGCCCCAGAAATCCAAAACCAGGGGCTTACCGCTTATGCGATTCAATTCTGATTCAGTTTAGGTTCGCTCGCTGTCAGATCCATACTAAAAATGACAGGTAAAACCTGAACTGAGTCTGAATTGAATCGCATCAAGTCGTGAGGCCCCGGCTCGCTCAATTCGATGCCGACTACGTTAAACATACTGAAACACGCATTCGTATAAAAAAATGTAAATCTTTGTAAAAGCAATCAATCAGTGCGTACTCTCACCACTTTGCGGGGACACCGCACGAATATCTAATTTTGTTTGTTACACCCCCCCGCCCCCTTCCCCGTCTACGGGGTGAGCGCACGCGCGAGCCACCCTAAATCCAGGCGGACGTTTTGATGGATCACCCTTAATGACAAGCAGTGAGGGGCGGCAGGGCGGAGATCGTTATCGATAAGATAGTATCGATGTTTTGATTGCGCGTAATTGGGTCGGGTGGCATGATATCTGTTATTATGGTAATGTTTACGGGAGTATTGTAAGGAAATTTTAATGGAATGAATTTTGAAACGGCAGTATTCCTGTAAGTTCGAGGGGTTGGATGGATGCCAAGAGAATGAGGTCAGCGTTACGGTAAAACTGAAAGTTGGAGATTCTTGTTTAAGTATTTTATGATTATCAACCACGAAACTAGTAATTTGATGGCTAAAAGTTTTTCTTCGCAGAATAAGTTTGTCCCTTTCATTTACGGACTCTGTGCCTATCTCAAAAGGAAAAAGGAAACCTTTAAGGATATTTGTTGCCCTTCTGACCGTCTGTCCATCTGCCGTCTGTCTGTCAAAATCTTCTTTCTCGGGAACTCATTAAGATGTTAAATAAGAATTGTTAATACGTAAAATAAAAGAAATTTGCAGTTCGCTTCGCTTTGTAGACTCGTTGCGTGACATATTTATCCTAAATTAAGACTAGATAAATACATAAGCATAGCTAGATGTGCGCATGAGAAGTTGGTATGTACATGAGCTCTTTAATCCCTGTTTTTAAATACTCGCAAAGCCCCCTAGTATTATTAGTATTGCGAGTATTTGAACCACAGAAAAAGCAACGTGTTTAAATTGCAGATGTGTTGCAAACTTAAAAAAAAATAACTGAGATAATATCTGTCTTGTATGTTTTAATAATGTCTCCGTCTGTTGCACAACATTACATACCTTCTTAAATTTGATAACTTTGGGTCTAATCAAAATCAAAATCATCGCACCACTCTTATTTTAATAAATCAAATGTGTTCCTTTTTTGACAGAGTTTTGATTTTTTCGCACAATTTATAGGTTCGTCTCAAAACTGACACACAAAATTATATGAAAAATACATTTACTTTATCGATGTCGATAGCCTTTCGCTCGTGCCTACCCCGCCGGCATATGCGCGCTCGCCGCATGAACGCCACTACAATTGCGTTACATTACGAATTCTACCGTTCAGCTACCGTTGAGTTTGGATCGCCTGGAGGTGTACAGTCAGCGGCAAATTAATGCTCACTGTGCACTGTTGTAACTCGCACATTATGGACCGTTTCTCGATGACACAAGTAGTAAATTAGCAACATTCAAATTAACCAATTGAAGTTGGGTTTTGACCAATGTCGTTTAGGCTTTTATCTACATCTATATCATAACTTTCCCTACCTACTCATACTCATACTCATACTCATTTATTCGTAATAATTATTGTTATTATTTTATTATATTCCATGTCAGAACAACTCATGAAATTAAAAAAAAAAAAAAAAAAACATTTCAATTAAACTTTTCAACAAAACTGCAGCACTATAATAAAACAAATATTCCTACAATATGTTTAGAAACGATTAGCAAATGGCCTACATTAAGAAACACGTATCTGTGGTTGTATTATAATATTTACTTTAGAGCATCAATATCCTCTAATGTGTGGTTGTATTATAATGTTACTAAGTAATACAATCGAATCTCTTAAATAACAGAATCTCTTTGCACATTGTCCTACAATTTAAGAAAAAATATAAATGTCAGTCGTTTCGTCTGTTTCGAACTCTCGAAATACAGAAAATAATGATGCCTACGTACTTTGACGTGAAAACGTTTATTGTAGAAAACTTATAATATGAATGTAGATACAACTATGTACGCGACTGTACATAATTAGGAATTAAAACACTCGTGCTGCACCTTTTGAAAAAATATATTATATTTAAATGTCAAATATAAGTCACTAGCTTCTGCCCGCGACTTCGTCCGCGTAAAATTAGCAATTGACATGTTTATCGCTATCCCGCGGGAACTATGCAATTTTCCGGGATAAAAATTAGCCTATGTTTCAATCTAGGGTACCAGCTATCTCCGTTCCAAATTTTATCCAAATCCAATAGTCGTTTCAGCGTGCAGAAGGAACAAAAATACACACTCACATCGTCACTCACAAACTTTCGGATTTATGATATTAGTAGGAGTAGGATTCACAAAAGGATAATTAAGTTGAATAAAAAAAAGAAAATAATCTAACTAATATTATAAATGTGAAAGTATGGATGGATGGATGTTTGTTTGTTACTCAATCACGCCAGAACGGCCCAACGGATCTGGATGAAATTCAGCACTTAGATAGAGAAAAGTCTGGAATAGCACATAGGCTACTTTTTATCCCGGAAAATTGCGTAGTTCCAGCGGGATAGCGATAAACGAATTCTTTGCAGACGAAGTCGCTGGCAACAGCTAGTAATTAATACATGTCATATTAATCATCCAAGACTCGAGAACACATTCGCATTTTTCATACAAACAAACAACTGCTTCGACTGGGTATCGAACCCGGCACCTGAAGCTTCATTTAACGACTAAGCTATCCGGCCGTCGAGTTGACTCAAGTGCTTGCTACTCGCACTTTAGATTTCATTGCCATTTCATACAGCACCGTTTTGCCGTGTAAGCCATGTCGTAAAGATCAGGCGACGCGGCGGATAAACCTGACGAGCTAACGCTTCGGCGAGCTTGATGAGAGCAAGTTTATGGCTTCTATTGAGGACCAGATCTTGAAGGATTTGGCGCGAGATTTGCTGAGGCGTACAACTGTAGCGAACGCAACTGCAAAGATCACAATGTGTCGTTGAAGAAACATGTAATTTATGTGAGTTACATAGAGCACCGTGGTAGCCTAGTGGTTTGACCTATGGCCTCTCAAGCAGAGCGTTGTGGGTTCAAATCCCGAGCTCGCACCTCTGAGTTTTTCGGAATTTATGTGCGGAAATTACATTTTAAATTTGCCATGAGCTTTTCGGTGAAGGAAAACATCGTGAGGAAACCTGCACACATCTGCGAAGAAATTCAATGGTGTGTGTTAAGTTCCCAATCCGCACTGGGCGCGCGTGGGAAACCCTCCCATACACGGAGGAGGCCTATGCCATGAGGCACGCCGAATTATGCGACAATTTAATAAATAAAAAAAAACTACAACATCAACAACATGTAACTTACTGAAATTGTAGCGAATTTGGAATAAAAAGGCTATATTATTATAAATTATTATTACATAGAGCACGTCTTCATCCCTTACGGCGTAGACAGAGTAAGACCTAGGCCACGTTCAGCATGATTGTTGGCGTATAGGTGGGAAGGAATCAAAATAGTCATGTGTTAGCCGCATCGCCTATAACATGATTTCTAAGATACGCCCATTCCCTCGATGGGCTTTTGCTACATTCTATGTTTTTTCTTCACTCCCAGACCAGCATGGATGAAAGTATCTATGCCTATGAATAATCTTATTAATAATCACTACATAGTATAAAACAAAGTCGCTTTCTCTGTCCCTATGTCCCTATGTATGCTTAAATCTTTAAAACTACGCAACGGATTTTGATGCGGTTTTTTTTAATAGATAGAGTGAATCAAGAGGAAGGCTTATATGTATAATACATACATCTCTGCTATAGACCAATGTAATTTAAGGTACTTACAAACTTAACTTAGGGACCTTTTACATCCCTTTTATAAAATGTATTAATTGTACTATAGGTAAGTTAAGTAGAATTTAAGTGCTATTGTAAATCTATTTTATTTTGAAAAAATGACTTTCTGTCAAGTTTCTTGCGGCGCATTCTTCTTGGCAATGATGGTCTTTCCGAATGCGCTGGTAGATTCAAAAAAAGACATGTAAAAGAACTCTTGGCGGCCTATTTGCAAAATAAAAATTTTGACTTTTGATATGCCGTATTACCGTGCGAAGCCGGGGCGGGTCGCTATAGTCCCCAATAAATTGCATCGAACAAATGTTTTCGACTGCACTCATTCCCCTCCAGGAAATAAACTCGAATAATATAAAATGTACCCAAATTGATATTTAATGGAGTCGGTCACGAAAACTGAACGAATGCAATTACTGGAAGCAATTCTGTTGAAACTGATGGCGGTGTTTTCAGAGGCAGGGGATAAAAGCCACTTTCTTGTCATGATATCTGTATGTATGTATAATGAATCGGATTGAAAAAGATTAAAGATTTTGAATAATACATGGGACATGTTCCACCACATTCAGTGAAGTTTTTAATTTAAAGAAAGAAAGAAAAAAGTTTATTTATGACAATCACGACACATCAATAAGATTAAAAATGATATATTACAATATTTTTAATATTTTGATTTATCAATGTCACTTGAAATATCAGGAAAACTTAAACATAAATATCAATGAAAATCAATGAGTTGGTATAAGGTAAAAGATTAATGTAATCGTTGTAAGGAATTAATGTAATTTATGTATCTACTATGTTGTATTTAATGGAAGTAACTTATGTATTTAGTAGGGAAAAATAAATTTTACGCAATAATAAATAAATAAATAACAATCAATTCCTTCGATGACAGATATATACCTAGCTATAATTATCGAAATGACTAAGTTAATTATCTTAATTCCACAAGATCTAAATACCACTTCGGTGTTAGAGGGTAATTTTAACTATGCAGTAAGTAAAGTATTCTGTGGGTAGTACGGGAGGTAGAGCCTTGTGCAAGGTCCGTCCGGATCGCTACCACCATCTTACTCGCTGATCCTGCCGCTAAGCAGCAGTGCTTGCGCTGCTGTGTTCCGGTGTGGAGAGTAAGACAGCCGGAGAAATTACGGGCACAAGAGGCATTTCATCTAAGTCCTCTAGGTTGGCAACGCATCTGCAATCTCTCCGAGGTTGCGGGTGTCTATGGGCAGTGGTGATCGCTTACCATCAGGTGTCCCACTTGCTCGTTTGCCTTCCAATTCACATAAAAAAAAATTCTCACAACACGATAATAACAATTCGCAAATGCATCTTTTCACAAATTGATAATTTGACAAACCTTCTGCTAATATAACATAATTAACTTACTGCATTTATTAACTTTCGTATTCTTTTTAGGGTATAGTTTCATTAATTTTAAATGAATTTAGTACAAGTGATTTTCCGTTTAAACGCCACGTCTGGTCAAGAAAATTACCACAAAGGATTTAATTAGCAGCAAGAGATTCTAGTCTAGACTACAAGTTGACTAATTGAAAGTTAGTTCTTATTAAATTAACGTTTTGAGCATTTTGTATTTTAACTTGGTTCTTTCAGAAAAGAAACGTTTTAATTGGTTCAATCAAGCGCCATTTTGGTCTACCTCCATTATTGTTAAATTGAATAAAAGCATTGATCACCGGTATTCAAGAATATATTATTTCCAAGATATTAATACAACGCCATTTCTGATACGACCATCAGTGAGTCAAACCACAGACTATATAGCATTAGGCTACAAGGCAACGTTCTGAGCCTTTAGTGTTAGGGTGCGACCAAACCGCCGCGTATACGCAGTGACGTGTCGTATACGTCACGTTTTCTCACCGTTTCTTCATACATTTTGTTGCGATTCCGTACCGTCACCGTTTTTTAAGCGGCGGTGTGGTCGCACCCTTAGTTTTCGCATATAAAACGTCTCGAACACGTTCACATTAAACGTCTCAATTACTATAGAAAAATTGACAGCGCCACTTGCGGATCGCAACGGCAACAAAGTGTTCTCATAGTATTTGACATTTTTAACGCAAACGCGTTCGAGCGTATTTTGTGACGGAAAACTTACACTAAGATAAGTTAAGATAGTAAATAAATCAGGGTTGCTAAATCTAACCCAACGACCTGCTGAAATAGTCCATAATCTCATCAGTCTAACAAATAGAACAAAATCGTGCTGAATGCTCTCAATCAATGCTCTTTATAAATCAACAATGCGGCTCTCAAATATCCGAAGTGTTTCATTTGGAGAAGGCTCGCCGCGCCCCGCTTGGCCGCGGTCCAACGGAGCCTCGCTACGCCGTAGACCCATTGTGCTACGCCGTAGCGCTACGGCGTATTGCTACGGCCCATCGGACGAAAATGCTCGCCATTTTGTACCCGAGATGCATAACAATATAAGTATTTTTTTTGCACTTTTTAAGCTTTTCTTTTTAATAAACAGGTCAGTCGTCTGTCGTATCTTGATTCAGTTATAGTTTTCTATAAACCAGATAACGTTTTCGACCGGATAACTTTAGATAGAGGTCACAATCACAACCGAGCTTGAAGTCCCGGGTTCTATTCCTAGTCACGGCAGTAATCTCCACTTTTTAAACGTACTACTATTAGACACAGACTCACAAACAATGAGCTTTGACTTTAGCTTCTACAAGAAGTTCTCAACTGGGGCACGGTAGTGCACCTGCCTTTCGCCTGCCTTTTCACGAGGCGCTTCGTCATTTTTTTGAACTCTCATAACTTGGGTTTGGATACGTCATCATCTCATCTCCAGCCTATATACGTCCCACTGCTGGGCACAGGCCTCCTCTCAGAATGAGAGGGCTTGGGCTATAGTTCCCACGCGGGACCAGTGCGGATTGGGAACTTCACACACACCATTGAATTGCTTCGCAGTTGTGTGCGGGTTTCCTCACGATGTTTTTCCTTCACCGAAAAGCTCATGGTAAATTTCAAATGAGATATCACACATAAATTCCGAAAAACTCAGAGGTGCGAGCCCGGGATTGGAACTCACGACCCTCTGCTTGAGAGGCCACAGATCAAACCACTAGGCTACCACGGCTTTGGATACCTCAATATTACTTAATCGGTAAATTCGAGTGTCTTAGAAAATCGTAGATAAAGTCTGGTATTTGAATAAAAATGACTTACATTATTATGCTTCTGCGGGAAAAGTGTGTTTTTAATTGAAACCCGTTTCGTGTCGGGGTTCGGCGTGTCCTGCCTTTGTGCGCAGAACAATGTCATGTGTTTGTTGGTGGCTTTTCAAACGCTGTCGTTTTTGAGATGGCTGCAAAATTGTTAAAAGAATGGCAAGAGCAACGAAAAAAACTATGGCTGAGGTAGTTAAAGACAATGTTCCAAAAACTGTGATGGACTGTTAGAAAACTTTTTAGGATTAATTAATATGTTTGTTTGTTTATGTTTATTTGATCATTCAATATTAAAATTACATCATCGCTTTAAATTAAATGTCAATGAATTGAATGTTAATGAAATATTGAAATCGTCAGCTCGAAATAAAATGACAACAATTAAAAATATAACAGCAAGTAAACTAAAATAAAGATATTTCTATCTCCATTGTGGGTCATCATGAGTAAAATACAATTTAAATACAAATGAAAATTATAATGAAAAATATATCATGAAACGGAAATTAACTTCAAAAAGAAACAAAAAATATTATAAATGACATAACAATAAATCTTGTCACCAAGAATGCATCATCCAAGATTCAAACATTCCTAATTTTATACATAGTATCGGCCCCGACCGGGTCTCGAACCTGGACCTGAGAACCACAAGGCCTCCGGTCATCGATGCAACTTAATGGTCGGTATACAATGCACAACGCAAGCAAACTCAGCAAAAAAGCTTGTATTTTTTTTTTCTCTTGCAATACTCGACACTAGTTTGTACCTATGTAATTTGTGCCCAAAATGCGCAAGTTTTTGACGAACTTTTTGGTGGTCGGATTCACTTTAATTTTTGTATACCTACACATTATATACAGAGTGTATCAGATACCCTCTAACAATAATCAACTGGGGTATATAACCATAGCCAACTCCATTTTTTTTAAATATTTTTTTAGCTTCTGTAGCTATGGTTATATACCTACCCCAGTTGATTATTATTGTATCTGATACACCCTGTAGATTGAATGACAAATTCAAAAACAACCAACAAAAAGCACAGTCGCACAGTTAGCAAAAAAATCATTAAAAGTTTGTTTCTAGCCAAGAATTATTTCTTCAAATTACTTCCTTAAGGCTCCTTACAAGCTCAAAGAGCGAATTTAGCTAAATTCTTAATTTTTCTTCAAAGACTATGGCGTATGTGTTCATAATGTCAGTAATATTATTAATGTACAAGATAGTTCACTTCTTAAACTACGATACTGCTGTAATCGGCGCTGAATGAGGGTGCGGCGTCAGTCCGCCGTGATATATAGGTGATATTTAAAAAATTATACTGAATTTAATTCAAGACCGATACTAATGTTTTTTTTTTTCTGAGTCAAAATAGAGTTGAGCATTGCTAAATAATTATTTTTAGAGCAGAATATCAACACTGTTTTCGAGAATCAAATAAAATGTAACCCTCTTTTTCATCAAAAAACTAGCTAACATTGAGTAGCTATTCTATCTATTAATTAAGATGAATCTTCAAGTTTTTCACGATGACTTTTTAGTTCAAGATATACTGAATTGAATTGAGTTCACTTTAGGCGAGAATGAGATTCCGTTTCACTTCGAAATTGAGAATGAAACTTCACCTTTTAGAGCAAAATTTTTAAAGCCCTCCCAAGGAAACACCTTTTTTTAGATTTCACGCCAAAAAATCAATAATTTAGCACAGCAGTATCTTAGTTTAAGAAGTGAACTATCTTGTACATTAATAATATTACTGAAATTATGAACACATACGCCATAGTCTTTGAAGAAAAATTAAGAATTTAGCGAAATACGCGCGTTGAGCTTGTAAGGACCCTTAACACATCTCGCGATCACACCTAAACACTCGCGTGCTCTAAGATCAATATAGCCAGACTACCCGCAAAAAGAACATCTTTCTTCCCAAGGGACGGCTCCGGATCGATCGGGACATCCCTCTGCGTGGCAATGGATTCAGAATACCTACGTTGTGAATATTGCCCCCTAGTCTATAATACTTTAGTCCTAGAAACTTGGAATCTAGTACAAAGATAGTAGAAGGATGTATTAAAATCTAAATTATGATATTTATTTTATTTATTTATAAGCCTTTTTATTCCGAATTCGCTACATTTTCAGTAAGTACATGTTGTTGTTGTTGTTATAGTCGTTTTTTTTTTGTTTATTAAATTGTCGCGTTATTCGGCGTGCCTCATGGCATAGGCCTCCTCCATGTATTGGCGGGTTTGGGCCATAGTTCCCACGCGCGCCCAGTGCGGATTGGGAACTTAACACACACCATTGAATTTCTTCGCAGATGTGTGCAGGTTTCCTCACGATGTTTTCCTTCACCGAAAAGCTCATGGCAAATTACAAATGTAATTTTCGCACATAAATTCCGAAAAACTCAGAGGTGCGAGCTCGGGATTTGAACCCACGACGCTCTGCTTGGAGGCCACAGGTCAAACCACTAGGCTACCACGGCTTTTATGATAAGTCAATAACCAATATAAAATGACCCAATTTTGCGGACATCGCTTAGGAAACGGGCTCTTGTATCTCTGAATTTCTAAAAATATAGCCGTATATTTTGATAATGGATTTAGAATACGTTCTCTGAGTATTGTTTTCTAACCCCTTTATTCATAAACGCTCCATAGGCTTCTGCTAACTTAACAATCGTTTGTCCGTATCTGTCACTTTGACATTTACCTTTCACAGATAAGGACAAACGATTGCTAAGTTGGAAGAAGCCTATAGAACGTTTACGAATAAGGGGGTTAAACTATACTATACTGTCCTAGAAACTTACATACATACATACATATATCGTCACGCCTCTTTCCCACAGGGGTAGGCAGAGACTACTTTGTTCCACTTGCTACGATCCTGACATACCTCTTGAAACTTGAAATTGAAAAAATGTTTTACGATTTTAAATTCCTTTGTAAGGTACACCAATCCAATATAAAGTGACTCAGTATTACTTACTACTATACTTATTAATACTTAGTACTACTTACTATATAATACGTAGTATTACTTAGTACTTTTGCTTAGGAGTACGGCTCTGCTAACGTATATTTTGGTAATGGATTCAGAATACTTTATGAGTCATGCCCGACTGTGGGATAGCTCTGTTTGCGATTCGTTTATTTGCTGCTTGCAAATCTATCCCGGTGGAAATAGTACAAAATATGGTGGTAGTTTTAAGAGAGAAACATTTTATATTTCACGTAAGTATGAAAAAACAGATACTTAAAATGTAAATACAAAACTTAAACTACTATTTAATTAAAATAACGAAATAAACTTTAAGATTAGAGAGAGAGAGAGACTGTTTGTAATATTAAAAAAATTGAGAATCCAACGAAAACATTATCCTTCCATTATGTCGCACGGTACATTGGTTTTTCTGACATGCCCATCAAAAACGGGGTTTTGATTATATAACCATTAACCAACAAAATTCCTTCATTTTCATTACACGTTCAATCCAGTAGATTCTGAGAATATCGTGACTGATATACAGACGCAAATGCAATTTTGTAAACCCTGGAAAAGGTCACCGAGCTCAAGAAAATTCTTGTTTCAAAGACTTCTAACCCAGCTTTGGCTAAGTAGCAATCCTATTCTCGATTCCACCTAATAATTCACATGAGCAAAAGCTGCCGAAAGCTCGAGAGCCCGCATTAACTTCGTGACGCAGAAGCGAGCTTTTTATGCAAATTCTCATCCGTCCCAAGGACAGCGAAGCTTTTGTGGAGCTTTGTGATGTTTACGGATTACAATCGTAAGTAATCATTTTTCGGCGCACCTGGGCTTGGTGGTTATAATCAAGAATACCTACATAAATCAGGTCTTTATTACGGGGTAGATAGATATTGAAGGTAACAAAACAACTTTCAACATGAAACTACCGTGAGACTCACACATAATTACAACACAACGGATAACTCGCGTATAAAAGCCGAAGGATTGCTCCGACAATTGTTTCGGGTGTTCGTTTCGCTGCCGCCGGGGCGAGCGCTCCCTGATGAAGGGCTACGAAATAGTCCGAAACAATTGTCGGAGCAATTCTTCGGCTTTTATACGTGAGTTATCCGGTGTGTTGTGATTATGTAACAAAACAAGTCCTAAAGGCCACTTTCAGCATGATTGTGAACGTATAGTTAGGTGGAAAGGGGAATCAAAATAGTAAATGGTGCTCGCTTGCCACCAGGTGACCTTTTTACTCGCTTGCCTTCCTTGTCGTATATAAAAAACTAGCGACCCGCCCCGGCTTCGCACGGTATATTATGCATGTATTATACATTTAAACCTTCCTCTTGATTCAATCTATCTATTAAAAAAACCGCATCAAAACCCGTTGCGTAGTTTTATAGATTTAAGCATACATAGGGACATAGGGACAGAGAAAGCGACTTTGTGTTATACTACGAGTACCTATGTAGTGATGGGACGTTTTTTGTCAACCAAAGTTATCAGTATATTAAAAAACATTTACAGAAGTTTTCAGTTGTACTACGAGCTAGGGCCTTACCATGACGTCATAATGCGATTCAGCTCCGACTCAGTTCAGGGGCCTTAAAAAAAAAAAACGGGTGCGGGTGTGTGTTTTTTTTTTTTATGAATATGACAGCGAGCGGACCTAAACTGAAACGCATTAAGACGTCATGGTACGGCCCCAGGTCTATAGCAGTTTGAAGTGTATCAGCTCTTTTCCAAAATGATGTAAAGCATTTTTTGCATAAAATTTATTTTATGATTTATGCGTGGAGGTTTATACATTTTTAATTTTAACGCAATTTTTTTTATTAATTTAAACACAATTAATTTAATTTAAGGCATAAAACCAACATAAAACACAAAATTTCGCACAACGAAACAACACTATCGCTTCATCAAAGTTTTTCCGATAACCACCATAAAATGTACACCTCAAAAATCACTCTTGAAACTAACGTCATAAACCACAGCATCCTTTACAGGTAAAAATATTGGTGGTAAATCAGACGGGATATTGCCGTGAATCGAGGGCACGAATCCGAGTAATTAAACTCGGAGAAGCGAGGATTCGGTGAACATTGGCTTCTAAGCGGAGAATAATTAAGAATTCGCTACAGATGTGGCAAAATTTGGTTGCTACGGGTTTCTCAGTTATCACAGGCATAATGGACTTTCATAAATACACGCATTCATTATTTACTCTTATACTTACTGGGGCCTTACCATGACGTCTTAATGCGATTCAGTTTAGGTTCGCTCGCTGTCAGATCCATACTAAAAGTGACAGCTAAAACTTGAACTGAGTCGGAATTAGGACGTCAATGGACGGCCCCTGGTTTTGATTTTGGTTGCTTGGTGGCTTTCGGTGTTCATCTTAGGAATAACGTTACAGGTGATGCGGCTAGCATCCCATTTCTATTTTGATTCCCCTTTCCACCTATTCACCTGCAATCATGCTAAACGTGGCCTTTAGGTGTTGTTTTAGGCTCTGTCTACTCCATAAGGGACATATACGTGATGTGTCTGTGTGTATACTGACTGGTCTGAGAGCAAAGAAAAACGAATGCACCAGCTGCCTCTCTTTCCGTGTAGATCGTAAGGCTTTCGGGAGAATGGGCGATAAACTTAGGAATAAAGTTACAGGGAATGCGGCTATCAACCCATCACTATTTTGATCGTGACATCGTTAGTGTAAAAACGGACAATGCCTATTAGCAGAATCTAATCTAACTAATATTATAAATGCGAAAGTATGGATGGATGGATGGATAGATGGATGGATGAATGGATGGATGTTTGTTTGTTACTCAATCACGCCAGAACGACCCAACGGATCTGGATGAAATTCGGCACATAGATAGAGAAAAGTCTGGAATAGCACATAGGCTACTTTTTATCCCGGGAAATTCCCGCGATATAGTGATAAACGAATTCTTTGCAGACGAAGTCGCAGGCACCAGCTAGTATTTATATAAAGTTATGCAAGACATTTTTAAGGAAGTTGTCATGGCAGTTTTCCTATCATGACCCTTCTGCTCTCTATGGCTGTCAATAAACTTCTTTCCTCGTAAGTAGGGAAAGATAGAGGTAAGCAGAGGGAGAGGAAGACCAAGGAGAAAGCAAATACACTGTCGGATAAGAGAGATGGCGACAACACCACCGACAAGAGCGAAGCTCTTATGCAGAAAAAGAGAGATGCAAAACATTTACAGGAAAAGATAAGCACAACTTTATGGAAATTTCAAGTGATTAATGATGAAAGATCCCAACATGTTTACGGGACAAAGCGTCGGAACACCTCAACCCCGTTTCCGTCGCATCATCGCCATACATTAGTGAAGCCTCTCCGACACCATTCAGGACCACTCGCTGTCATTAATAACCCCGTGATAGCGGTGCGTTTCAAGAATATGCTGGCAATGTATTTCTTTAAGCGTTTAAAAAAATAAGAATAATAAAGCGATGGGTAGCACTCCGGGAGCGCCGGCAGAGTGAAAACAGCAGCTTAGATTAGATTTTGATGTTGTAACCTCCATGACGCTCAAACCGCATACCGTACTGGCCGCTTACAAACAAAAAACGTACGTATTATCTATATTGACAGACCTCTAACAATGTGCTGATGCCCTAGTACTTTTGCTCCGCGACTCAACAAAAAACACTTAAAAAAATCGAACACAATTCATTCGTATTTAAAGTACGCCTGACGCGAGTTTAACATTTTTTACCCATCCAAAAAAGTGCCCAAGTTAAAGAAGTTTTCATTTCAAAATCATTTTTTGTTTAACTGTAGGTACTTTTTTAAGGTTTCGTACTTAAAGGGTAAAAACGGGACCCTTATCACCAAGACTTCACTCTCCGTCTGTCTGTCTGTTTGTCAACAAACTGTATCTCATTGTCTATATAAGTAACCAATATAAAATGACCTTACACTGCTTAAATTTCGTTTAGGAGGCCAGGTTCTGCTGACACGACTTAACATTATTCACTTGTCGAATTTGTATGGAACTCTCTGTAGCACCCACAAATATATACCTACTTATTTAGAGTAGGACATAGAATTCCATCGTCTCATAGCATTGGAGCAACTTTCCTATGCATACTTTGCCAGACGTGCAAGCAACCCTCCGTCGACTAATATTTCTCATCCTGCATGGGTGTTATTTCTTTTGCCGCCGTGAATAATTCGAAAGCTCTCTGTGGGTTAAAAAATGAATCCGCGACGTTTTGCCACTCTGAGTGCGAGTGATAACGGGTGAAATGTCGGGGTCATTATTAACCCGGTTAAATGAAGCGAAATAAGGAGGCGAGTGAAGAATTTTAATAAAAAGTAAGCCGTTAAAACGAGAGTTACGCAAAGTGGGGCATTTGGTGTGTAGTAACAGTATCTCGTGAGAGAACTGGCTGTAACGAAACTACATACATACATACATACATACATATCGTCACGCCTCTTTCCCACAGGGGTAGGCAGAGACTACTTTACTTTGGAACGAAATTAGAGATTGATTAATACATATACGCACATACATATTAAATCACGTAGTTATCCCTTAGAGGGTAGACAGAGCCTAAGGTAATAAGACGTAAAAGCCAAGTTTAGCTTCATTATGGGCGTGTAGGTGGGAAGAACAATCAAAATAGTGATGGATTTCACTTGTTTACTTAGGTGAAAAAGCGTAACAGATAGACAGAAAGTTGCTTTCGTATTTATAATATCAAGTAGGGATGTAGGATGGATGACAAACTTGCATTGTCAATACATATACGCACATACATATTAAATCACGTAGTTATCCCTTAGAGGGTAGACAGAGCCTAAGGTAATAAGACCTAAAAGCCAAGTTTAGCTTCATTATGGGCGTGTAGGTGGGAAGAACAATCAAAATAGTGATGGATTTCACTTGTTTACTTAGGTGAAAAAGCGTAACAGATAGACAGAAAGTTGCTTTCGTATTTATAATATCAAGTAGGGATGTAGGATGGATGACAATGCAAGTACAGTCAACAAAAGAACAGTCCGCAAAAACAAAAATTACGATAACCGGCCAAGTGCGAGTCGGACTCGCGCACCGAGACTTACCTACAAATTAGGCAAGTGAATATAAATCCAGTGTTAGGAGATCCTTACCTCCTAAGCAAAATGTAGGCAGTGTGAGATCATTTTTTATTGGTTAATTACATAGACAGACAAAAATATTCGGTTTTTAGTATTTGTTGTTATAGAGGTAACAGGAATACATAGTCTGTGAAAATTTCAACTGTGCAGCTATCACGGTTCAAAAGATCCAGCCCGGTGACAGACGGACAAACAGACAGCGAAGTCTTAGTAACAGGGTCCCGTTTTTACACTTCGGGTACGAAACCCTAAAAAGCAAAAACCTCTTGAAAATGTACATGTACATTGAAAAGACTTAGAATTGACAACATTTCATATTTCTGAGCCTATAATTTTAATGGTTCTCTGAATTTTGTTTGAGAAGATGAACATGCTGACAGTTACATTTTTTCGCTAGGGCTTGTATTTAATTTATAATTAATTTATTAATTTTTGCTTATTCTAAAAGGGCGTAAGTCCGATACTATCACAGAATAAACACTTATCCCTTTGTCTTTTCTCTATAGAAAAAAAACTGGCGTCAATTTTAAATTGTCAATGTCAGGCCTTATTCTCCGATATTCGATTTTCGAGGTTCGCTTCGTGCTGTTCCGCTCATACTAATATAGTCATTAACTTGAGAGTGAGAGAGAAGGTATGCAACGAACTTCAAAAATAGAATTTCGGAGTTGCCCCCCTTGTACTTTGAAGTTGTCAAATACAAAATTATGGTCGCTTATTTTTTCTCGTGAAAAAGGCAAAGGCATTTCACCTATCCTGTGGTAGAATTGGTAAAATCAAGACATGTTTAAAATTAATTTTTATTTTCTATAGAATAAGCAATATTAAAATTATATAAACATATTGCAGTGATCAGGAGGCAAAATGCTTTCGAACCATATATACATTTTCAGGTGTTATAAAAATGAAATGTTATCAATTAAAGCTTTGTGAGCATCTGACCAGGCATCGAGTAGTTACTTAGGTACTCGCACATCCTGTTAACATCGCGTCTCTTCTAAACAACAAAGATAACAAAAGAACCCGGAAATTGCGGGCTTCGTGCTCCAAGTAATTTGCGCCAGCGTACTGTGTGGTACTGTCGTGTTCTGTTGTACCGATTAAACAGATAATGAGAAAAGTGTGAGTAGCAATTGTGTCAGCCATTTTGTTAGTTGTGTGTTTTCGGGCACGGCAGCCATTAAGTACAGCTCGCGTTTTGGGGATGTTTTGACAGTTTGTTTTGATGTTTATATTGAAGTGCTGTACGGTCGAGGGCATAAATATCACAACCACCATGTATGTGTCATCGACCTTACTGTTTGTGGCATAATAGTTATTTGTGTCACAAGGGAGCAAAATGATGTATTTACGGCGAGGGCGCTACATTGAATCCAGAGCGTAATGAGGGATTCAAGTGTTAACGCCTAAGATGAAAATAATTTTTCACCTCACTTGCTCGAAAGGGCTGTCTTTCTCCTTAAAAATCTGCGTGGAAAAGTGCTTTTTCCCCTCTTGGGTGGAAAAGGTTTTTGAAATACGAACGCCGTGCTGACCAGACCACCATTCCATCACGACCACCACGACCACCACCACCTCACCACCTACTCATATACTCAAGTACCTAATTAGAAATTTGAAATTCTTCCATCCACTATTTTTCTCGCTGTAGTGAGGTGAAAAATTGTGTGTTTCGCTCGGCAGCGAAGTTTATTTCGTGTCTCGTGCCTTGAAACCCTCGCGACGCTCAGGATTCTTCTTTTGAACCACTCGCTTCGCTCGTGGTTCAATCATAGAATCCTTCGCTTGCTCGGGTCTCATTACGGGCACTCGCGCCAAACAAAAACTTTGCAGCCTTGCATAACAAATAACTATTGCTCCCGAGTGGCTTATACAACTTTTCACACCGAACATTAAATAACTTGAAAAAAGAATTCTAAATATAATTAAAGAGCTACCAGCATAGAAAATGGCGTGGTTTTACACTTATCAACTTCAAAAAATTGCATTTGCAGAAAAACACATAGAAAAGCCTTGAACAGAAAAGTTGCACTTTGATCCCTCTCGACAGGGAGCAAAGCTTACTTTTCTGAATGAGAGGTGTGAAAAGGTTTTTTTATTGTACGATGATTAACAAATCGCAGTCCTCGCGAGAGGTACGGGAGGCTGCGATTCCATGAACTAATGTACAAGGATTTTGGTGCTATAATTAGGATAAAGTAATACAACTTAAGGTCGGTGATGTTATGCAATGGTTTTGAGTGGCATAAAGGTGTATATGTTTTTGACGTCTTGCTAACGTACATATATTTATGCCCTTTACTGTGTATTTAAGTAAACTAATTTAGTGCCGTTTCTTAACGGCTGATTAAAAACAATAGTGTCTTCTTCAACCTCGACATTGGCAGAATTATCGACAGTAGGTATCAATGGAGCTGTATTTATTTTTAAATTGAATTGAATGCCGTTGCTTAAGTTTTTAGTCTTCGCTGCGTTTTGGACGTCAAAATTTTTCTCTGTTTTCCTGTATCAGTGACTTGACACAGTGGGGCAAATACGGAAAGGTGGATTTATAATATAATTTGATGCTTTTAATTTCTAATTTTAGGCTTCAATTTTATTTATCCTTGTTTCCGTTCTACATAAGTATAATTATTTTTATAGGCCTCTCCTTCTCCATAATATTCGCCACTCGACTCTGTCAAAAAAATTACACTTAATTTAATACTGTTGCCCGAGACATCGTCTGCGGAGAATTAGATATAGCCTACTAGCTGTTGCCAGCGACTTCGTCTGCAAAGAATTCGTTTATCGCTATCCCGCGAGAACTACGCAATTTTCCGGGATATAAAGTAGCCTATGTGCTATTCCAGACTTTTTTCTATCTATGTGCCGAATTTCATCCAGATCCGTTGGGCCGTTCTGGCGTGATTGAGTAACAAACAAACAAACCATCCATCCATCCATCCATCCATCCATCCATACTTTGGCATTTATAATTAGATGGCACTCACAAATAAATGTAGCTTTCTATTGGTAAAATCATTACCCGTACAAACTCACAAACTTTACTTCTTTATAATATTACTAGCCTCTGCCCGCGACTTCGGCTGCATAGAATTATACTTATAAACCTTCCTCTTGAATCTATTAAAAAAAACCGCATCAAAATCTGTTCCGTAGTTTTAAAGATAGGCATACATAGGGCCAGACAGACAGCGGAGAGCGACTTTGTTTTATACTATGTAGTGATATAGATATAGATGAAAAAATGTCAACAACACAATATGATTTGCCCTCAAGAACGCATTTGTATATGCGCCTGCGATCCGTCTTGCTAAGTGATATTCACGGCGCAAGCGCTCGCATTATTTATTACGACACGGGAGGCCTATATTTTCATAAAGAGTAATGAAATTGTGAGTGTTTTTACAGCCGCTTTAAAACGGAAATATAATATTGTAACAACAAATTGTAAGAAGATAAAAACAAAAGAAGAAAACCATTTTCAAAACCATGAATATCAAACTAATATCTAAAATGAAAGACGTTCCCGCGAGCAAACTATCCTAACATAATAACCTGCTAAAACATTTCGGATCAGAATTAAGACAAGGCGAATAAAAATATTGGGAAATCACTTCACATTTTTAGCATCATTGCAATGAGTCGAAAAAGCAGCTTACCAGAGAGAATTCCCAATTATCCGTCGAACTACGCAGAATTACGACAGAATATAATTTAATTATGTAAATTACAAGAGTCCAGGACTTCTGTCACCGAGCGATGTTATATTAAATTTGAAGGCACCCGGAGGCAAAGAATACTGAAAACTCCAAACTGTTTGGATTATTTTAATTCGTTTGTCCACTTCAATGGGATTTGCTTAATTCGTTTGCGCGTTCCCTTTTGAAATCCTGAGATGGCAACACCAAAAAGACTTGTTTTTTTTTTGCCTCGAGCTGGTTACACTCGGAATGTTTTTGGCATAAAGTCTCTTGAATTACCTACACCGGTTTTACAGCTATACTGATTCTTGGTTAACATTGGCAAAATCCTTAAAGTCGTCGCAAAATAAAAGGCCCGTTTTGACATTTGTCTTCCCGACGTAACAAGTGATGTAACCATATGACTCGGTACTCGATACTCACGATAAATCGATTCAAGTTTGCATGAGTATTTGATGGATTTAAATATGTATTGTAAAGTGCATTGGATTAAAGTTCTGTTTAGAAAATTTTACTTAAATTGATATTATAGGTATTTTGAAATGATACAATGTTACGAAAAGTCAATTTTCTTTCATTTAATATTTTGATTACAATAACATTCACTCAATCACAAAAAAAAAACGAGAAAAAGTGAATCATCAGTCAATCATTTTCTTCAGATGATGAAGACCACATCTCTATAGAAATCAGTGCTGCCATTGTTTACGGCTTTGAGCTCCAAGGTCATAATTTTCAGTAAATATAACTACACAGCTGGTGAAATTCAGTAATTAATTGGTCTAAATAAAATAAATAAAACGGGCCAAGTGCGAGTCGGCCTTAAAAAAAAATATCTTGATCGATTTATTTTTTCCTTAACCGATTATTAATAGTCTGTGGACAATATGAAAAAATCGTTATGCACAGCACTTCGCTGAGTGAGCGATACCCATCAATGAAAAATGCAATTACCTTCAGAACATTTTGATTTGTAAAAAATTTAGAACTTCATGGGCGTGAACTGTCAAAACGGGCCTTTTAAATTGCGACGACTTTAAGTTTGTTTATGAATTCTTACCCGATTATTCATAAACGCTCTATAGACCTCTGCTAACTTAGCAATCGTTTGTCCTTATCTGTAACTTTGACATTTACCTTTCGCAGATAAGGACAAACGATTGCTAAGTTAACAGAATCCTATACAGCGTTTATGAATAGGGGGTTAGTCATTATATAATAGTATATGACGAGTAACGGGGGTGGTTGGTAAGGTGAGAAACTCTGGTCACGCTTGTGTCAAGAACCGGAGCCCCTCTTTTGCCCGAATTTCAAATGCCATAATGTAATGTTTGCCATAATGATCATTTGCCATAACCCTTGTTTTCTCTGAAACCGTATTTTTTTCAGGAGCATTGTAATGGCAACCCTGTGGAACTCTATAGGTTAGGTTAGGTTTGTTTCATAACAATCCTGAATAATTAACTAATAAAGAGAAAAAAGAGTTATGGCAAATGATCATTATGGCAAACAATACATTTATGGCATATGAAATTCGGGCAAACGATAGAGACCCGTCAAGAACACTATTGTGTTACTGTTAAACACTGAAACTGTATTATATCTGTCTTAGCATATTACAGAAACTGGCCAGTTGCCATGCTACAATTATGAGAGGAGGCCCTGTGCTCAGCAGTGGGAGGTATATAAGCTAGAGATGATGATGATGATGATTATTATTATTATTATTATTATGATAAATACTAGTTGTTTAACATCTATCACAAACTGTCGCGTTTATTATTGGTAAGATAAATAGCATTATAACAAAGAAAAATTATAAATTACTAGCTGTTGCCAGCAACTTCGTCGGCAAAGAATTCGTTTATCGCTATCCTGCGGTAACTACGCAATTTTCTGGGATAAAAAGTAGCCTATGTGCTAATCCATCCATCCATACATCCATCCATCCATACTTTCGCATTTATAATATTAGTTAGATTGGAGAACCAATTTGAACGCTAACTTAACAAAACCAACCATTATTTGCTTAAACAAAGCAATAACAAATGAGTTTGTATTACAGTGTTTGTTTCAAATCACCTCTGTCACTGTTTGATTGACCCCGCCCTTTTATGAAAAAAAAAACATGTCATTTTTAAACCCCAGATATACCACTGTTATCATACCAGCCAGTATCAACACGCTACCTTTTATAACCACATGGGACTCCCTCCATCCAACAAAAGCTTAATACAGGCGGCGAAAATTAAAATCGCTCGAAAAATCCACTTTCTACCGACAATAACCGGATTGATCCGGTTATCGGAATCGCTAATAATAATAGTGTCCCCTTTAATCCCCGGTGATGGATGACAGCCCTGCCCACCCCTTTTAATTGCCAGCGTGAATATACGTCAGTCACGGGGCATTTTCGATTTATATTAAAATAAGTTCGATTCTCCTCTTTATATTGTCGCTGTAGTTTTCTGAGGGAATATGTAATATAATTTATGCAGTGGGGTTTGCCTGCATTATTTACCATTTAGTTACGACGTGAGTCATGGTGTGATTAGTTGCGAATTTAGGAACGCGTTTTTAAAACATTTTCTAAACGCGTTTATTTTCCTTTGCTGAGACGGGGCGTTTGAAAATGCCAAAAACTTTTTTGTTTTTTTTTTCAATGGTATTATGTTGCAGTAGAGAGCTAATTAGTAACTTGTAATGTTTTTAGACAGCCTATTAAGATCTCTATGTGACTTTTGATTGCTTTGATTTTTGCAAGCTACATTTAGTTACATTATAGAAGCATTTGTATTTCGCATTTTCGGCCAATACCAGAAAAATTGCAAAATAGATTTTTATAGCTGGGGCCTTACCATGACGTCTTAATGGGACTCAATTCCGAACCAAAATTGGATCATTCGCTGTCAGATCCATACTAGAAGTGTCATAAATGACAGCTTAAAAGTGGAAACACATTGTTAACACGCGACGCGACCCGATGCAACGCGACGCGTGTTGAGTCGAATCAAATTGTATTATTTTCTATGACCAGAACCACACTATGGACATCCGACGCGACGCCATGCGCATACATTCGTTGCATCGGGTCGCGTCGCGTGTTGGAAATGTGTTTCCACCTTAAGAATCGGAATTTGAATACCTCTAACCTTTTCGATGACTACATATAATATCACCACCGCAGGTTCAACGTCAATGTTATATACGTCCATTACTTCAATGCAAAAGCAACCTTCATTCAATTGGATTTAGGTTCAACTTATGGCATCGTAATAATGAAGTCTAGCGTATTGGGTGACGTCTAAGTTACTACGTTAAGACCTTTGGTTAAGACGTCATACGCCCCTGATAATATAAGTTCGTTTTTACATAAGTAGCTTGAATGAGATTCTAAGACGAAAAATAAGCTTTTATCTGATTACTGAAATATTTTTACTAAGTTAAGGCATCGAGCCAAGAACATTATCCCTTAGACGTGGCATTTCTCACGATGCTCCATTTGAGCTAGATAAAGAGAGCTTAAAATTAAGCTTTTAGACTTTGATTCACAGCAAAGCATGGAAGACTGACATAGTAAAAACCATAGCCTCTAGGAAGTGGAAATGGGCGGGCCATATTTGCCGTAGGTCGGATGGAAGATTGGGCAAAAAGTTGTTGGAGTGGAGACCACGAAAGGGGTTCAGGAATGTGGGGAGACAGCCGGCAAGGTGGACGGATGATTTAGTGCGAGCGGCTGGGAAGGACTGGATGCGGAAAACTCGAGACCGTACAAAATGGTCAAAAATGGAAGAAACCTTTACTCAGCATTGGGTAGATCAAGGTTGAAGAAGAAGAAGAAGAAAGCATGGAAGGGCCTAGTAATTTACTAAAGTTTCAACTGACAAAACTATTTGGGATTCCAGTTTTAATTACCTCCATAAACTGTGGTATTTTATGCATCGTTGAATACACGTTTAATTCATTTGACCACTCATCAACAGCGTGGACCCAACACATTACCTTTGTTCATAATAAACTCAAATATTGACCCGCACCATCGACTAACCAAACTATAGTTCATCTAATTTACTTTGCCATCCATGAAACTGCCATTTAATTAATCAGAGGCCATTAATTAATATCTATAATAATATTAATTCAATCTGAACTGAATTTACCGTATGCCATTTTATGCTGACTCACGGTGCGTAATTGTATTTGTCACCAGTTTTGCAAAAGGCAAATATGATGGATGCGAGGTATCGAATACATCTGCGTTTACTCGAAATTCATTTATCATAGGGTCTGCAATACCAAGTTACTTTAGCGTGCTACGTCGCATTTGTACGCTGTGTGAAAGGTTCAAAATGGTTTAATATAGTGGGATGCACGAGACTCAGGCCACAGTTGTGCGAACAATAGTATTGTTGCTATTTTGTGTATTTGAACAGACCTTTTGGTAAACAATATGGTTGTGATTTTAGAGATCCGTGCTGGAACCGAGGAATAATCAAATGCAGCAAACATTCGCTCTCATCACATTATCATCAGTTTTGTTGCGAACTCCTTTTCGGCGGATTTACTTTTTTATGGTTTTTTTTTTGTGATTGATATGTCATTGCTGGAACCTGAAGTAAAAAATGAGCCTATCGAAGGGGATTTTTATTAAATAGATTAAGTTCAATACAACTATAACTACATAGCATAGAACAAAGTCGCTTTCTCTGTCCCTATGTCCCTATGTCCCTATGTATGCTTAAATCTTTAAAAGTACGCAACGGATTTTGATGCGGTTTTTTTTAATAGATAGAGTGAATCAAGAGGAAGGTTTATATGTATAATACATGCATGATATACCGTGCGAAGCCGGGGCGGGTCGCTAGTTAATTAATAATCGTGAAATCATACAGTCCTGGGGCCACTATGACGTCTTAAAGCGATTCAATTCCGACTCAGTTCAGGTTTTAGCTGTCGTTTTTAGTATGGATCTGACAGCGAGCGAACCTAAACTGAATCGCGATTGAATCGCATTAAGTCATGGTGAGGGACTTGGTTCTAAGATTTTTTTTAGTTACGCAATTTGCTGTACAAAACAAAGTTACTAGATGTCACTAGAGGACTGCAGATGCGTTGCCAACGCAGAGGACTAAGACAGACAACCAGTAATTTCTCCGGCTACTCACCACGCCGGAACACAGCACCGCAAAGCGACAGGATTAACAAGTTACCCCTGTATTCATAAACGCTCTATAGGCTCCTACTAACTTAGCAATCGTTTGTCCCTATCTGTCACTTTGACATTTACCTTTCACAGATAAGGACAAACGAGTACTGAAGAAGCCTATACAGCGTTTATGAATAAGGGGTTAAGATTGCTTGGTCCTACCACGGAACCCAAACATAAAAGCCATCTCGACACAGCTGCCCCCTACCGGTGCGTCGCGTCAACACGTCTGATCGATCGCCAGATGGCGCTGACTGATTACTCTCGCAATGACTTTTTTTGCGCAGCTTAAACGATATGCCATCATCAATGATTAATTCGCTAATAAGTTTTCGCGACGCAACAAATTGATATCAGTTTGCAATCAATCATTCCGGTTTTAATCATGTCACAGTACCGGTACTGGCCATACCGGTATGGCGAGATAAAAACATGATTAAACGAACTTCTACGTAGGTAAGTGTAGTAATGTATCTAGTCAAAGTTTCGAAAATAAGTACCATACGCTCTTACACTGACTGTCGTAATAAGATCGTGGGACATATTTTTGAGATATTTTTATCGATATACCTAATAAAAGTGTAAAATAATTTTTACACTAGAGCATACATTATTTTTCACTCGAAAGGGCTGTCTTCCTCCTTCAAAATCTGCGTGGAAAAGTGCTTTTTCCCCTCTTGGGTGGAAAAGATTTTTGAAATTCGAACGCGGCGCTGACCACCATTGTCCACCAGCACCACCACCATTTTTCTCGCTGTAGTGAGGTGAAAAATTGTGTGTTTCGCTCGGCAGCAAAGGTTGTTTAGTGTCTCGTGCCTTGAAACCCTCGCGACGCTCAGGATTCTTCGCTTGCTCGGGTTTCAATACAGGCACTCGCGCCAAACAAAAACTTTGCAGCCTTGAATAACAAATAGCTACTGTGGTTGTTTTGATTTTATATTTAACCTACTACTTTTGTTCAGTTTAATTGTCAAAACTCACGAGTTTTGGTCTACATAACTTATTTATTCACATCTTCTTACATATTTGACAAAGTACGCAGTTGCTTTACAATCTCTGTAAACATTGAATTAAGTCACTTAATTTCTTTTGGGCATTTGTACAGAAAACTTAAAAAGGTTCTTCAAAGATTTGTCCAACAAATCGGTCGACACATCGGCCAATCAGCGCGGTCCGTAATCTAATCGGCGGACACAATGGGACGTGATTGGTCCGCGAGCGGAATCCTAATGCAAAGTCTTGGACATGTGGGTAGACAGTGTTTGGATCTGGGCAGGGACGAACTTGGGGCGGAAAGTTTTTTGTTATTTATAGATATTTTAGGTACTTATATATAATTATTATTTATATTGTTATTTATTAATTTTATGTGTTTTATGTACAATAAAGAGTTATACATACATACATTATTATTATTATAGAGGATTGTGGATTTTTTCAGATTCTTTGCTGAACTAGAACGGTATCTGAAGCATTTTGTTAAGTAATTAAAACTCACAATAAGAGATACCTATGGGCAATAGAACAAAACCTGCCAGCGAGCCACAAAATTCTCTAAATCATTAAATTAATCACTAATCACTACACCACACTAAAACTAGTACTTCCGCGAGATTTTCCCATCCTGTACACGCTAAAACAATTTTGATTTTTCTTTCCTTCGCTATAAATTCTTTATTTTTTTCTTTATTATTAAAAATATACTTATTAGTTTTTACGGAAAAAAACGTAAATTTCTAAACGAAACTGAGAATTAGAACACACAATCCGAAAAGTAAAGCTATGGCCGGGAATCGAACCTGAATCCTCATCATTCCGTGATACGAGCTATACCGCTACACCCATAGCAGGTATCGTATTTTTTTCGTTAACAGTAAAGTATACACAGTGATTTATATATTGTAATGGCTTTATTGGCTATCGTATGAACCGAGAATTTTACTTCCCGATTTTTATTTATTTTAACGGTATCATTCTATTTCACTCTAACGTATAGTCGTGTCGCTCTCTGGCCGGCGTCATCCCAACATGTAGCTCGAGCATTAGCCGCGAATAAGCGGTAACACCACAACTTTACAGTAAGCGTGCCCGCTACACTCGCGCCAAGCACCCTCGAGACACTCGAGCGGGGCGCGGCCGAGTGCCAGCGGAACGTTTACAGAAAATAAATACACCATACCTTACCCCGCGGAATAGTGAGGTCACGTCAAGATAGCCGCGCTCCCTTTCATTATTATAGTGGAGTAAGATTTTATAAAGTGAAATTAACGTAAAACAATTCCAATAAAATGTAAGAAGGAGCCAAAACTGTAAACTTTCTCTCTCTCTCTCTAGGTTGATGTTAAGAAGGAGAGTTGGAAATTGTATTTATGTATCCACAAGAAACTTCCGCGTAAATAAATACTTGAATAATATTGCCAGATATTGACACGGCATTCAAGGAATTTTACGCCTACTGACAATTAATAAAAATGTCACAATTTATTAAATGGTAACATATAAAATAAAACGAAATATTGACACAGCCCAATTGAATATCACTTAATTGCTGTATTTTTCCTTGTGTTCGGGGGACTTTTTTTAGAGTACCTAAAACACTGCATTCACGTGTTTTATTTAGCAGGCGTTGCCAAAAGACCTGCAAAATGAAAGAAAAAGAAAACCAACAAACAAAGCAGCCAGTGCCTCCGTCCGAGCACCTCCACTCATGAATGAAAGAATGAACGAATGAACGAGTGAGCGGAAGACCGAATGGCGGCGCGAACGAGGGACGCATAGCAATAGCCACCGCTCCGCTACACTGTATTATGTGGGCTGAAATTTCAATATTCGATTTTTGCTTACACGAACTGAATTTAATAGGGACTTGGGTTAAGATTTTTTATTTATACGTGGGGTTGCTTCGTGAACATGGACATCAACGTCTTTGAGAAACATTTACTCGTAAATGGTCATACAGAAAAGATGAACTTTCGTCATAACAGTTTTTATAATAATTAGTACCAGGTTTTGACCTCGTTTTGTTTGGCGTCAGCAAGATCAGAAAAACATTTAAGTTTATAACTCACTAGTTGTTGCCAGTGACTTCGTCTGCAAAGAATTCGTTTATCGCTATCCCGCGGGAATTTCCCGGGATAAAAAGTAGCCTATGTGCTATTCCAGACTTTTCTCTATCTATGTGCCGAATTTCATCCAGATCCGTTAGGCCGTTCTGGCGTGATTGAGTAACAAACAAACATCCATCCATCCATCCATCCATCCATCCATCCATCCATCCATCCATCCATCCATCCATACTTTCGCATTTATAATATTAGTTAGATTTAATCACATTTTCCTAAAGTCGCAAAAATCATACAAATGTAATATGTTTGCAATTGATGTTTAATCACATTTTATTTGCCTTACATCATCCCAATAGTCATACGTCATCTCACTAATCTACTCCAAAAATCTTACACATCTAATCACATCTTCCCAAGCCCGAAATTCCTACAATAAATGTAATCACATTTTCCTACCCCTAAGAATCCTACACATTGTAGCCACACATTCCCGTACACCTTTACCTCCCTTTGCTGATCGCACAAAACCCCGCACGCACTCGTAACCCGATTGCCGTCCCGCTAATTTCATTACCGCATTCAACCCGTCCGGTATTATCGGACTGTGTGGTAATGAGCCAATCATCTGATTACCGCGTCCTCGTGCGGTAAATACCTGTTTCTCGTCCTGGTTACGGACGATGAATGTTACATCAACTATTTCCGGTCAGTTAGGTAATATTGAATGGGCGGATGGTTCCGTCAGGTGATCCACTTACTCGGTGTACTTGGCACCCTATTTTATTAAAAAAAAATAACACTATCCTAACTAAGAACTTGCAAGAATTCAGTTATAATGCTTGGTTAGCTAGCTGAGCAATCTTTTTACAATACAATACAATACAGAAACAAAGAACAAAGTATACAATAGGCGGTCTAATCGCTTAGTAGCGATCTCTTCCAGACAACCAATAATTCAGAGAAATAAGTATACTTAGTAGTCTCTTTATTGATTTTTCTATCTTGGAGTTATAATTTACCTTAGTCGGCTGTTACCGCTTGTTTTCCTATTAAATATTCCCAGAGACATAAAGTTGAACTCATAACCGTTTAGAAGAAGTGAAAGAATAATCTCAAAAGTCATTTTATGGTGCAATGGAGTATGGGAATAGTACAGGCTATTAAAAGAACTAAATTCGGTTTTCTGTTCCATGGTAAGGTCCCTGTTCTCTTGTGGTGTCATAAAACTATCTAACAGCAAATTCGAACACCTTCAAAACTCGTTAAATGCACACAAGATACAGTTAATACCTACTACCATTTCTATAGAAAATATAAAAAAAAATTACTCATTTTTTTTTAAATATTTTTTTTAAATTCTATACCTATGGTTATATACCCCAGTGGATTATTGTTAGGTGGTGTCTGATACACCCTGTATAAGTATACTTTACTAGGGGCTTAGTTTATGAAAGTACATCCGAAAGTACCATTCATAAGAGGTGAAAACTTCGAAATAAGGCTAGAGTAGAAAAAAATTAAAGATCAATGAATCTTGTCACTCTGACGAAAATGTTATTTTATTTGTAATCCACCAGTGAGCTACATCTTCGGCCTCATCTGCACTTACCATCAGGTGAGATAGAGGTCAATCGCTGGTCAGTTTATAGTAAATAAATAAAAAAAAAACTGTAGCAATTAGGTACCGATTTTTACTACTGTCCATTTGATATTTTAATAAAGCGTTTTATTTAATAATTACAAATCAGTTTCCAGCGCTTTTACATGACCACAGACATGTAACTGACCCTTTTTCTGCAAATAAACATTATCTTATCTTATCTTATTTTTATCGCAGTAAAATTTTGCAGTCATGGTGCGCTCCGCGTTACCTGCACCTAGAGCTTTAAATTCAAAGGCAGCGAATACGATAACGTGTTAACATAATAAATGTACCTATGTTGTACTACAAAATGCACATCATGTATCGGAAGCTCACCTGAGTTGGCGCGTATATTCCCTCGCCTCCGGCTCGCTTCGTAAATGTTTACTCCCGAGCACCTCCTAACAACCCACTACTACTACTATCCCACTACTGATCTTACTACAAATTGTTACAGTACAATATTGACTAGCCGCGTCGCTTCATAAGTCCATCGACACCTTTGTTTGTATTGTTTAACACTGAGTTAACTGCTTAACGATTGTTTAAATTGATCGTTATTTTTAACCGTTATTTTATGACTATTATTAAACACGTAACTACCTTATCTAGTATTATATTACTACTGAAAAAATCCTAAATTGAAATTATTGTTATAAGAGTTCCCGGTCATTCACAGTCACTCACTCGTAATCGTTTGTCGTGTCGTAATCGTAGTCGTGTCGCGGCGCGAGGGCGGGCGGTCGCCGCGATCGCTGGCGAGCGAGTGAGCGCCCGACGGCGGCGAGCTTTCGAAGTTAGGGCGGGCGGCGAGCTTATAGTTAGTAGTACGTCGTGAAAAGCTTAGTTATATCTCAGTTGAGAAAAATATATAAATTTATTTAATACCGTTTGTTTTATCGGAATGTCAAGTAATGTAAGACAATACATAGGTACTTACGTAAATCACGTCTTTATCCCTTACGGGGTAGACAGAGTCCAAGGCAACAAGACCTAAAGGCCACGTTTAGCATGATTGTGAAACCTATAGGTTTTGATACGGACCCCTGATTACTATGATATTCGCCCGTCCCTCAATGTGCTTTTTTACCATCTTCTTATCCTTGATTTTATAAGATTTTTCATTACACCACATTAAATTTAGTAAGGGCATCAGATCTATTCTTTACTCCACGATATCAATATTTTATTGTAAGTACATAGTAAACAGATTTTTATCGAGAAACGCGAATGCTCTCAAACAAACTGCTTTCGGAAGGAGACGGGTGCTCGGACCAGCCATTTGGAATTTATGGCTTTGGCAAAAAGTCAAAAAATCTGCTCGACGTATCAATCCGGATTTTATGACGATCCCGAGTAGGTTTGGTCATTTTTAAAGGAATGCAATGTAGTATCTTTCTAGGTATTCGCCTTTGTAGTCGGTACGTGTGTACTCTGACAATTATTGAAAAAAAAAAGAAAATGAAGATGAAAATGAATGATATTGTATTTATTTAAGGAGAACCAACAGCATTTATCACATTTTAGGCAATGAAAAATGAAATGAAATGGTAATGATTTAGTAATTTTCAGATTTTGTACTTCGACAGAAAGAAAGGAACCCTTATAAATCACTTTCGTTGTATACTTACGTACGTCTATTTGTCTGTCTGTTGGTATATCTTTTTTCTCAGGAATGCGTAGAGATATAAAGATGAAATGAGTTCACGATCGCTTGGAGCTGTGAAAAAGTTAATCCTTTAATACTTACGCAATCAAAAGATACGCTTCTTAGAAAAGGTGTTTTCTTGCTAATTGCCGCCATCTGAAAACCTTTTAGCTGTCCTAGAAATTTACCAAATACGCAGAATTCGCTTTTCGCTCTCTCGCGGGAACTATGGATTTTCCGGGATAAAAACTATCCTTATTTTTCTTCCCCGGCTCTCAAACTATCTTTGTACCAAATGTCATTAAAATCATTCTATTGAATCAGGCGCTACTTTGCGGAGGTGCATTTTAATGAACACTAAATATTTACCTTGCTACTCAGCTACTTACCCGTTACTTAAGTAGCGGAGTAGCAAGGTAAATATTTAGTGTTCATTAAAATCAGTTCGGTGGTTTAGTTGTGAAAGCGTAACAGACAGACAGACATACATACAGATAGATAGATAGTCAGACAGAGTTGCTTTCGCATTTATAATATTAGTAGGGATATTTTGTTTAAATGAACACAAAATATTTACCTTGCTACTCCGCTACTTACGTGCAAGATAACCAAGCTTGTGTGAAATATATACGTTTTGCATGCAAGCCCTCCCACCACTACTACCACACAAAACGCACACAAATCCCACAAACTTAATTAATCCTAACACCACACAAACACTGACGCGCGTTTCGATCCCTCTACGGGATCATTTTCAAAGTTAGAGCCCAACCGATGCACATGCGAACCAACGTCGTACGTCGTGGGATCGAAACGCGCGTCAGTGTTTGTGTGGTGTTAGGATTAATTAAGTTTGTGGGATTTGTGTGCGTTTTGTGTGGCAGTAGTGGTGGGAGGGCTTGCATGCAAAACGTATTTCGCACAAGCTTGGTTATCTTGCACGTAAGTAGCGGAGTAGCAAGGTAAATATTTTGTGTTCATTGAAATGGACCTCCGCAAAGTAACGCCTGATTCAATAAAATATTTTGTTTATTATATTACATACGTACTTCTAAATGAGCTTTGTACAAAAACTGATACTCGTCTTACTCACTACTAAAAGAGTTTTACATGAGACAATTCACAGAAAACTTGAGTAAAAAGGTTATAATACAACACTTGTACTTGTAGGTACAATACCGTACATACATTGTAAGAGATTAAATAATCTAAGTTTGTAGGTAGATAGAGGTTTTTTGTATGTAAGTCAGTTGTACGGCGACCGCCCACGCAAAAGCATCAAAAATATTAATTGTACGTAATTTGGAAGTGGAAATACAGTTTCTTTTCATTGTATGAACGGCGTTTCCTTCAATCAAGACCTGCGCCGCTTCAGTACTAACTAAGCCCGCTAGCGTGCGTACGCGCACTAAATCAATTTGCTGCACTCATCGTTGGTTAGTTTTATGGGTGAATAAAAGTTTTATGCCCTGTGAAGCGACTGCGCGTGGCTGCAATCCGATGCGGACTGTTTATTGTTGTCAATCGAACCCGTTTACAACTGGGGTAGTTGGCAACCCCTCACGGCAGATTTAGGACCTGTTTTACCACTCTTAGTTAAGTTCCTGATAGGTATCTTAAGTGTCAGATATTTATGGCGCCGTCTCTGTTATTAAAAGCAAACAGAGACGGTGTCTACGATATCTGACGCCTTCATAAAACTGAACCAAGGAGTACCTACCTAGTGGTGATTATAGGCCGTTTGAGACGTACCATTTTGAATCGACATTCCGTGATATTCAGAAGTATCGACATACTTCTGAATATCACGGAATATTTGTGGGGCAGAAACTGAAAATTTAATTCACATTGTAATTGATTGTAAAAGCAAAAGCTTTTATGCCTTAAGGGGCTACCGGGTGAATTTACGCTGTTTTCATGCCAGATGAAGTATGCCTAAATTTGGAAGCAGAACTATGAAAAAAATATATATTGTAAAATGGTATGTATTCTTCAATTTGATACATTTCAAAAAAAAATCCCAAACCCCTTTTCTTCAGTTAAATTCTCTATAATTCCATTATTTCACGACTTGAAGACACTACTTTTATATTAGTAGACAATAACGAACATTTACACTGAGATTTTAATTAACTTTGTAAATGTAAACTTTCCTAAGAATTTCGCCCATTCCCCGATGGGCTTTTACCATCTGCGCGGGACAACTGGTATATTCTATGTTTTTCCTTTGCTCCCAGAGCAGCATGGAAGTAAATTTGATATACCTATATACTCGTACCTATAATGTACCTACCTATATACAAGTGAGGATAAATTCAACTACAACCAACAAACAATACAGTAAAAAAGAGCTTGTTTTAAAAATACCTAATTATCTACTAAGAACAGTGTAATTAGTAAAAACTAAACTTTTCATTCCAATTAAATTAAACAAAACTAGTGTCGTTTGCCACTCGTCGACTTTTACGACACGTTCGAGAGCGAGGGGTTATTTTATGATCAATTCAGTTTTTACACGTCATAATCGACCCCCCACGGTACAGTTTACAGCAGTCGCTGCATAGCCCGTTAATAGTCCACTAAACGCAGGGGACACTCGCTGCATTTATTTAGACGTCATTAAAATCGAATAAAACGTGTCAAATTACTTCATTTAATGCTTGTTGTATGCGTAAAGGGCTTGCTTTTGAAATAGCAGGGAGATATTGAGAGGTGTCATGTTTTGTAATTGTAGTTTATGGCCTCATAATAAACAGGGCATCGAGGGAATGGGTGAAAATCATAGGTATCATTGTTATAGGCGATGCGGCTAGCAACCCACCGCTATTTTGATTCCCCTTTCCACCTGTACGCCCAAAATCATGCTAAACGTGGCCTTTAGGTCTTGTTACCTTAGGCTCTGTCATCCCCGGAAGGGATATAGACGTGGTTTATGTATGTATTTATATTGGGCAAACGTTTTAGAATTTAGAATACGTGAAAGCATTGAAATTTTCATAGAATTTCTTCGATTTGTGATAATAAATACAAAAAGATCTGACTGGAGGGACTCAGGGGACCTCAGGAATAATGTAATGATAATGCTTTCTGCAAATTTGGAGTATTTGAAACCTATCTAACACCCCACATAGGGGCGACGAGAAACTAATAAATTTATAGTACCCAAAAAACTATTTTGTTTGTTTTTTTTTATGTGAATAGGTAGGCAAACGAGCAAGTGGGTCACCTGATGGTAAGTGATCACCACTGCCCATAGACACCCGCAACCCCGTAGGGATTGCAGATGCGTTGCCAACCTAGAGGACTTAGATGAAATGCCTCTTCATTATGCACCGTGACCATGACGTGCAAAATTAGACCAAACCCGCCTATCTGCTTTCTGAGCTAATAAGCCAGGGACAAACGGAATAGAACCCTAAAAAGAAATAAAAGAGTCTCTAGCGGCCTAGGTACTCAGTTAGGTACTTGCAGCAATAACATTACGTTACGTTGATTATTGTTAGGTTCGTTTGGTCAAGGAAAAATATTAATAGAAGCGAAATCCTACAACAGTATAAAATACGTCCAATTTCCCCTTACAAGATGCAAGTCAGGGTGCAAGTGAACGTTGCACCTAAAAACTTGACTCCAAAACCCTGTAAGTGTACATTACCGGCCGTGAAGCAAACTGGTTAGAAAGTCGTCGATCTAGCGCCGCAATGTGGTGCGAATTGCAAGATTCTGTACTTAAATTCGTGAGGGTGCACTGTGGGGCGACAATATTCTCTAATACCGTCACCTAAGCCGCTTGGGGTGGCTGACATATTTTTAATTACGCCCTCTTCGGTAAGACGTGTTGGAGCTCTACGCTTTAGAATAACGAAGGGATTACAGCTTGATAATGTCAATATTGAAAATGATGTTATAGTCTTCTTATCTATACATATAGGTTCATAAAACAAAGTCAGGTTATTTCAAACTTCATAATCAAGCAAATTTAAAGGTTTATTAGTTTTATTAGTCAAAAAATTGGTTGCCTGTAAAGTCGGTATACGGGCGAAAGTTTTACGTGACAACGACTTTGAGTGGTAAAATAATTTTAATGTGAATATTCATTCGTATAGTAGGAAGAAGGATGAAATAATAGTAACAATTTAAAACATTTATTTATACAAAGAATTATATTTAACACTAACTGTGCTCGAGTGGAAGGGACGCGTGCCTTTCACTTTTTATGTCTGTCTCTCTCGCTCTTAGGCGGGCTAACCATGCCCGAGTGGAAGGGACGCGTGCCTCTCACTCGCTCTCATTGTGAGCGCATAACGTGAGCGGAGCGTAACGCAGTTTCTTGAAGTGTCACCCGGCAAACCAATTTATAAGACGTTGTCACGTCAAAAGTCAAAAGTCAAAAGTTTATTTTGCAAATAGGCCGCCGAGGGCTCTTTTACATGTCTTTTTTTGAATCTACCAGCGCATTCGGAAAGACCATTAGTTTATTACACTAGCTTATACATACAAAAATCTATACTAAATTTAATTTATCGTTAACTTTCGATAGTGGTGGCAAATCACTATTTTTTAATTGCAAAAAACAGGCAACACAGGTAATGTCATTTTAGTATCTAGCTAAAATAAATAGACTATAAAGGCTTAAGCTACATTTGGGCTTGGCGTGGGTACGTTACTATCCTCTTGTCTGATTCCCACTATAAAACCACTATTCGCAAAATATATTATAACCTACCTACGAAAATTCATATTCATATTCATATTCATATTCATATGGTTTATTGCAAATCCAAGTAGAAACTTTAAAAAAAAATTGTTTCTTACGAAAGCACTCCAACTGATCAAATTTGAACGCATTGAGCTGACAAAACTAGACAGAATTTTACAGATTATTCGTGTAAACTCGGTAAACTATCGAGTGGAAAATCCTATTGCGATCACTACATTTCTCGCATCGCGGAGCAAAATAAAATCCAATGCACAATTCAGCGCCAATTTAGTGTAGTGTAGCTGAGCAATGTGCGTCTGATTCGATGAATTTTGCTATTTGGCGGCGCCAGGCGTCCGCGCGCTTGGGCGCCCGCGGAGATAACGGACCAAGGAAACGAATGTTTGGATTAAATGAAATACGATATTGTTTTGCTATGTGAACAAGGCTATTTCTACTTTTTTATCCATAAATTTATATAAGTAGGTACCTACTTACTGATTTTTATTTTTAGACGATTATTGAAGTTAAAGAACCTCAGTTGCTTTTATTTACGTTTTTATTTGCCTTGTTTATTTTAGTGTCAAAACTATTGAATTAAGGAAACTGCAGTGTATTTTGCTGAATAAGTGCTATTAACTATTAGTATGTCGACGCCTTGTGACTCGTGCTTTTACAGTTTCAATGAAATAACTATACTTACCTAATAATATTGTTTAACTTTTTTCAATATTATTATTTTAATTTTTAATCAATTTCAATGTGATGAATATAAAGTAAAAAAGAAAGAGTAAGGTGTCAATAAAAAAACTGTGTAAGTATAAGTGACCCACTTGCTCGTTTGCCTTCCTATTCAAATAAAAAAAAAAGTAAAATAATAGCAATCAAAAAAATTGCATCGGCCGGGAATCGAACCCGGGCCGCCCGCGTGGCAGGCGAGCATTCTACCACTGAACCACCGATGCTTATATTGTCAGTTCGAAATTATGTATCAATTTGATTTGAGGTACCTTGACACTTCTTTTACTGATAAAATCATTATTGAGATTATAATGATTAATCGCATAATATTCGTAGGTAATTATATATATTTTTTTCTTCACTAGTTGAATTGAAAGTGTTGTAACGCGATGTAGGTACTTATTTGATTATACAATAAATTTTCGTTCGTCGCATCCACTTTACTTCGACGCTGTCTTAACAACTTAACACTCATTTCGCAAGCAAAGACAGCAAACGCGTCATCCTAAAAGCATCTGCATAATTGACGGTCTTTGCATTGATTACAGCGCCATCTATTAATTTCCGCTGCAACTATCGTAATCCCGGAGTGGGATTAGCGCGTGCATCTAATCCCGGCGTGCGAGCGGGGCAGCTGCGCGAACCCTGGGACATAGTGGGCTTAAAACAGCTTGCCTGTTTCTTATTCAAGGGTTTTTAGTTAAAACATACCTCTCTCAGAGGTAGGCAGATACTTTGTTTCACTTGCTCCGATCCCGACATGTGTGTACCTCTTTCGCTTCATCTACATTCATGTATCTCTTTATAGGTACATGGTCATCGTTTTTAGGGGTTTAGGGTAGCTGTACTCTTGTGAGTTGATGTTACTAAGTTAATTAGCTAGGTGGTCCTTCGAGCCAGATCAAATATTTCCGGTAGGTACATACATGGACAAAATGTTACCAGGTAGTGAACCAAATATCACCGAGAGATAATCAAAAACAATAACAATAAAAAGAGAAAGAAAGACATAAAACAAAGAACAATATAAAATCAAAAATAGAACGTTCGCAACAGAGATCATAACCAACTTCAGGTACTATGAAGCGGGTTAAAATTTACATTTTCCAGGTAAACATACCCACTGTTATTCATTCGCTATGTTAATAGAGCCGGGGAAGCCGGGGAAGGGCAGGCGCATGCGACGTGCTCGCTCCCCGTTCTCGGGACTTACTGTTCATCCAGAGGTGCAGTAGCACTGCAGACAAGTCGATAAACAGCATGTTGCTCTGTTATAGGCCTTCTACGCGATCGAAACCAACCGCCGACCATCGTGTCCTTAGAATAGAATAGAATAGTTTATTTGCTAGAATACATCAACCTTGGTCATCATCCTTTTCATCATCATCATCATCATCATCATCTTTTTCCTTTTAGTTTTTTTTTTAGTTTTTCTTTTTCTTTTTTTCTTTTTTTTTCTTTTTGGTATCATCATCCTTGGCCGACCAAGGATACAATACAATACAATACAATAACTCTTTATTGAACACCACATATAACAATCAAAACAGAAAAAGGTATACAGAAGTAATAAGGTAACAATACACACAAGGATACAAGGATACAAGGATGATGATATCAACCAATTTTTGTATTCGTTCTACACGGTCGGTGGTTGATGTCAACCGCCGCGGACGCAGCCTGTCGGAAGGGATGCGCTCCCGACCAAGGCCGTTGACATCAACCAAATATCGGTCGGACCAACCGATTTCTACACGGTCCATTTTAAATCAATCCGACCAAGAGTGGTCGGCGGTTGATTCCGATCGTGTAGAAGGCCCTTTAGGGACGTGTCCCGTCATGTTGACCATTCAAACATGTTTGGGATAGTCTAGCTAGAGTCAGCACGCATTCGTGTGATGTCGTATAGTGCTTGTTTTAGAACGGGTAAAGCGAATGTCTGTAGAATACCGATGACACCACGGTTTTTTTTATGTGAATAGGAAGGCAAACGAGCAAGTGGGTCACCTGATGGTAAGCGATCACCACTGCCCATAGACACCCGCAACCCCGGAGGGATTGCAGATGCGTTGCCAACCTAGAGGACTTAGATGAAATGCCTCTAATGTCTGTAATTTCCCCGGCTGTCTTAGAGTAAGATGGTAGCGATCCGGACGGACCTTGCACAAGACCCTACCACCCGCACCCACGCCACGGTTCTACGCCACGTGTGCATACCACGGTATACGGGGTCTTTTAATTGTTGCGGAATATTTCAACAGGCGGTTGGGCTAGCAACCCATCACTATTTTGATTCCTTCCACCTACACCCACACATGAATTTTGTTTTTTTTTTGTGTTTTCCTGTATTCATCTTTTTCATGTATTTTATGTACAATAAAGAGTTTTACATACATACATACATACATGCTAAACGTGGCCTTTAGTCACACACACCACTGAATTGCTTCGCAGATGTGTGCTGGTCTCTTCACGATGTGTTCACCGAAAAGCTCATCGTAAATTCCAAATGTAATTTGGCACATAAATTCCGAAAAACTCAGAGGTCTCTCTGAGAGGCCACTACGATTTAATGTTCAAATTGCGCGGCGGTAAAGCGGTGAATTAATTTCTAATCCAAAACTATGATGCCCAAATCTATACTGTAATGTTCAATCAAGCTAACAATATGTAACCACCTGGGCTCTGTTTTATAAAGCTACAGGTTACAATTCTACAGGCGTTTATTGGCAACATTTGTCCTGTTTTTACAATTTGCGTTTTATACAAGTACTGTGTAACAATTTTACATGCTACAGGTACAGGCGCCTGGGGCCTTACCATGACGTCTTTATGCGATTTAGTTTAGGTTCGCTCGCTGTCAGATTCATACTAAAAGTGACAACTAAAACTTGAACCGAGTCGGAATTAGGACGTCATGGTAAGGCCCCTGCTTTAATATTCCAAAATAATTCTGAGAGAGCGTACAAATATCAGTATTTTGTGAACATTGATAATCAAGGCGACTTATTTGTCTTCCCCATCGGTAAAACCGGTAGAGTGGCGCATTAGTTTATGAGGTGTCTGCCGGAGTAGGGAGCGGTATTAACACGCACCTATTTGTTGCGGGGCCTGATTTATGAACCAAGGCGGTACACTCGACCACGTGAGCAAACCTTGGTACTGTTAACCAAATAGCACTGATCATCGGTATCGGCAGATGGTAAAAGCCCACCGAGGGAATGGGGGAAAATCTTTGGAAACTTTATAGGCTATGAAAGAAAGAGAGAAAGAAAAAGTTTATTTATGACAATCACAGTAATTAAAACAAAAACATAGTAAAAGCTACCTAAAAATTGACATAAAATGAGGCTAGCAACCCAAGATTATTTGGATTCCCCCACCACCACGCCCACAATCATACTAAACGTGGTCTTTAGGCCTTACCTTAGGCATCGCTACCACCATCTTACTCGCTAATCCTGCTTGCACTGCTGGTGTGCAAGCAGGATTAGCGATGCTGCTTGCACTGCTGTGTGGAGAGTAAGACAGCCGGGGAAATTACGGGCACAAGAGGCATTTCATCTAAGTCCTCTAGGTTGGCAACGCATCTGCAATCCCTCCAGGGTTGCGGGTGTCTATGGGCAGTGGTGATCGCTTACCATCAGGTGACCCACTTGCTCGTTTGCCTTCCTATTCACATAAAAAAGACGTGATTTATGTATGTATATAGGATATACCGTCGTGTCCGAGTGTCACAGGTCACAGGGTTCTTTTTTTCCGAAATATTTCAGCAGATGGTTAGGTTTTTCGAGGGAACACCCTAAGGTCTTTTCATTCTGAACTGTCCTATTTGGTAAACAAAATTCTAACCTCAATGTACGAATTTTTGTAAAGAATAAGATGTATTTATGTTATCAAATAAACCTGAGGCAATATTTTGTACATAATTTTGTTTATCTCCAGTTCCTTTATTTACGTAGAATGAACTAGTTAAAAAATAACAAAAATGAGACGTTTTGAGGTTACAATTTTGTTTAAGAAATAGGACAGCTAAGAATGAAAAGACTACAAAGATTTTTCATTTGAATGTTTGATTCAAAATTTAGTCCCGCCCTTGACGCGGTTCGCTTTGACGCGATCAATGTATGAAAATATCTGACAAACTATGATTAAAAAACCCTCAAAAACATCTACAGGGCTAAGTCAAACTAAGCCGTTGAAATATTCCAGAACAATTTTAAGAGACCTGGGGTCTTACCATGACGTCCTAATTCCGACTCAGTTCAAGTTTAAGCTGTCACTTTTAGTATGAATCTGACAGCGAGCGAACCTAAACTGAAACGCATTAAGACGTCATGGTAAGGCCCACATACCGCCGCCGGACGTGATGGGCCTTACCAACTTAATGCGATTTAGTTTAGGTTCGCTCGCTGTCAGATTCATGCTAAAAGTGACAGCTAAAACTTGAACTGAGTCTGAATTAGGACATCATGGTAAGGCCCGCTGTAGATAGACGTAACGTTTACGCATCCTTGCTTAAGTTAGAACGGCATCAGTTGGACTAAAACAAGTGAAACACGGCGCTGACTGTACCTTCAAGCAATGTGTCAAAAACCGTGTACCCACCGCGAACTACAATCTAGTGGCGTCTAAAGCAATTAATCACTGGGGTGCGCCCGTCTGGTACATTTAATATTTATGCAGTTTCGCACTTGCAAGTTTGACGGTGGAATGTTTTAAAATTACAAGCTTGGACTTCTATTTTCATTGAAGGTCAAATACCTTTAGGAAATAACTTTACAACCCTTTATGGAACAGTTACGTTACGGCTACGGCTAAGCCCACGCCAAATAATGACACCTAATCTATGATACCGTGATGATACCAATAAAATGTAGTAAGTATTTAAAATAAAACTTCACACTGCTTGTTGTTGAGGCGTCAATCTCGATGCAAGGGTGCGTGGTGGAGATATGGAGATGATTAAAAGTGACTCAAACTTTACAAATATATTAATAAAAAAATAAAGGTATGTACACATGTACTACGTGTGGTTAGAACCGCGTCGTAAAGCAGAGTGAGGGCGCTCGGAGCTTGTCGTGTAGCTAGAGCTAACACTTGTAATTATTTTTAAATTAATAATAAATATTACGATCAAATTCGTTATGTATTCGATTCCGCTATTCGCCATTGCTCAAATATTACATGCAAGCGGAGAAAACTGATAAATCCAGCGCATCTCTCAAAAGTGTCAACAATTTTGCTGAACTGCAACAACCAAGGCTTTAAAAGCGACCGCGTATCTTGTACAGATTCAATTTTTCATTTTTCCATTGCGAAACCGCACAATTCAATACGTTCATTCAATAGACTGTAGGCGTTCTCTCACAAAGCGAATTCAGCGCTCGCAATTGTAGCTTGCAAATCCTTTCAGCGCTACAGCTGCTGAATAGCGGCATTTCTATGGATTTCACTTTTCCTCTAATGGCGGATATTTTTAATAGGAAGCGAATGAGACAAAGGTTTTAATGACTAGCAAGTTTGCATGATACAGGTGTGGGGTGAAAAGGTAGTAAGAGGATAGAAGTTTTAAAACAGGCTGTGCGCAGTAATGTAAGTGCTTCGGGTTTTGTCGGCAAATGTCGGACAAGTGACAGAAGCAAACGACATATTGAAGACTAGCTTTTGCCCGCGATTTTGTCTGCGTATTATACATTATAAACCTTCCTCTTGAATCAGTCTATCTACAGAAAAAAACGGCATCAAAATCCGTTGCGTAGTTTTAAAGATATAAGCATGCATAGGGACAGACAAACAGCGTAAAGCGACTTTGTTTTATACTATGTAGTGATGATGGAAATTCTTGTTTGTAATGACTGAATGGGTCAGGTCAGATGATGGCAAGTTGCAAAAGAAATAAATAAATAAACGAGCGAAGTATAAAAAATCCTTAGATAATTTTTCGTCACGGTATTTGTAAGAAATACCGTTCATCGAAGAAACGGCCACGTACAAACCGGACTACCACAAGAAAAGTTGCTTAAATTATTATCGCAGTACCGAAAAAAACACGTTTCTCTCCCCGTTCATTTCTAATTTTATTCCTGTCATCTCAATGATATTTCATAGTATAGATATTATGTTACGTTCTTAGTAAATTGCGTTTGAAAACGTTCCCTCTGTCAACTGTCACATTGACTGTCACGGACTACTTATACTGTGGCTTGTTTGAGGTAAATGAGACAATTGGGTCATTTATGAATCTTCAACTCGGGCGCGGTAGCGACATAATCTACTCCCAGTTTATATGTAATATCATTGTTTCATCTCAACTCCAGCCTATATGCGTACGTCACATTGATAGGCACAGGCCTATCAGACCTATTAGGGTTCAAAATGTGGTCCTCTGACGGCCGACAGAGAGAACAAGTGTACCGACAAGAACCCGTTGGCATCCTTTGCTCTCACAAATTAAAAAAAAAAACTTTTAATCGTCTTCAGCTACTTCTATGTATACATATAATAAAATGTGCAACAAATTGAAGACTTCCCATTGATTAATGCCCTCCTCCAATATGTGGGGGGAGGTAAGCCCTCCTGATTGATTAACGGCGCGGGCGCGGCTTAGCGAGGCCTCTGCTAAAGTGTACAAGATGGGATCTTGAAGGGCTAAGAGTCCTTTCGGGTTTCTGTGGTCAAATGGAAGAGAAAAGATACCTCAGCTATCATCTAAGTAAATTATCTTATCTTATCTTACCTTATCCTCTAAAGCTTTGCACGTAGTTACCAAACACCTTGAATTTATGAACCTATACCAATAGATATGTTACGTTCCTAGTAAATTGCGTTTGGAAAACGTTCTCTCTGTCAACCGTCACATTGACAATCACGGACTACTCATACTGTGGCTTGTTTGAGGTAAACTGATTGCGACATGAGACTATTGGGTCATTTATGAATCTTCAACTCCGGAGCGGTAGTAACATATCTACTGCCTGTTTATATGTTCATTGACCTATACACATTATCACAAACCACCACAGTAAAATCGCTTTTTTAGGGTTCCGTAGCCAAATGGCAAAAACGGAACCCTTATATATTCGTCATGTCTGTTTGTCTGTCTGTCTGTCTGTCCGTCCGTATGTCACAGCCACTTTTTTCCGAAACTATAAGAATAAGAATAAGAATAAGAATAAGAATATTTATAAGAGCTATTACTGTTCAAACTTGGTAAGTAGATGTATTCTGTGAACCGCATTAAGATTTTTATACAAAAATAGAAAAAAAAACAAAGAATTTTGGGGTTCCCCATATTTAGAACTGAAACAAAAAAAATTTTTTTTTTCATCAAACCCGTGTATACGTGTGTGGTATCTATGGATAGGTCTTCAAAAATGATTTTGAGGTTTCTAATACAATTTTTTTTCTAAACTGAATAGTTTGCGCGAGAGACACTTCCAAAATGGTAAAATGTGTCCCCCCCTGCCCGTGACTTCTAAAATAAGAGAATGATAAAACTAAAAAAATATATTTTGTACATTACCATGCAAACTTCCACCCAAAATTGGTTTGAACGAGATCTAGTAAGTAGTTTTTTTTATATTTGTCTGTATATTTTAAGTAGGTAATCAATATAAAATGACCTCACACTGCCTACATTTTGCTTAAAAGCAGGGGCTCTGCTAAGACTGGATTTTATAATAACTTGGCGAATGGCGAATTTGTTCGGAACCCTCAGTACGCGAGTCCGACTCCCACTTGGCCGGTTTTTTTCTTGCAATGGGTGCAGAGCCTTTCAGCCAGTACCGCGTGTACTAAGTATTGCCACAACACTAGCCCCAGTGTTGCCAGCATCCCGGAGGAGTTTGAAACTTGGTCTTTGATCCTTTGCACTTCTTTCAGCAACCCGCTTTAATATTTATTAAAGTCGTACTGAACTGATTCCAGCGCTGTACACTATGCAAGTGGTTCTATTGAAAATTTAGAATTTGAATGTACGTACATCACACTAACACAATCACAAGCTGAAACAGGTATCCGGAATAGATTCAAGTAAATTGATGTAGGTACACAATTACCTACTATTAAGTTTGATGGGCATGTATTGTGTGTAATGCGGTTTACCATTATTTACTAAACAACTTTTCACAAATGCAACATTTCACAAACTCATCATTTGACAAACTTTTATTTTCTTCTAAAATAATAGACTTTTGGAAAACTTATAAAACAAAACCTACCCTAATGTGAGCAACGCCTAAACCTATTCGTTTTTAAAAAAAAAAATACGATTTAAAATGATGAGTTTGTGAAACGATGCATTTGTGAAAAGTTTTTTTGCAGGTGATGAGATCCCGTGTATGCATTAATTCTATTGAATGGCATGCCTTGTTACTAAATATTCCACTGTGGCAACACCATGCTTTGTCTTCTCGTCTCTACCGCCTTGTCGAAACGTTGTCGATTTGCTGTCACTCATTAAAATAAATAATTAATCCGAATTCATCGTCTTTGGAACCTGCCCAGTGTGACCTGGGGCCTTACCATGACGTCTTCATTCCGACTTAGTCAAGTTTTAGCTGCCACTTTTAGTATGAATCTGACAGCGAGCGAACCTAAACTGAAACGCATTAAGACGTCATGGTAAGGCCCCTGCTCCTACAATTTACCACTCAATATTAAAAGATAAAAACTTAAATAGATTCAATAGGGTTTAAGTTGTTGTTAGTGGGTAGCATTCAGTAGTAAGTAAATGAAACGCTTGTTCTGTACTGCCTACACCTACAGATCGTAGATTGATTCGGTTTATTTAATCATTGCAATTATGCGGGCGGGGGCTGCTGAGAACGCGTATTATGTGTGGGCATGTCGTGTCTGTATTTGCTGCCAAAGAAGAGAAGAGAAAATAAACATACTTATTCGGTATGTTATTGTTAAATACATATTTTTTTTTATCATTTACATCTCCTACGTAAATTCGTTCCTATTTTCAACTGCACGAATATAATACTTTTTAGCCGCTTCAAAAATAGACGTAAAAATAGCCCTTCGAGTTTCACCCGCGATTCGTGCATCACAGCAACCACAGAGGAAATGGCTAATAGAGTTTAAAATCTCATACGATTTCTATGAAAAACATTCGTTAAGTCAGAGTGGCTATTGCTGCACTCCGATTGGCTGACCGAAGGTCACTAGAATTCGACAAACTGCTATTTTGATTCATGTGGACAGTTAATGTTCAGACCACAGAATATATATTATAATAGTGTTCAGACGTTGCGCATGGTGAATGAAACTCACGTATTTTTTATTAAAACAATAAGTAAAATGAGCTATGTAATCAAAATTATAAATAACTTTGATTCAGGCTTTGCTGCATGTATGTATATAGGTATATAATGTAAATATAGTTAAAGTAGTATACATGCATACATAAATATACATACCGTCACGCCTCTTTCCCATATGGGGTAGTTCTGTCTAGAGACTTATTTGTTCCACTTGTTACGGTCCTGACACACCTCTTTCGCTTCATACGCATCGTCGGTTGTGGGTACTCTCGACCTGACCTTTTTTTTAAGTAATAAGTATACCTATATTAGTTTGCGGCTGTAATAAGTTAAATCACTACTTTGCAGAATTTGCATAATTGGACAGTCCGTATTAGATACCACTCTAGTTGGATATTTCCTCTTTGCAACTGATACCTAACTACACATTGGGACCATCGGTGCATCGAGTATCGAGCGATCGGGAATCGGTGACGGACGATTTTTGGTTTTATTGCCTTTTATACTTATGGCAGTTTACCGCAGTGCTGAGCCTCTAGTGTAAGTTTCTGACACTCAGATCAATTACTAAAGCCTAGATACCGTGTTAAAATTTAAGTAGTGACATCAATATGTACATCTCTTAATTCTCATGAAGAAATCAACAAGCTGGAAAGAGATAAATATAGTATTATCTAGTCTGCTTGTACACACCGTACACACCTGAAATGTCAAGTTGGTCCCGTTGGTCTAGTTTTACGCTACTAAATTCAAAAGTCTTTCACATCATATTTCCTTCTGAGAACAGCAGGTCATCTGTATTAAGTTGTATTTGAAATGGTTATGGCAGATAAAAATTTGTAAGTCGACCAGTGATTGCTTTTCATAAATCTGTACCTAACAGAAAAGTATGATGTTTTGGTGATAGTGATGTTCCTGTTCATTGCCAGTTTTATCGATATCGAATTATTTTCCTAAACTTCGTATTGTAGACTAAATTATTTACATAAATAATAATGTAATAATGACAATTACAGATTACCTATGGACGAAGAACTAAAAATCGCTACGTCCATAAAATTTGAAGAGTTTCTTCAGTTTCTCCAAGACCTCGTCATCGGATCCTGATTTGGTGGCAATGGGACCAAACTGGAAGTATTCCCTTTCCAACAAAAAAAGAATTTTCCAAATCGGTTCATAACTGACGGAGTTCTGAAGATGCAAACATAAAAAAAAATACAACCGAATTTAGAACCTCCCCCTTTTTTTTCAAGTTTGTTATAAAGAAAAGTGATTATTATTTATTGTAATTGTATTTAATAATGTAAATATATATACCTATATGTGAACATGTCCAGATTTTGTTTCTTTTATTCCAAGCCGAATTTAAAAATCGAAGAAAACAGTACAAATACCAAGCTAAGAAAATGGGCAGACTGTGACTGTGGTACAATTTACAATAACCGCCTTCTCTCTGACAGTTTGTTCAATTGCAGATGCTTGTAACTGACGTGACAAAACACTCTGAACAATTAAATTGTTTATTTGAAACCGCTGTTTGATGTTCAGGGATTTCTCTAAATTTCATTTAAAGCCGATCTTACGGGGTATTCTGTATCCACCCTAACGATACATTATTCTGACTATACCCCGTCGTACATCAAATAATAATCATCTGTTTTACTTTGGATCATCTAAATAGTCATAATGAGGCATCGCCTTTTCTTCGCGTTATGTTCCATACCGAAAATCCACCCATTCCACGATCCGTAAAATGTCGATAACATACTTTCGATAAAACTTTTTGCTACATCTCTTCTTTATCAAAACAGTGGGGGAACAGTGTACAACCTTGTAGTTTTGAGTACCTAAGAAATATATAGACTACCTTTTTCTCCCATTATCAAACGTCATATGAGTAAGCGGTCAAGCTATATGTAACATTGTTTTGATATTAGGACGGTATCTAGGCTTTAGTAATTGATCTGAGTTCTGACACGATAAACGTATCGAACGCGGTTCGCGTAACCGTCTCAATTACTATAGAAAAATTAGCAGCGCCACTTGCGGATCGAAACGGCAACAAATTGCTGTCTTAGTATTTGACATTTTAACGCAAACGCGTTCGAGACGTATTTTGTGACCGAAAACCTACACTAAGCATATTGGTAGAGACAGTAAGGGATGTATGGACAGCTGAATACACAAGTGTATAATTATATATCTTAGTAGTAAGATCAAAAGAATAAAAGCTGTTTTTCGCTGGCCAGTTATGTTTGGGCGTCAAATTTGGTATCCCCCGCAAACGAAATAGAATAAAACAGGGTTCCCTTTAACAATCCTCGTAGCTTTTTGGCCATAATACTAGAGCGCCTAACAAGATAAGATGTAGTTGGGTTTCAGAAATTAAATTCACTCACCATTTTTCTCGAATTATACAACTACGATGGCAGTTCTGCTCAGAATCACTATTGATTATAGTATAAGGCAAAAAGTTTCCTTTAAGAGGCTGACAACACCTAATTTTGTTGAAATTGATGTTATTTAAACACTTTTTTAAGTAAAACTGCACACATAAAAAATACAAATAATATATAATGTTAATTTTCATCATATTTCAAACACGCTAGACGGGTTCGATATATAATTGAACAAAATCGACTCGATAGAAAATAATTGCAAAGATTGGTCTTAAAATCATCATTAAACGGTTCTATGTCTTTATTTTATCGACTTATGGTGCAATTAAAAACATAAAGTCAACATATTCATACCTAAACGGCTAACGAGTCATATTTCACAAATAATCCATACTTTTGTTTATTTCTTATGATTTGTGTCTTATTTGTAAGATTTTAGACGCGCGCCAAGCTGCCGGAATAGTTTCTTCTCGTTCACTCACAGGCACGAGAACCGTATGTGTGAAGAGTGGCGCTGCTCCAGGTCATTTGCTGTTGACAGCGCCTTAATCCTGTGTCTTCACATTTATTTTGTTGTGCCAGTTGTCTGCAGGTTTGCGAGTGGCTGCGCCAGCACAATAGGGAGCACTGTATCTATATATTCCATTTGCCGTACCTCGCGTTGCATTTGGCACGAAAATAATAATAGTTAAGAGCCAAAAATAATTACAACAGCGCATCCATTCATTAAGAAAAGAAAACCACCTTATTGTATAAATTATTTAAGCTTCATTAATAATTATTTTGGGTAATTTCAGCGGGTGATTGAAAAATCTTTTGGATTCAATATTTCCCTTTGACGACCTAAACTTTGAACATCGGCCAATGTATGGAAACGTTTGTTTAAATTGATAGGTACTTATGTGATAAAAAAAATACAAAAACATTTAAGTATAGGAAAAACTTGGAGAAGATAATTATGTCTGACGACACTGAGACATAGGTACTTATAATGAACACAAAATATTTACCTTGCTACTCCGCTACTTAAAGCAAGTTTAATGTTCAGTTAGTTTTTTTACGTAACGGAGTAGCAAGGTAAATATTTTGTGTTCATTGAAATGGACCTCCGCAAAGTAACGCCTGATTCAATAAAATAGGTACTTATATAAATACACATAAACTTAAATCTACTTTTAAATACAAAATTATATTACGTTTTTACTAGAATTTCTTTTGAAACTCCTACTTAAGAAAAGCAATCGCCTGAAACTAACAATGCCTTTGATGAAAATCCATTGTTTGACGCCACCAGTTAAAACGCATTTTAAAACCCCAACAACTCGAAAAGTGTTCAATTTAAATACGAAGTAAGACGCGCCAGAATAATAAGTCCAAGTCAAAGTTAGTGAAAAAAGCTGCGGCGGGCAACTTTGAAAGCTTCGGAGCCGGCAAGCAGAACTGTGCTTTGTCAACCATCTGCCGCCCTGACACAGTATAAATCCAGTAAGTAATCTTTGAACAACGTAAACATTTTGAACGTTCAAGGGCACGCTGGAAACAGGACTAACAAATGTAGTTGTTCAGCAACTGCACTGCAAATAGTACAAAGAGTAGTAAAAAACCGTGATAGTCTAGTAAATAGTTTGCATCTTGCATCTAGGGGGCTACTCCGAAATTGGATTTTCGTAGTTCGTATCTGTCCCTCTCACTCTCAAGTTAATAACTATTAGTGAGAGCGGGACGGCACGAAACGAACTTCGAAAATAGAATTTCGGAGTATAAGGCCTGTAATAGTTTACGGTCGTGGGTTCGGCTAGTGTTCGGTATTTATGTGCAAATGTATTAGAAATTTATTACGACCAGTCGGCCATTACTGTGAAGGAGAACACGATCACAACTGCGACACAATTCAATGGCGTGAGTGAAGTGTTAAGGGATATCCCAAATCCGTTTATTCCGAGTCGGGACATAGGTATAAACTCAAAATGATGACTAGAGCAGTAAATAGTGCGAACCGTCTTTTCCACGGAATTAATTTATACGTCGAAAGTCGCTGCAAACATGGCGACAGTTGAAGTTGACCGTCACTACCGTTAGCAACGTGCCTCCGGTGTAGATATAAAAATTCTAAGCACTAAGGGTGCGACTAAACCGCCGCGTATACGCAGTGACGTGTCGTAGGCGTCACGTTTCTCACCGTTTCTTCATACATTTTGTTGCAATTCCATAACGTCACCGTTTTTTAAGCGGCGGTGTGGTCGCACCTTAATAGTACGTAAGCTGTCTAGTTGACATAAGGCGTGAGCGTGAGAGAGCGGACGGACAAATGCTGAGTATTGTTTGGAGATTGCTTACTGCGTTTACACTGGTCCCAGTCCTTATTGCATATTTAAACTCTCAAATCCAGATAAAACTGCATCTTATTTAAATATTCTTGTGTAAAGTTACGAAGCTCTCTTGTTTATGTTAAGCTAGTTTTAAGTTCCAGTTTAAAAATGACGCGATTTTTTTTTATTTTGTGGCTGGTTACGATTTTAAGAATGTGTTTGCTTGGAAATAAATGGTACTGTAAAGTGCTGTGAATTTAAAGACGTGCAGTAGTTAATAATGCTATAATAAAAACCAGTGAACGGTTAATTCTGAAAATTACTGTTTTAGTTTTATGACGTCTCTTGAATTTCGTAATAAAAACTTTATGGTACGAATTTGAATTTAAAAAGAAAATTTATAGCTAGCTTTTAGCCGCCGCTTCGTCCGCGTATTTTTTCTCAGACTTCAACACAGACTTTAAAAGTATTTAAAAAACGACACGGTACACATATTACCTACGTAAAAAACCTGTAGTGTCTGTAAAGTCGGTTTACGGACGGTAGTTTTACGTGATAACGTCATAAAGAAACATTGATGAAAACTGCTATCTCTGACGTCACGCGGAACGCGATAACGTGACACTTTGATTTATAAGACTTTATCGTTGTTTCTGTATTGTTTTGTACTGATTTTTGGTGTTCAATAAAGAGTAATTGTATTGTATTGTTATCAGTCAACCGACCACCAACCGACCGACGAGCATGTATGAAGAGATTGATGAATGTGGATGAAGCGAAAGAGATCGTAGCAAGTGGAACAAAGTAGTCTCTGCCTACCTCTGTGGGAAAGACCATAATGTACGTATGTATGTATCAGTGGCGTGGCGCCAAGTATATCAGAAGGCAAGCCGAAGGGAACTTAACTAGCCTTTTCCTCTAATTCTGCACAATAAATTGCCCAACTGCCTTAAAATAGACAAGCCAGTGGGAATCGAGTTCTATGGACGCCACGCCACTGGTATGTATGTATGTTATCAGTCAAAATACGTGATGCTTACAGTAGCTGATTTCTTCAATTTCAACGACAAAATATTGATAGCGTTTATATGTAAAAAATACTCAAACGCCCTACGCTCAACGCAAACCGAACGGGGTAAATCTACAGGTTTTCGCGCCAATCACTTCCCGCGCGCCGTACATCCGATTAGCAGAGTCCATAAAAACCCCCAACGTCCCCTTTTGTCTGTTAACTATCGATGATGTTATTGGCCTTTAGTAGGGTGTCGTTTATGGCCCTTTAATAGACACGGACACGGTTTACGATGAGATAGAAGTGTGGTCACTGATTTTTTGGGCAATTTGTTACTGGATTTTGTATCGGCCGTTTGGTCATGACATTATGTGTGTAACCAATAGTAGAAATGCTGTTATAAGTTTAGTAATTCGTTGAAAAAGTCATCAAACCACTGCGTAGATTGCTTTCGATTAGCCGGCTCAAGATCAGCTAGCTTATTACGTAACTCGCTCGCAATCGCCATCGTGTTCATTTTGACAGTTCTTGTATGAATGTGACAGCTAGCTGATTCCGATGCCGATTGTCAGCCCATACATGAACTGTCAAAATGAACACTATTACGATCGCGAGTGAGTTATGTAATAAGCCTGCAGGCAGTACACCAGAGTTGGGCAAGCAGATATTATGATCGATATCAATAGTTTCATCGTGGCGTGGCGAAGTGAATAATTGGTCCGTCCGGATCGCTACCACCATCTTACTCGCTAATCCTGCCGCTAAGCAGCAATGTTTGCACTGCTGTGTTCCGGTGTGGAGAGTAAGACAGCCGGGGAAATTATGGGCACAAGAGGCATTTCATCTAAGTCCTCTAGGTTGGCAACGCATCTGCAATCCCTCCGGGGTTGCGGGTGTCTATGGGCAGTGGTGATCGCTTACCATCAGGTGACCCACTTGCTCGTTTTCCTTCCTATTCACATTAAAAAAAATACAGATTTTTTCATGCAATTGACGTTCTTCCTCTCCATCCATTTACAGAATGGAATTACTAATGAAAACGCAACCTAAGACATAATGTCAGCAGTCAACCCCTAACGTGACATATATTACTACTAGCTTCTGTCGGCGACATCGTCCGCGTAGAATTAGCAATTGGCATGTTTTTAGCTGTCCCGCGGGAAATATGCAATTTTCTGGCATAAAAAGTAGCCTATGTTCTAATCTAGGGTACCAGCTATATCCGTTTCATATATATATGCGTTCCAAATCCATTTAGTTGTTTCAGTGTGTAGAAGGAACAAACATACACACTCACTCACTCACTCACTCACAACGCAACGTCACAAACTTTCGCATTTATAATATTAGTAGGAAGTAGATTGTATTATGTTGATTGGATTGGATTGTGTTGGTTGTATTGTGTTGTAGATTGTGTTTGTAGTAGATTGTATTGGTTGTTGTTGATTGTGTTTGTGTGTTGTGGTTGTAGATTGTTGACGAGGACCCGGGTTCGATTCCCGGCCATAGCTTTACTTTTCGGATTTTTCTATGTGTTCTAATTTTAACGGTAAATTTCTAACGGTAAAACGTAAAAAGTAAACATTAAAAATCAAGAAGTAAATTTCTTGATTAATTTGATATTTCCTATCATTTGAAAAACAGCGCCTTCTCTCGTCCCTGGTGAGCAGTACATGTTCCACGGGAGTTTGTAATTGTGTCGTACAGACACATCATTCAAACATGACGCTTAGCGACAAATATTTGCATAGTAAGTAACAAGGTCACGTGACAGTTGGTAACAGATAGAAAAATTCGGAGGCTTACTCACCTGCTATGGGTGGTGTAGGGGTATAGCACGCGTCACGGAATGACGAGGACCCGGGTTCGATTCCCGGCCATAGCTTTACTTTTACCTGCTATGGGTGGTGTAGGGGTATACCACGCGTCACGGAATGATGAGGACCCGGGTTCGATTCCCGGCCATAGCTTTACTTTTCGGATTTTTCTATGTGTTCTAATTTTCAGTGTCGTTTAGAAATTAGTAGATTGTACAGTCGCCATCAGATATATCGTAGCGGGCGAGGTCCTCAAATAATTCGGAACAGCCTTAAATTCCAATAAATTCGTTACACTGTAAGGTTAATAACATCCGAACACGCAATTAGTCATAAATAAAGTAGCAGCGACTTTTCAATAAAATCGTGACGTCACAGATCGTCAAAAGTATCGATGCAGACAGGCTGACCATAAAGATCGGAACATTTTATGAAAATATACCTTAACTTTGTGACAAACAGTTTAAATTACAGTGTGTTTATAATAAAATTAGTTTTATAAAATAGAACTACATGCTTTGACTTCTAACAGCAGAAGAGGACAAATTTTATTCGTAAAAAAAGTATATGACAATTTAGTGGCCAGTAACAATTTACACTTTATACAACAAAAAAAGGTTTTATGTTACTGACACAGTGAATTATGTATGCAGACGCGTACACTATTTAGGTGACATATCTTTCATTTTGGCATGACGTTTGAGGCTTATTTGTATTTTGTTTGGAATTCGAATCTATTATTATATACGTAAGGTTTATTTTCCACATATGTTCCGATATTTATGGTCAGCCTGACTGTGTCGATACCTTTGACGATATGTGTTTCTGATATTTTTAGCTCATTGAACGTCCCCAATTTATTGAAAAAATCGCTGTTCTTATGTTTATGACGGATTGCGTATTCCGATGTTATTAACCATATCTAGTGTAACGAATTTATTGAAATTTAATGCTGCTCCGAAATATTTGAGGACCTCGCCCGCTACGATATATCTGATGGCGACTGTATGTCACACGGACCTCTCGATACCTACTAATGCTATCTAGTGACATGAAACCCTCATTCTATTGATCATCGTAGTTTATCTACAAGACAGCGTTTTAAAGCAACCTACATAGGTATCCCAAAACTCATTGGAGTGTGAAAGTTCGTCATCTGTTCAAACCTCATCAAAGCCACTATTCGATTCAGAAAACAAATGAAACGTCATGACTAACGCGTTTACTGGACGTCCCCCTAGGGCGCAGGGGTACAACCCTAGCTCGCAACCGATACCAATAAAAATCAACCTTAAAACAATAAAGCTTAAAGCTAGATTTGATCAAGCCAAAGTTGTAAATTATTAGCCAAATCGCACTTTATTTTCTAAGCGAGTACAATTCCAAAGGATGAGCCTCATTGAAGTTGGACACGTAGCTTGTTTATTTCAGAAAGTTTTTTTTAGTCTTAGTAGTTTTAACGGCTTCGTAGACCGTTGCGCGACCTTATCGAAAGTTTGGGGAATTACCCGAACTTCTATTGCTTTACGTTGTCTTTTAAAGACTTAATAATAAATTGAAGAGCTACGTTACGTATTCAGAAACAAACGGCCTCTGAAATATATATGTTTAAGGCGACCAATTATGTGTGTAATGTGTATGTACAAATATGTGTGTGAACGACTGAACGAAATCCATTCGAAATATTATAAACGGGATGTGAACAGCGATTACCTTTATTGAGCTTTTTTTTTTGCTTAACCGTGAATCATTAAAAACTCTTATTGAACGAAATCCTATGAGCAAGCAAGTGTATACACTGGCGAGTCACGTTTCATACAACTGTGTATGGGAAGTGGGCCGTTATTTATGCTCGTCAGTATAGTCAGCGTGATGGAAGCGGCTGGTGAGGTTATTACTCGATTTTCCTAACACGGCCAGCCTTTTGACACATTTAATATCCTTATCCTCATTTGAGTAAACAAAGTTGTGTGATTGGTCGATCCTGGACATCTTAACTCAGCTCTGCTACAGTGGAAGTGCGCCCCTAAACGTGAGTACGTGAGAAACGCTTGTGCAAAATCCAGGGGGGCTACTCCGAAATTCGATTTTCGAAGTTCGTATCACGCTATCCCTCTCACTCTCAAATTAATAACTATTAGTGAGAACGGAACGGCACGAAACGAACTTCTAAAATCGAATTTCGGAGTATAAGACCAGTGTGTTTCGCGGTTAATTTCACGCCGACGGTTGAGCGACGTAGCAAGACTGGCACTAGATTAAAACAGAACGTTACGTCTATCTCCTCGACAGACGCGACAAAGCTTCCTTGCACATGCAAATATCTGCGTCGTAGCCGGAGCAATCCCAGTCGATAAAAGTGCGGAATCGAATCATGGCCGCCGTAACCGAGTTAGCGCTCCCCCCGGCGCGACTGCAGGCGCTTTACTTAAAGTATTATTTAAAATACTACATCGAATAAGATATACAGCTAGGTCTGGATAGAGGTGGGAAGTCAAGAGAAATGCCCAGGGACCCGATTTTTGAAAGCATGTCACTACTCACTTGAAAGTGATATAATTTTTTAAAGACGGAGGCAAACGATTATCAAGGTCAAATTAAACTATCGACTAACTAGTTGACTAGACTAATTAGAGCTGTAGGTAATTGTCGTCATATCCACTCGTATTTCCAACGGGTATTTTCACATAATGAGCTTTAAAAACTTATCAATCGATATCTCTTACAGCTTAACTTCGATAGCTTGTTAAAGAACACAATATGACGTCGTATTGGACCGTTACTGAGTTGCATTGCGATAGCAAGCGATTAACACTCGTAGGTACGCAAGGCAGTAATGGCGTTAGTTGGTCGATGGCAGCTGTCGTTGCGTGATTCATGGTACAGGGAAAGTACTACAGTACCGCAGTTGTCAACGTTTGAACGTGTATTTACGTTCTTCATATTGTATCATTGGCCTTATTTTAGATAGCGCGAGGGGTACAATATTTTATACGTAGACAATTTGGGCCTAGTCTCCAGGTGTAATTGTACAACCCTTGTCATAAGATTATTCAATAAAGATCCTTCCAATCCCGCGTAACCGTTTTCAGGGTCGCACAGTTATCAGCACCCCCGTCCCTCATCAAACCGTAAAACCAAAGTCAATAACGTTTAAAACTTCGCAAAACGTGAATCACACCCAAGACATTCAACAATGTTCTAGCGCCCGACATCCTTCTTCATGCAAAGCCTCATAACTTTTTTAATAACAACTTTGGTTGGCAATAAAGCGATATCATCACGCTATGCATAATATTTGGGAGCCGGCCAGAGATCGTGCGACATTCAAAATGGCGGTTATCCCCGTTAGAATTATGCAAGGGCTAATCAAGTGTGCTTGTGCCGCGATATTAATGCTGGTGGGAATAGGCTGCCAGAGCGCCCTGGATATTGGCAAAATGTGGTTTGTATATAGCTTTTCTGGCTTAAATTATAATGAAACTGCTTAAACTGGACAGTTTAAGCAGTTTTGAGCACGATAAGGCCGTGTATAGACCAGCAGTATAATCGTTAAGTGCATTCCCTAACATGAAAATAATGTTGCTATGACTTGGAGGAAAACTAACTTGGTTTTGTTTTGTGCTCATTGTTGGGTATCGTAAATAAAAAGCAATAATTAAATTCTATTATCCTACTTGGAGTTCTGGTGACCCGGCCAGGATCGTCTCCGCAGGAGGGAACTCTTCAACGGTTGGTCCGATTGACTTGAAATTTGGTACATATATGTAGGACAGATGGCAATACAAATACAGTCAGCAAAAAAGCTTGTATTAAAAATGAAATTTTTGACAGAAACTTATTTAGGTACATCAAACGTTCAGTTTACTACGTAGCCCGGGCTGTACACAATAATAGCATCCAGGCGAGTATTGCACCCCAATGGCTGCGTGCGCGGATGCTGGGCTAATTACGTGACGTAGGGGCTGTGATTAACTCATTCGCGAAATCGTGTCGCTGGCCCGCAGCTACAACGGACAGATATATCACCAGTATACAGTTTATAAAATACAAATAAATTTGTATTTTCTGTGCTCAAAATAGAGATAGATCGTTACAGACAGAAGCATTACTCGTGTATGAAAAGAAAACTCTTTCCCGCAAAATGAAATATTATATTGTGCAGCAGTAAACAGAAATTGGTAAGTACTCAGTGTGTGTTTGTGTGTTTGAAATTTGACAGCAAAAAAATACAATCGAATTGAGAACCTCCTCCTTTTTTTGAAGTCGGTTAAAAATGGGAAGGCGTGAAAGAAAGTCACTGCTCTAGAAACCGAGACTCAATGTCATTAAAGTAACATAAAGTGCGTGACCGGCGTATATGTGTGTAGTTTTAAACCAAATGAACAAACAATGGTAATTTTCTCATTGTTGCTTAGCGCCATGCTACACGGATTCTTTATCTAAATTACTGTCACATCGGCCTTACGCAAAACCCCACTCATAATATCATAATCATCATCATCATCAGCCTACGTTCGTCCACTGCTGGACACAGGCTTCTCCCAAGGCACGCCACTGAGCACGATCCTCGGCCACTCTCATCCAGCAAGCTTATTACGTAACTCGCTCGCGATCACCATCGTGTTCATTTTGACAGTAACTGTCTATGTATGGGCTGACAATTGGCATCGGAATCAGCTAGCTGTCACATTCATACAAGAACTGTCAAAATGAACACGATGGCGATTGCGAGCGAGTTACGTAATAAGCTAGCAGCTCTCATAATCATAACCCCTCCGAATTCTGTGATCAATTAAAGTGCCCCAGCCGTTTTTCTCCGCTGTATCCAGAGACAGGGAAAACATGATACGATACGGAAATAGATACGACCGTTTCCCGCCAGCCGTAGCCCTCCAGTTTTTGCCGTCTAACGAAGCGGACAACTGGCCGATCCCGCCGACGGTCATTTGTTTCACAAGATTCTACATTCAAATTGGGTATGACAACAATAAGTCTGCATGACTTGTTAAAGTTCTTCGTTTATTGACGTGACAACGTCTTATAAATTGGTTTGCCGGGTGACACTTCAAGAAACTGCGTTACGCTCCGCTCACGTTATGCGCTCACAATGAGAGCGAGTGAGAGGCACGCGGGCATGGTTAGCCCGCCTAAGAGCGAGAGAGACAGACATAAAAAGTGAAAGGCACGCGTCCCTTCCACTCGAGCACAGTTAGCCCGCCTAAGAGCGAGAGAGACAGAGCGAGAGAGAGAGAGAGTGAGAGAGATAGGCATACACACCGGTTCATGTCTTGCGCTTCTATTTCGCTTAGGCGCCTGCATACAAGTTTACACGTCCTTCTTCCTACTATACGAATGAATATTCACATTAAAATTATTTTACCACTCAAAGTCGTTGTCACGTAAAACTTTCGCCCGTATACCGACTTTACAGGCAACCAATTTTTTTTTAATTTATTGTTTTATACAGGAAAGGCAAAAGGTTCAAAGCCCATACAGTCTTGTCTGATGTATAAAGTTTTGTTTGGTTAAACATAAAGTCCTGTCGCGGTCAGTGTTGTCCAAGTTCTGTCCTGTTCCACCTTCCGTAAAGCGATAGTATACTTTACGGCGACGAACAGCCGACGGTTACGCGGTAAACTCAAAAGCGTGTTCGCAAAGTTTTCTGTAAACGCAAAAAGGGTTATATTATCTTTGCTACTATTACAGTAACAGTACTAACAATGTGTACATACCATTAGGAGCGTTTCTGTCATGAGCTAAAACAGCATTGTACGAAATTTCGTTTTTGTAATCGAACAAAAAGTTTTCATGTCATTTGTTCGAAGATTTTGAATAAAAGAAGCCATATTTATGTTATTCAGGCTAACATTGGCCTGGCATGCAGCGCACTTTGGTTTTAAAGTTTTAAATGGACACGGTTTTTTTTTTAAATGGCGCCGATACGGGCATGAGTTGCCAGCATTCACTAAAAACAAGGTTTAACTAGAATCAAAGCTTTCACATTTTTAGTTTTTTAGCCTCTGTAGGTACCATCGTATTTCAGTCATGTTTTTATTTAGCAGGAAAATTGGCTTTGAATGTGGAATTTTATAACCCAAATAAAAGATATCTCACGTTCCCAAGGGCGTCGTTGACTGTGCGCGAAAAAAAACTGTGTAAGTACCTAAATGTGAGGGCAAAAGTTTGTTTACGAGGCAGCAAAGTATAGTTCCAGGTGGCGGCAAATAAGTAAAACGTGGAGGGGATATGCGCAGTACGGAAAACAACATCATTTTCATACTGCGCATATCCCCTCAACGTTTTACTTATTTGTATCTGGCAAGCCTAGACTCGTTTTATGCAACCAGCTAGGTAATAGACACCTGGGGCTTTACCATAACGTCTATGCGATTCAATTCCAACTCAGTTTAGTTTTTAACAGTCACTTTTAGTATGGATCTGACAGCGAGCAAACCTAAACTGAATCAGAATTGAATCGCATTAAGACGTTATGCTACTAACCCCCCTTGGTATGTCATCACCGTTGCCAGACTGGACATGCCATGCGAACTGGAACCTTCGAGTTCGACTCGCACTTCTTTTTTAGGGTTCCGTAGCCAAATAGCAAAAAACGGAACCCTTATAGATTCGCCATGTCTGTCTGTCTGTCTGTCCGTCCGTATGTCACAGCCACTTTTCTCCGAAACTATAAGAGCTATACTGTTGAAACTTGGTAAGTAGATGTATTCTGTGAACCGCATTAAGATTTTCACACAAAAATAAAAAAATAAAACAATTAATTTTGGGGGTTCCCCATACTTAGAACTGAACTGATTTTTTTTTTTCATCAAACCCATACGTGTGGGGTATCTATGAGGTCTTCAAAAATGATATTGAGGTTCCTAATATCATTTTTTTCTAAACTGAATAGTTTGCGCGAGAGACACTTCCAAAGTGATAAAATGTGTGTCCCCCCCCCCCCCCTGTAACTTCTAAAATAACAGAATGATAAAACTAAAAAAAAATATATGATGTACATTACCATACAAACTTCCACCCAAAATTGGTTTGAACGAGATCTAGTAAGTAGTTTTTTTTTTATTTAATATTTGTCTGTCTATAGAAGTAACCAATATAAAGTGACCTCACACTGCCTACATTTTGCTTAAAAGCAGGGCTCTGCTAACACTGGATTTTATAATAACTTAGCGAATTTGTACGGAACCCTCAGTGCGCGAGTCCGACTCGCACTTGGCCGGTTTTTTTATATTCGGAAGCTAAACTGCCCAGCTACCTCCCCTCAAGATTGTCGTAATATTTACGCAATTTCCTGTGTAATTTAATAGAGCGAGTTATAATACAGAAAGGCTCCTTTTCCTTGTTTACTCATACAAAATTGCAACGTTTCAGTGAATAGTAAACAGAATGTAACTCTTCAAAGATGCAGCTGATCGTTTGACCCGTCCAATATCACGGCTCAGCGCCCGCCAATATTTGTCGTGCACCGAATCTAACATATTCTAACATGTTATTTGCTATTTCCGCTTATTTATTTATTCGTGCGTCTCGTCCAGCTTCATGCGCATGCGGGTTCCTGGGATAGAACTCCGGTACTGTTGAATCGATCACAAAACTAAGTGCTTACCTGTTGGCAACACCAACTAATCCTAATTCATAAATACCTACTAAGGGTAGGGTAAGGGGAGTTTTATATTTCATGTTGCCAACACCGCGAGTCTCTTTTGTTAATAAAAGCATGAGTACATGTGATCTAATCCTTAAAGTCAATTTTATTAATTTAATATTCCTGAGCCTGCCTACAACATCCAGAATTCCTGCTCTCCACAATTTATCTATTAAAATTACAAACCCGATATTATTTCCTGTTGTACTGGTACAATTTATTAGTTACTAGGTGTTGCCAGCGACTTCGTCTGCAAAAAATTCGTTTATCGCTATCCCGCGGGATTTTTCCGGGATGAAAAGTAGCCTATGTGCTATTCCAGGCTTTTCTCTATCTATGTGCCGAATTTCATCCAGATTCGTTGGGCCGTTCTGGCGTGATTGAGTAACAAACAAACATCCATCCATACTTTCGCATTTATAATATTAGTTAGATAGACTGTGAGCCAAAATCCTTACGTTTGTTACATCTATTAGTTATTCTGTGGCATGGGGACCATCTTAAGCCACCGTTGTAACAGTAGGTACATGATCTAACTTAAGGTCTCGGTTTTGTACCTATTTACTTTATAACAATTTTAAAATTAACACTACATGCTAATTACAGAATAAGTGGGGTGAATTTTTAGAGCATTATTTAGTAGAGTGATTCACTGTTCTATTACGGTTCAAAAGCTACAGCGCTGTGGCAAACAGACAAACAGAACCTCAGTAACAGGGCATCCCTTGAATATGGACTTTTAAAAAACTATGCAAATAGTTTAAGGCGAAGGGATAGGCAAAAGCTCATAAATTGGTTGTTTTTGTGCATGTTTTATGGCGATAATACACAATTTGGAGTTTTGAAAACTGCACATTCTATAAAACATGTCTTGAATTAGAATTCACCGGTGAAAACATATTCCTTAATGTCGTAGTTAGTACAAAAATTCGTTTGCTCTAAGAGTCTCGCAAATATTTTGTACACGGTTTGCTCGGGTGAAACCAATCTGTTTGCTACCAATCTCGACGAGGTCACTCTAGTAACTCATAATTAAAATTCCGCGGTGCGTTTGCTTCAATTAGCCAACAAATAAGGCTTTAGAGAGTAGTACTGCCCTGATCCTGTGAAAAGAGCGAACGCAATATTTGCCCGCACATTCAATCAGGCGCTTTTCAATGTACAAAAAAATTCGTAAACCAAAAAAATGTTAAAAAGATAATACAATGAAATAAATTATTAAGATAAAACCAAAAATGTTCATAAAAAAAAAATAAAAGAATAATAGATAAATAAATAAAAAAATAATTTGGATAAGACGTATGAAAATAATAAGGAAAAAGCAACGTTGCATGTTCGCTCGGTGGCGGCAGTGTGTAAGCGACGCGACGTTGCCAATATTCGCTTTGCGTTTTTTCATATTGGTTTGGCTAAGCATGTTGTTTGAGTCACAGAATAGGCGCAAAACAGTGCTTCAAAAAGTCGTACTCGTTCGCTTCGCACGTATAATACCTATATTAAGTTAAAAGTTATTATTTTCAATCCGTTTTTTGGGAACTTAGTGGCAGGTTGGTTTGATACTTACTTGCTGTTTAGCGAACAAGCATGGGAAATAGGATTTTGGTTGGAATTACTGCATGAAAAATTTTGATATTTAGGCAAGTAGTACTCCAATGTATAGTCTATCATTAGAAAGAAAAAAAAAAGATATCTGAAGGTCTAAGTGGTCCCCAAACATGGATCCGTTATCAAAATAAAAAAGACCGCCATATTGAAATCTTTAGTTTTTCGACCGATTAATTTCAAAATCAATATCTGAGGATCTGAGTTGTCTCCAAACACGTGTCGTATCCGTTATCAAAAATGACAAATTAAAGTGGCCGTCATTTTGAAATCTTTAAGTTATGGGCCGATTATTTTCAAAATCGATATCTGAGGGTCCGAGTGGTCGTCAAACACAAATCTGCTACCGAAAATGAAAAAACTGGCCGCCATTTTGAATTCTTTACTTTCTGGACCAATTGTTTTCAAAATCGATATCTGAGGATACGAGTGGTCCCCAAACATGAATCCGTTTTTAAAAATGAAAAAAGTGGCCGCCATTTTGAAATCTTTAAGTTTTGGACCGAATATTTTCAAAATCGATATGTGAGGGTCCGAGTGGTCGTCAAACACAAATTTGCTATCGAAAATGAAAAAAATGGCCGCCATTTTGAAATCTTTAGTTTTCCGACCGATTGATTTCAAAATCGATATCTGAGAATCCGAGTTGTCTCCAAACACGTATCCGTTGTCAAAAATGACAAAAGTGGCCGCCATTTTGAAATCTTTAGTTTTTGGACCGATTATTTTCAAAACCGATATCTGAGAGTCCGAGAGGTCCCCAAACATAAATCCGTTATCAAAAATGAAAAAAGTGGCCGCCATTTTGAAATCTTTAAGTTTTGGGCCGATTATTTTCAAAATCGATATCTGAGGGTCCGAGTGGTTGTCAAACACAAATCTGCTACCGAAAATGAAAAAACTGGCCGCCATTTTCAATTCTTTACTTTCTGAACCAATTGTTTTCAAAATCGATATCTGAGGATCCGAGTGGTCCCCAAACACGAATCCGTTTTTAAAAATGAAAAAAGTGGCCGCCATTTTGAAATTTTTAAGTTTTGGACCGAATATTTTCAAAATCGATATAAGAGGGTCCGAGTGGTCGTGAAACACAAATTTGCTATCGAAAATGAAAAAAATGGCCGCCATTTTGAAATCTTTAGTTTTCCGACCGATTGATTTCAAAATTGATATCTGAGAATCCGAGTTGTCTCCAAACACGTATCCGTTATCAAAAATGAAAAAAATGGCCGCCATTTTGAAATCTTTAGTTTTCCGACCGATTGATTTCAAAATTGATATCTGAGAATCCGAGTTGTCTCCAAACACGTATCCGTTATCAAAAATGACAAAAGTGGCCGCCATTTTGAAATCTTTAGTTTTTGGACCGATTATTTTCAAAACCGATATCCGAGGGTCCGAGAGGTCCCCAAACATAAATCCGTTATCAAAAATGAAAAAAGTGGCCGCCATTTTACTCTATGTTTTGGGCCAATTATTTTCAAAATCGATATCTGAGGGTCCGAGAGGTCCCCAAACATAAATCCGTTATCAAAAATGAAAAAAGTGGCCGCCATTTTGAAATCTTTAAGTTTTGGGCCGATTATTTGCAAAATCGATATCTGAGGGTCCGAGTGGTTTTCAAACACAAATCTGCTACCGAAAATGAAAAACTGGCTGCCATTTTGAATTCTTTACTTTCTGGACCAATTGTTTTCAAAATCGATATCTGAGGATCCGTGTGGTCCCCAAACATGAATCCGTTTTTAAAAATGAAAAAAGTGGCCGCCATTTTGAAATTTTTAAGTTTTGGACCGAATATTTCCAAAATCGATGTGAGGGTCCGAGTGGTCGTGAAACACAAATTTGCTATCGAAAATGAAAAAAATGGCCGCCATTTTGAAATCTTTAGTTTTCCGACTGATTGATTTCAAAATTGATATCTGAGAATCCGAGTTGTCTCCAAACACGTATCCGTTATCAAAAATGACAAAAGTGGCCGCCATTTTGAAATCTTTAGTTTTTGGACCGATTATTTTCAAAACCGATATCTGAGGGTCCGAGAGGTCCCCAAACATAAATCCGTTATCAAAAATGAAAAAAGTGGCCACCATTTTGAATTTTTTATGTTTTGGGCCAATTATTCTCAAAATCGATATCTGAGGGTCCGAGTGGTTGTCAAACACAAATCTGCTACCGAAAATGAAAAAGCTGGCCGCCATTTTGAATTCTTTACTTTCTTGACCAATTGTTTTCAAAATTGATATCTGAGGATCCGAGTGGTCCTCAAACATGAATCCGTTTTTAAAAATGAAAAAAGTGGCCGCCATTTTGAAATCTTTAAGTTTTGGACCGATTATTTTTAAAATCGATATCTGAGGGTCCGAGTGGTCGTCAAATACAAATCTGCTATCGAAAATAAAAAAAACTGGCCGCCATTCTGAATTCTTTACTTTTTGGACCGATTGTTTTCAAACTCGATATCTTACGATCCGAGTGGTTCCCAAACACGTATCCGTTATACAAAATAGAAAAGTGACCACCATTTTGAAATGTTTAGTTTTTGAACAGATTGTTTTCAAAATCGATATCTGATCTGGCGGCCACTTTTTCCATTTTTGATAACGGGTTTGTGTTTGGGGACCACTCGGATCCTCCGATATCGATTTTGAAAGCTATCAATCTAAAAACTAAAGATTTCAAAATGGCGGGCACTTTTTTCATTTTTGATAACGGATTTATGTTTGGGGACCACTCGAACCTTCAGATATCGATTTTGAAAACAATCAGTTCAAAAACTACAGAATCCAAAATGGCGGTGACTTTTTCCATTTTATATAACGGATACGTGTTTGGGAACCACTCGGATCATCAGATATCGATTTTGAAAACAATCGGTCAAAAAACAAAAGTTTTCAAAATGGCGGTCACTTTTTTCATTTTTAAAAACGGATTCATGTTTAGGGACCACTCGGATCCTCAGATATCGAATTTTAAAACAATCGGTCCAAAAACTAAAGATTTCAAAATGGCGGCCACTTTTTTCATTTTGGATAACGGATTCATGTTTGCGGACCACTCGGACCCTCAGATATCGATTTTGAAATCAATCGGTTCAAAAACTAGAGATTTCAAAATGGCGGTCACTTTTTCCATTTTATATAACGGATACGTGTTTGGGAATCACTCGGATCGTCAGATATCGATTTTGAAAACAATTGGTCCAAAAACAAAGGTTTTCAAAATGGCGGCCACTTTTTTCATTTTTAAAAACGGATTCATGTTTGGAGACCACTTGTTTCCTCAGATATCGAATTTGGAAACAATCGGTTCAAAAAGTAAAGAATTCAAAATGGCGGCCAGTTTTTTTTATTTTCGATAGCAGATTTGTGTTTGACGACCACTCGGACCCTCAGATATCGATTTTGAAAATAGTCGTTTCAAAACTTAAAGAATTCAAAATGGCGGCCACCTTTTTCATTTTTGATAACGGATTTATGTTTGGGGACCTCTCGGACCCTCAGATATCGGTTTTGAAAATAATCATTGGAAAAACTATACCTTATTCTGTACCTTTCCTGCACACGTTCAAGTTTTACTTTATTCTGCAATAATAATTTACGTTGCGACTAGACAGACCCTGGACACCGCAATTTTCTGGGATAATAAGTAGCCTGTTTTAATCTAGGGTACCAACTGTCTTCGTTCCAAATTTCATGCAGAAGCATTTCATCTAAGTCCTCTAGGTTGGCATGGCAACGCATCTGCAATCCCTCCGGGGTTGCGGGTGTCTATGGGCAGTGGTGATCGCTTACCATCAGGTGACCCACTAGCTCGTTTACCTTCCTATTCACATATAAAAAAGAAAAAAAAAAGAAGAAACAAACATACTTACACACTCACTCACATCGTCACAAACTTTCTCATGTATAATATCACATACATACATACATAAATAACGTCTCTATCCCTTGCGGAGCAGACAGAGCCCAAGGTAACAAGACTTTAAGGCCACGTTACGAATGCCGAAATGTTACAATTTTTATTATTTTTGCGAAATCTGATTTGAACATTATGCTGTGTGTGTAAGGCAATCGGAAAACTGAAACAAGCGCCATCTACTAACATCACAGTGCAATATTTCAATCCATCAGCCCGCGCCCATTCGCATCGAGTTCACGCGTCGATTATTTAACAGATGTCGCGTTGATCGGACTGCTTGCCACGTCACAAACGAGCAAGGTCATTTGCCTATCCCTTCGCCTTAAAAGCTGTCAAGCAAATCGCGCTCAATAGTCGCAGCGCAAATTATCGCTTAGCATATTCAAGCACTGCCAAATGCTCGAAGTTTCGCTCAGCGCTCGAGCGATAGTTCGCTCGTTAGCATAAACAGCTGATAAACGAGTTGTCGCCGTTTCGCTCGCGATTCTGCGTGAAATTGTCCGTGCGTTCTTTGTTCGGAGAATTTTGCGGAATTTGGCAGCGCGCTGCATAAATGTTGCTGTAGTTTCAGTAATATTCCATTTATAATGCAGTTAGTTGTGCGGTCTGAAAACTTTAAAACACTACTGAACAGCTTTCTCGCAGTGTTTTCCTTCACCGAAAGGCTCATGGTAAATGTCTAGTTAGTAGAAACTAGGAGAAGCCGTGGTAACCCAGTGTCGTGGGTTCAAATGCCGGCTCTTGCACCTCTGAATTTTATTGTTTATTTAATTTTTTGTTTCAAAATTTAGCCCCGCCCTTGACGCGGTTCGCTTTGAACATATTATGTTAATGGGGAGCGGATCAGAATATATAAAGTTTACATTATACATTTTATGGATTTTAATACGTACTCATGTCAATGTATGGAAACATTGGAAACATTTGTCAAGTATGATTCAAAAATCTTGAAAAATATTTACAGGGCTATTTAGTCAAACTATAGTTCATTTAATTTAGAACGAGAAACCACAATAACATTATATTGCTTCTGGTCAACTATTTCTTACCTAGCAAATAGTACAGTGCAATAGTTTGGCAGCCGCAAAATAAAATTGTTTTAATGTCACTTTATTTACTCTAGTACAAATTGTAAAGAAATTACAGTTAACGAGCCGCAATATAATGTGGTTGTGGTTTCTCATCCTAAATTAAATGAAGTATAGGTAACCCCTGCTGGAATATTCCGGAAATTTTTTAGAGACTCCGTGTCCTATTATTATTAGTTATCCTTTGAATACACTGAGGACCTATGGTAATATTGAAAGACCTGGTATGTACCCGCGTCGGTGAACAGCCAAGTTTATCGAATCAGATTCCGAGTTCCGGTGTAAATGTATTTTATCGACTCGGACGCCACCTGCCAGCTGATTGCGTTAGAGGACACTCCGCTTCCTTTTAACTTGTCGCAATAAAGCAAAAGATATATCTTTATTCAAATCAAGAAAGAAAAAAGATAGGACGCCTTTATCGTCATCTTTGGCCTCTGTACCCACTACTGGATAGACCTCTCGAAATGAAGAAGTGTTGGGAAACTGCTAGTATATACAACACAATCATCAGCTCTGGCCTTTGTTCAACAGCGGACGTCTTCTGAGACGTCCGCTGTTGAACAAAGGCCTCCCCCTTAGAACGCCACAATGAACGATAACTCGCCCCCTGCATCCACCGGATTCTCGCTACTCTCGCGATGTCGTCGGTCCACCTAGTGGGAGGCCTGCCAACACTGCGTCTTCCGGATCGTGGTCGCCACTCGAGAACTTCTCCCCCAACGGTTGTCTGTTCTACGAGCGATGTGGCCTGCGCATTGCCACTTCAACGTAACTCTTCAAGCTATGTCGATGACTCCAATTCTTCGGCGAATCTCCGTATTCCGAATTCTGTCGTACAAAGAAACTCCGAGCATAGCTCTCTCCATAGCTCGTTCGCGTCTCTGAGCCTCTCCAAAAGGCCAGCAGTCAAGGACCACGTCTCTGAGCCTCTGCTTTTCTAGTATATACAACACAAACATAGGAAACGAGTCTAACAAATAGGACAAGAATGCTACTCGAATAGGGCTTAGGTAAAGACTATCCAACCAACAACCAATTCTTATTTCTAAAGCAATAGCATTAGTGAAAAAAATCTGGAAACTAGGAGACCATGCCTTACATATCCTATAAAGCAGACCATCAGAACCTTTATCATCCGTCTGATTCCACAATCCGAACACCAGACACATTCCGTCCTTTATTTTCCCAACGACGCGTCGAAAATGAGTATTTGCTCGCGTAATGGACTTCATTTCCTGATTTTTCACCCAAAAAGCTGACTGCAGCTTGATGAGCATTATAATCCTGATCAAAATTTCACGTAGCTCCGTCCGCAGCCAACAGATGGCGTTGCTTCCTCTTATTTTCGTACTGACCGCTTCACAAAGCCAGGCCACCGAACCTTAACAACATTTACCACCATAACCACCTAAAATCAACTTCAATGCAATACAATAAGGGCTGTTACAACAGCAATGAAAGCGTGGCGGCCATTTTGAAATATGCAACTAGTTTATCACACAAATTGTATTGTACAGGTCAGTCGAGGCATTTGGAACCTTAAGGGGTGGCGTTTGGGTGGTAGCTAGTGATATTGTCAAGGTGGTGGATGGTTAATATTCTAGGTGACCGTCACGAGTCGGGATTAAACGGTGTCCTGAGAGAGAGGCATTTATTAAATTAGATACCGTAATGAATAATTAGGTTGTGGTAGACCTTCCTTATTTACTATTTCTGAGGGCTACATTAATTTCGTGTGGATGTGATTGGTAATTATTAGACTATATTTCATTATCGATGCGTGTTGCGAACTCTTTCAGATTTTTTATAGGTTTTATTATTTTATGATATTTGATCTCTTGTCAAAAGATAAAAAGGGACCCTATTATTACTAAGACTTCGCTGTCCGTCCGTCTGTCTGTTTGTCTGTCTGCTATATCCATCACTAACCAAGGTAGCTAGACAGTTGAAATTTTCACAGATGATGTATTTCAGTAGTTGCCGCTATAACAACAATACTAAAAACAGAATATTTTTATGTACGTCTGTCTATGTAAATAACCAATATAAAATGACCTCACACTGCAAACATTTTGTACTCATATAGCTTCGATCGTCTTATCATAAACTCATTACGCCCTTATCACAAATCAGCTAAGTGTAAAGTCACACGTCTAAGCCAAAAGCAAAAGTCTGTGGCAGCGAGCGAGATGGCAGATACGGCACGCTCCTCTGACATAATCGGGGGGATCGCTTCATTTAGCCGACGGCGGAGGACCCAGGTTTGACCCGAGTGTGGGCTCTGTTGCGATAAAGTTTTAGGCTGAAAAAAATCACCAATAGGATTATTTCATTGCTCTAGCCTCTTTCAGCGTTTATATTAGAGGGTATTTTACTCACGCGCAGCTTAACTAAGCTCGCAGAACTATGCGATGTATGCACCCTTACTTAAAATAGATTTGTTAAAAATATTCAAATTTCAAATCTATCCGACCATCAGAAGTGAGTTTTAACAGGACTTCTATGGCCGGGAATCGAACCCGGATCCTCATCATTCCGTGATGCGTGCTATAAACACTACACCGCCCATAGCAGGTTTACCTCTACCATTTTCAACCAATGAAAATGACATCAAGGAAAAGTATGAAAACTCAGGCAAATATTAGCTTATCTAACTAATATCTAATCTAACTAATATTATAAATGCGAAAGTATGGATGGATGGATGGATGGATAGATGGATGGATGGATGGATGTTTGTTTGTCACTCAATCACGCCAGAACGGCCCAACGGATCTGGATGAAATTTGGCACATAGAGAAAAGTCTGGAATAGCACATAGGCTACTTTTTATCCCGGAAAATTGCGTAGTTCCCGCGGGATAGCGATAAACGAATTCTTTGCAGACGAAGTCGCTGGCAACAGCTAGTTTAAAATAAATTGAAAAAATGATAAAAGCTACAACTCGTTTAAGTTTTATATTCCTAAGAATATTATTGATAACGTGTTACAGGACACTTTGTGGCCGAGCGGTATTACATTTAGAAGATTTGTTTACCTCCGACAAACACAAGCCACATAATACTTAGCTTAACTCAACGGATTTAGTTTTCTCAATATTAATACTAACATAGGTTAAGATTTTTCAATTTGTACTAAACATACTATGGACCTAAATTTGACTGAAAATAAACTAAAATAACAAATTCAGTAAAAGAAAGAAAACTAAAATGTTTAATACAAATACACAAAAACACTTTCTGAATTCAATAACATGTAATTAATGCGCAACATTTGATTTAATTTTCAAAACACGGTGAAATTGCTACGGAACGCCCGTACTTTACATTATTTTGCAACATGTGCTACGTCCCAGGCGGCGTAGCGAAGTGCTACGCCAAGGCTACGCCGCCAGCTTTCCCGTAGATGCCTCTACGAAAACGCCACGCGATACGGACAAGCGGAGATGGCCGCGTAACATACACGATGACTGAAAATATTATGTAATGTAATCAAGAAATTCAAAAAAAAACTTTTTTCTTTTGCGCAAACGAGGACGTAGACTGATTAGTAATGTGAAATAACGAGTACGTAAACTGATTAGTATTGGATATATGTATAATGGATTGAACTTTTAAAATATGATCAATATGTATGTATGTATAACTCTTTATTGTACATAAAACACATTAATTTTACAGATAATGAGACAAATAGATGTACAAAGGCGAACTATATTGGAGTATCTGGAACTTAACTTAATAATCGGAATAGTTTGGGCTCAGAGACGGAAAACGAAACGGTCACAGTTGCATTTCTCAACCACGTCATAACTCGAGCTAATTATTGCGAAAACTTTGTCATGCTTTGGAATAAGATACAGTCGTGCTCGGTGTACTGCAGCTGTATAAAGCTGGGCCGTCTGAACACAAAAACAGAATCTGCTGTCCTGTTTTGTTACGTAATAACCAGATAATTGTATTTAATTCATTTACAGTCCATGAACTCCTAAAACGACATTCGGTTTTGTCTAGCTGTCCCACTCTCTCTTGTGGGTTTTATACCTGAATCGGCTGATGGTTTTCGAAACTCGGAAGGCATTCTAAGAGCTTTCGGACTATATTTTAAGCCTGGACGGCACCTTTCCGACGTTCAGTACCCCGTGGTCGGCAGCCGATGGCCGCCCCAATATCACTGATGGAATACCTGCGTGGATGCTTGCATTGCATTGACCTGGTTACGAACATATGACATTATACATACATACATAACTCACGTGTCTATCCCTTACGGGGTAGCCAGAGCCTAAGGTAATTTAACAAATATTATAAATGCGAAAGTATGGATGGATGGATGTTTGTTTGTTACTCAATCACGCCAGAACGGTCCAACGGATCTGGATGAAATTCGGCACATAGATAGAGAAAAGTCTGGAATAGCACATAGGCTACTTTTTATCCCGGAAAATTGCGTAGTTCCCGCGGGATAGCGACAAACGAATTCTTTGCAGACGAAGTCGCTGGCAACAGCTGGTAAGACATAAAGGCCACGTTTAGCATGGTTGTGGGCGTACAGGTTGAAAGGGGAATCAAAGTAGTGATGGGTTGCTAGCCGCATTGTATAACATGATTTCTAAGATTTTCGCCCATCCCCTCGATGGGCTTTTACCATCTGCGCGGGATCCTGGGGCACGTAGGTCTGGACCTTGGAAGGAAAGAGAAAACTTAAAACCAAAAAAAAATGTCTTCAAAATATTTAATACTGTTGGACTATGCCTCTTTGCAGAATAAGAGGGTTTTGTTTTTAGTCCTCACACTATCCCAGTACTATATTTACTTGACTTCGCACACAATTAAGAGCGTGCATCCCTACTGAGCTGGCAACGTCGCATTTTTGGTGATTTTTTACGATTATTTCACAGAAATAGAATGAAAGTTTCAAATATCCGTCTGTAGTGCACTTCGTTTTTAGTGTATTAATGTGTCTAGTGTAATAATTGATCGTGATTGACTTTTATTTTCTTATTAAACGAGATATATTATTTTATACCTTTAATACGAAAATAAAAGTCCATCACCATTAATCATTGCATTGGACACGTTAATACACTAAAAACGAATTGCACTACAGACGGATATTTGAAACTTTCATTCTATTTCTGTGAAATAATCGCAAAAAATCACAAAAAATGCGACGTTGCCAGCTCAGTAGGGATGCACGCTCTTAAAACGGTAGTGATTATATTCTCTTTGCACACAATGACATTTCTTCGCAGGTATCTGCAAGTTTCGTCACAATGTTTTCATTTACCGAAAACCTTATTAATTTCACACATAAAGTCCAAAAAGGTGTAAGCGCGGGTTCAAACCCAGGCTCCTCGAGGCCGTGGCTCTAACCACTAGGCTACCATGCAACTTCAAAAGATACACCCTTAGGGTGCGACCAAACCGCCGCGTATACGCAGTGACGTGTCGTATGCGTCACGTTTTCTCACCGTTTCTTCATACATTATGTTGCGATTCCGTAACGTCACCGTCTTTTAAGCGGCGGTGTGGTCGCACCCTTAAACGGAGAGAAAACAAGACAGCGCAATTTCTTTCCACACATATCTCTTACCTGTACTCTAAATATATCCTAACCCCACGAGCAACGCCTAGCGCTCAACTAAAGTGGCGATGCCTGCGCGGAACCCCCCACCCACTGTTAGAAACGAAAATGTTGTACGGGAGACAGACTCACAGCAGGACCGCTGCCGATTTTATTTCGTGTGATGAGAAGCGTCCTCACTGAGAGCTTTACCCGAGCATTTCTAAACGAGCAATCAATGTAAGTATAGTCGAGCGTTATAGGTGAAAATCTGAAGTAAATGACCTGTTGTACAGAACTGATATGGGACTTAGACATAAGTCAATTTTCTAATTTGGAACGTCAATTTATCTATTCGCGCACATTACCACACATATAGCAGGTAGTTTTTCACCTATAACGCTCGGCTCAACGTCCACATCGCTCGAATGTTCGGCGCCGAATGCTGATTACACGCTCTCAGTGTGGACGCTCCTATAGGTGACAAACAAGCACGCAGATAATCACGGTAAAAAAGAAAAATTGTGTGGCGCCATTTTACCCCGTTTTTGGCATTTCGCGTCCAGTCATCTTTAGCAAATCATCGCACCACCTAACTGGAGGGCGTCCCACACTACGCTTGCCTAGTCGCGGTCTCCGCTCAACTTAGAGTAACAATTACAGTACCACTGTAATAAATACTCTAAGCCACTCAAGGACACAATTGTTGATAGCGGAACGGCATGAAACGAATTTCGAATTGCGTCTAAGGCGTGATTTTAAAAATGGACCGCAGCACGCTCAGCATGGCAGGCAACGCGCGAGATCGACTACCCGTCTCTTTCTAAAACGATCAGTAAGTAAAAGACGGGTATATCTTGCGGGGTCTCGTGATAGCATTGCTGAGCGTCATGTCGTCCTGCTAGCCGTGCCTGGTGCGCTGCGCGGGCGCAATATGCGGAGTGCCCTCCGCCGACACCTCGCGCGAGCGCCCAAATCCGCGCCAATTACGCACCACGCTGATGCGAGCGAGCTTCTGCCCGCGGGTTTACACGTGTTTTATGCTGTCTAGAGAAAAATTAAATAAGTTACTACAACCTATAGTATTTTAGACAGTTTTAAAAAAGGAAAACAATCTTGACATGTAAGTACCTTTACTAAAAAACATACATACACAATAGAATAGAAAGAAAGAAGACATTTATTCTCTTTTGAAAGACACAATAAAATAGAATAGAATATTAATATTTATTTTACACAATAATTGCCACATACAACAAACTTACAGGCTAAACATAGCAAAAGAGAAAAATATTGTAAAATACCTGAACTAGGATAGGTTAGGTACTTAATGTTCCTGTGTCGCAGGTGTATAAACAAATCACGTCTATATCCCTTAGGGGGTAGACAGAGCCTAAGGGCCACGTTTAGCATGACTTTAAAACACAGTGACAAAGCTCTAAATTAATGGTTTTTATACATACACTAGCTTCTGCCCGAGATTCGTCCGCCTAGAATTAGCAATGTTGTTAGAATTACACATGTTTATCGCTATCTTTTTTTTTTAATGTGAATAGGAAGGCAAACGAGCAAGTGGGTCACCTGATGGTAAGCGATCACCACTGCCCATAGACACCCACAACCCCGGAGGGATTGCAGATGCGTTGCCAACCTAGAGGACTTAGATGAAATGCCTCTTGTGCCCGTAATTTCCCCGGCTGTCTTACTCTCCACACCGGAACACAGCAGTGCAAGCACTGCTGCTTAGCGGCAGGATTAGCGAGTAAGATGGTGGTAGCGATCCGGACGGACCTTGCACAAGGCCCTACCACCCGCAAATCTCGTGGGAACTATGCAATTTTCCGGGGTACCAGCTATCTCCGTTGCAAATATCCAAATCCACGTTACCCAGTCGTTTCAGCGTGAAGAAGCTTTGAAGAAGGAACAAACGAACTCACTCACTCACTTCCTCACAAACTTACGCATTTATAATATTAGTAGGACAAATACCGTTAAAATCTTCAAGATATTACTTGATTATTTCATAGAAATTCAAACTAGGTACCTATCATTCAGCGGTCTATTCAACGTCTCCGTGTACAACCTAATTGTTATCAATTTCAAAAGAAGCGCGATCGCCCCGAGCACTTCCGAGCGCGTCCGAACGTTCCCGAGCAGCGCGCGAACAAAGCGGCGCTATAAAGGCCCGGCTCCAATGCAAATATTATGCAAATTATTTTCAGTTGGAGGCAAGTTGTTCTTTTTACGAATCCCGCCGGGAGCGATCGCGAACACTGTACCAAATGTTTATTCTTTTTCATAAATGTGCGAAAAGTTTAGCTTGGAATGTCAAAGCGTAGACGACAAGCTTTCTTTGTACATATGCGACTAGAAAGTAACCAAGTAACTCGGCCGATTCAAGTCTATCAAACCCATAAGAATAAGAGTGAGTGAATCAGCAAGACAAACCCGAATGGTGTTCAAAGAGCTACAGACCGTACAAGTATCTCGCGTGCGACATACAGTAGCTGTGATGACCTTTAACTTCAAGACAAACGACGATCCGTTTTACAGTGGTTTTACAGCATTTTTACAGCAGCGTTAGCGAAAAACGAGTAAAATAAATGAGCCAAGCCCCTTATTAAGCGCTTGTAAATTATTTGTCCTCTCGCAAACAAACCAGCCTCAACTTGCGCGGACTTCAAATGACATAATTAAGGAATAAATTCCAACAATACTTAATTTTCTCGCGACTGGATCAAACTGGAAACTTTTCAAATAAATCACGCCCTCGATTATTTTTAATTACTTTCGCGCGGGGCGAGGGGGGTCCAATTATAATTACAAACAGTCCTAAAGGTAAAGTGTAGAAAGATTCGCAAACAAGCCGCCTCCCTGATTGCGCCTCGGGGGCTGTTTTTCTGAAATATAGGCCTTTTGGCTGTCTGTTTAGCGCGGAGAAATGTTGCCTGCTTCATAGAAATTAACGGTAAGATAAATGTGAACGTTTCGGAGCTCCGCGGGCGGAGTTTAGGTAAAAATGCTAAGACAAGCGTATTTACACGCTAAGGTTCTATGCTGGGAGGGAATAAAAAACTCCATGAATCATTTTGCTGTTCGTCCGTTTGTCTGCTAAGAGCCTTTACTGATCCACAAGTTCAAATTAATAAACAATACTCAAGACTATATTTCAAATTAATTCGTAGTCCTTCTTTTATGGGGAAAAGGGAAAAGTCCGCCTTTGTGCATGTATCTCAGTGTTTGTCGATTGTATTTGTTTTATGATTATTTTGCACAATAAAGAGATTAACATACACACATACATACAATACTTGCATCTTGATACGATAAGTGACAGTCTGCCATTACGTTAAACTTTAACGGCTGACTACAAATGTGCCCCGTGACTGTCCCCGGATAATTCGTCATTCAGCATACAAGTGCACGCGCCGGCGCCGCCCATGCATCAAACCGACGCGGCGATTTGTCGCGCGACCCCTGTGGCTCGGGAACTTACGCTCATTCTGTATCTGCTTGACTTCAGTAAGTATTCTTATTTCAAATCTGGTGCAATATGTCAGCAATATTTCGAGTGACGTGAGTTTTTTGGACGTTACGCAGTTATTATACATGTACAGTCAAGGGCATAAATATATGGACGTTACCAAGACGTCAAAAATATCTATACACCTTAGGCTGTGAGGATGGGCGTTGAGAGGTGACTGATAATGCCGAGTTCAGAGTTAATACTATCTTTAATATACTAGACTTAGGCTTATATAGTTACATACTGGGAGAGTGTGAGTGTGGCACACTACACCTCCCCCCTTGAAAAAGAATAAAAAATAAGTACACAATTTAAAAAAAATCTTAAGTATAAACTTACTAAGTACTAACAATTATTTGCTTATGTCTAAATTTGCACGCTTTGTTGACGAGATACAAATGACGCATTTGTTTGTTTCGTTACCTATTTAGTTTGGATATGTGTCACTCTTAAAAAAATATCTTTAATCTTTTAGTTACCTAGATGTACAATATTTGTGTAAAATTTTGCTTTATTCATATATTACTGTATTTCCTATCTTCTTAACTTCAGACTCTTTCATCTATATTTCATCTCAATGCCTAGTGGCCTTTCTTTCAATCTATTCTTTTGGACACTTCTACTTTATAATTTCTTATCTTTCTTCAATAATACGTCTCCTTAGTGAGCAACTTTGGCTTCACTTTTTGCATGGTGCACACTACACATATTATTTATATGGTCGGCCGACCTTATTTCACATATTTATTTATTTAATCAGGATACAGGTTTTTTTTTTATTTACTTTCGTGCGCGCACATACATTAAACCATTTATAACATAATACACAGGCAGTTCATTTAACACTTCCATACTTAATTTGCATTCCTTGTGTCCAAGAGTCCCCACGAGTGATAGCTCGACCGCCTCATGGTCGAAGTTCAAGGATTTCCTACCTGCCCTGTATCCTGGGTGCACCTTGCTACCAGCTCGCTCAACAGCGCATCTCGTGATATACTTACTGTTGATAACGACTGATATTTTCCTACTATTATTCTCACACAACCCATTACATAAATTCTCATTCATAAACTATACCTTGCCATACTTAAACTTTTCCTGTCTAACTGTACGCATAATTCACTCTTCACAATCCAATCCAAAATACTAACATTTCCATTTAATTCACAATAAAATCATTTAATCTGCATTCATTAAAATCCTAATCTCTCCGTTAACTATAATCTTTAAATATAAAATCTTTATAAATTTGACTGACTACATTTTAAAATTGACCTATTTTTATTGTCTGACTCTAAAAAATTTACTTGTACTAACTAATAATTTGAAATGGCAGCTGGATGATGAGTCCAACGGCAATGACAAATTATTTTCGAATCATCCTTCTTATTCATCTGCAGTTAAATAAAAGGGACAATTTGTATTTTATCAAAATTCTTGCAAAATAAAACAAATCTTTAAAAAAAAAAACAATCCATAAAATCCAGCTTTCACACTGACATTTCCTACTCATCTTCATACTTTGTATAAAAAAAACCATCACAAAAGCTCCATAATAACTAATATCTACTTCCGATCATTCAAAATAATTGTAAACCGTTTCATTACTCAATAATATTAATGTCGTTTAAAGAGTGCACAGTACTTGTCTTACCTAAAGAAATTTGATCTGTAATAACAGACGCGGCATACCAATCCTTTTCTGATGACCTGTATGAGATCATCCTACTTATGACTGTTACTATGAACAATGACTGCCTATTTTTAGAAAAATTACAATAAAATTGCGTTCTTGTATCATTAAAATTTCATCAAAATCTCAATTACCAGTTATGGTAAAAGTTATTTTAATTTACTTCTTCTTAAAAAAATAATTAAAACTATTATCTCGTCAACAAGCGGCACTTACCTACACACATAACTGTAAATACAAAACATTTTAATTAATTCATTCATAACGGTTATTTATTAAAAAAATGATTAATTTTAAGTCAAAAAAACCTAAACTCTTTTCTGTTGTTATAGTCCTGGTCCATCTTGTCCACCTTCTATCACCCTGCTGCATACTCATCCAAACCAGAACGACACCATCAACTCCCTGCTGCTCTCACTACTCCATCACCTCTCGACACCATCTACTACCCTGCAGCCTCCTGATCTTTTCCTCTGCTCATCCTCCAGACTGCTAAATCTCCCGGCAGCATCCTTTAAACTTCATTTTTTTTCTTTCAATTTTTTTTTTTTCAATTTCTTGTTCTTCATGTATTTAGTTACGTATTTTATTCTTCACGTTTTAATGTTTTTATAGTATTTATTAATCGCATTTTCTTCCTTTTATATATATCTTCGTCTACTTTTAAATATATGAGTAGTAATTATAATTATTTATCTATTTTATTTTTATAAAAATAAACGTACGTTATATTATTATTATAGTTCTAATTTATTTTTATACATATAGTGTCTATTTCACATTCACTTCACTTCATAAATTATTTGTCCTTCCTTTTTATTTTATTTTATTTATTGTCTCTTATTTAATTTCAATCACTGGTCGGCGCAGCGCGCCGCCAGTGCAGCGCCAAGGCCGCACTGGCAGGGTCGCCATGTGAGGATGGGCGTTGAGAGGTGACTGATAATGCCGAGTTCAGAGTTAATACTATCTTTAATATACTAGACTTAGGCTTATATAGTTACATACTGGGAGAGTGTGAGTGTGGCACACTACAAGGCCGATGACATGATAGCTGTATTGATATTTAAATAAATAAATATTACACTGTTACAAGTTGTTTTCCGCGACTCCTTTTGCGTAGAATTCGTTTATTGGGGGACTATGCGATAATCCAGGATAAAAAGTAGCCTATTTTTTAATCTAGGGAACCGGCTATCTCCGTTCCAAATGTGATCCAAATCCGTTGAGTCGTTTCAGCGTGAAGAAGGAACAAACATACACACACACTCACATACAGCCATGACCCGGAAGGTCCCACACCCGCAAACGTCCACATTTATAATATGTAGGATCGTACTTTGTGGCGATGCTTAACGGCATGCTTAGGAGCAACCACTAGTTCACGACAATTTTAATTCGTTTCAAGATTTCAGCGTCTGAGAACAAGCCTCGAGGCGTTCGGCGGCGACATTATACGAAGTGATTAAGGCAATAAGAATAAGACAGACGTTTCACATTGGATAGAGCTACGAATACATATTTATAAGTACGCTAGTCAGTCTGTCTTTTTAATACTTCGTCGTGGCTAAAGAATTACCTTCACAGTCTTTTGTAAACAATCAAGTCCGTGCTAAACGTGGCCTTTAGTTTTTGTTATCTTAGGCTCTGTCTACTCCGTAAGGAATAAAGACGTGATTTATGTATACATGTATGTATATTTTGTATGCTATTAAATCATTCACGCATGCGTGCTCCCGCTGCATAAGATCAAAAACCTCATGCGGTTGGCTGGACTCGAACCTGAATAAACATTAGGGTGCGGTTGAGGTGATTTCCTTGGAGACCGGGGGACATCTTGGTATTGAGGCTCAGCGGGTGTCAATGTAAACAATGGTGTGGAGAGCCCTTAGTTGCTGGATTTAAATGGTATACGCGATTGTCATGAGGTAAGTTATTATTAATTTGTCGTACAAATACTTTAGACGACAGTAAATTACTGTGTTTTAAAATTGATCTAGAATATCGTAACAGGTTGGGTTGTTTGTATGTATCTGTAAAAGTTTTCCAGGTTTATTTTTTACCCTCGACGCAAAAAGAGGGGTGTTATAATTTTGGCGTCGGTATCTTGTCTGTGTGTGTGTGTGTAGTTCACATTTGTTACAGATATCCTGAGGTTCGGAGGCCTGGTGACCAGACTCACAGGTCCACCCTAGTTCGGCCACCACTGCAGTCTCTGGCACACAGGTCTGATAATGGTATGATTTTTTAGTATAAGCGCTTGTAAAACTGGTAACGGAGAAAAATAAGTAAACTATTATTATTAATACTATTCTCACTGAAGCAGAATTGAAACCAAACACGACCACTCATGTACCTAATTAAACCATTAAAACACAAGCAGTTCTGCGTGTATATTAGCAAAATTACGGCAGTAGCACTCGACCATAATTCATAATAAAACTATAAATTCCAGGGGCGGCCAACTTGTTCGGGATTACGCCGGCATCCGCCAGGGGTGTCCAACCGTTCGGCAGGCGGCACACGTGCGATGCAATTTGGAGGGTACACGTAATGAAGTGGGGTTGCGCGCCCCTGCCACGAGGGACAACAGGGCTGAATGCACAGGAAAAGCTAGGCGAGGCTACCACGAGGCGTTCACGATATAATTATTAAAGCGTGATTATGATTAGACAAACGGATAACTCGCCTATAAAAGTCGAGTGATGCTCGATATGTTTCGGACTAGTTCTTAGGTCCTTCCTCTCGCTCTGCTCGCGCGGCTACTCGACGCAACTGACAGAGGCGCACAACTAAAGTCGTCGCAAAATAAAAGGCCCGTTTTGACATTTGTCTTCCCGACGTAACAAGTGATGTAATCATATGACTCGGTACTCGATACTCACGATAAATCGATTCAAGTTTGCATGAGTATTTGATCGATTTGAATATGTACCTATTGTAAAGTGCATTGGATTAAAGTTCTGATTAGAAAATTTAACTTAAATTGATATGATAGGTATTTTGAAATGATACAATGTTACGAAAAGTCAATTTTCTTTCATTTAATATTTTGATTACAATAACATTCACTCAATCACAAAAAAAACGATAAAAAGTGAATCATCAGTCAATCATTTTCTTCAGATGATGAAGACGAGCCATTCTATAGAAATCAGTGCTGTCATTGTTTACGGTTTTGAGCTCCAAGGTCATAATTTTCAGTAAATATCACTACACAGCTGGTGAAATTCAGTAATTAATTGGTCTAAATAAAATAAATAAAACCGGACAAGTGCGAGTCGGCCTTAAAAAAATTATCTTGATCGATTTATTTTTTCCTTAACCGATTATTAATAGTCTGTGGACAATATGAAAAATCGTTATGCACAGCACTTCGCTGAGTGAGCGATACCCATCAATGAAAAATGCAATTAAGTACCTTCAGAACATTTCGATTGGTAAAAAATTTAGAACTTCATGGGCGTGAACTGTCAAAACGGGCCTTTTAAATTGCGACGACTTTACACTCGTTTTCATCGTCATTTTTATTATTGTCAAAAGTATATCCGTATCCGTAACCTATCTGTTTGTTTAATTATGATTGAGTCTCACGGTAGTTTCATGTATTATAGCGTGTTTAAAAAAATTAAACTTGCCCCGGAGCAGTGGCAGACCGAAAAGGAGCTGATATTATAATTTATGATTGTAACTGGAGAAGCATTGCAGGAGTTAAAAAAGGGAGTCTTTTGCCCAGCAATGAGATGCCAAATAGGCTGCGCATAAACTAAACATGGTGTTAAAAAATAATGTAGGAAATAAACACTGCTTAGATTTTGGACCAGGACCCTATTTCATAAAGCTACAAGTTCCAATTTACAAGCGGAAGTCTCTTTTTGACCCTATGTGTTAGATAGAGACTTCCGCTTGTAAATTGGAAATTGTAGCTTTATGAAATAGGGTCCAGAACTATCCGTGCAAGATGACGTCATGTCTATCGTGTTACCTATAATTAAAACCCACCGACTGAAGTAAAAATTTCGCAAAATCTGTCCTACTTCTTTGTCTACATCAAGGGAAAATTTAATTCATTCAATTCATTAAGTTTTCAGCTTAACGGTTGATGAGGTGGTCACTCTAGCTAGTCAGTCTGGTTATTTACTCCACTATAACTCAAGAATGACTGTTGGGTTAGAAAAAAGATAAATTAAAATACATTTCTGATTGTAAGGTTGAACGAAAGTTGCCGGCTCAACTAGTTTTCACTTAAGGCGCTGTCAACAGCAAATGACCTTGAGCAGCGCCACTCTTCACACATACGGATCGCGTGCCTGTGAGTGAAAGAAAAGAAACTATTCCGGCAGCTTGGCGCGCGTCTAAAATCTTGCAAATAAGACACAAATAAGAAGAAATAAAAAAAAGCATGAATTATTTGTGAAATATGACTCGTTAGCCGTGTAGGTATAAATATGTTGACTTCATGTTTTTAATTGCAGACCCATACGTCGAAAAAATAAAGACATAGAACCGTTTAATAATGATGTTAAGACCAAATTTTGCAATTATTTTCTATCGAGCCGATTTTGTTCAATTGTGTATCGAGTCCGTCTAGCGTGTTTGAAATATGATGAAAATTAACATTATATTTTTTTTGTATTTTTTTTTGTGCAGTTTTTCTTAAAAAAGTGCTTAAATAACATCAATTTCAACAAAATTAGGTGTTGTCAGCCTCTTAACTACTTACCTTTAGCTGCTACTGGTCCACAAGCTCGTACAATCTGGAACAAAAGTACAATTTATAGTTGCTTCTTATTTTATTCCCGGTGTGCGTGACGCGTGTGCGTGACTGTACAGTGACCTGTCACTCCGATTCCAATGTATCGGACGCTATCAACATCAGTAATGAACGCTGTCATGTTTTTTTGCATCTTGATTTAGACCATGGCTACGGGGCATAAGCGTTAGTTTGGAGTAAAGATAAATGTGACATAGAACCTTGTTTTAGTATGGATATGGACCCTTTGCAACAATATGCCAATTTACGCTTGTAAATTGCACGCGAATTGTTGTTACGATTTTTAGATCAATAGAAAAGCATTGAAATATTCTATATATATTTTAATAAGTGCTATCTTTAAAAAAATGTTTTTTGCATCCTGCGGGAACTATGCTATTTTATAAATTCCGTCAATTTTCAGACTATGTATCTTCTTCTTTGATTTCATGCGTTCAGCGATTTTGCCGCGAATAGCAAACAGGCGGACAGAGAGTAGACGGACTGTCGCTGTGAATGTGAAACCTTTAGGGTGCGACCACACCGCCGCTTAAAAAACGGTGACGTTACGGAATCACAACAAAATGTATGAAGAAACAGTGAGAAAACGTGACGCATACGACACGTCACTGCGTATACGCGGCGGTTTGGTCGCACCTTTACACTGCAAATGTCATAGTTAATGACTTACCATACACATGCCAAAGAAATTATTGCAAATTGTACGAGAAAAGGTTCCACAGAGGTGATTCAGTTTCTTCCACCGTATCTTGTGGCGGTATTTTCCGGTGATGCTCTTTCAAACATCGGGCCTCTATAAGTATATTATGTACCTAGTTTCAGATACTCACACCACTAAACAATAAAAGCTGTTATCATTATTCGACAACTTGACATTTTGCACTTGTCAATTTAGGGTGCGACCAAACCGCCGCGTATACGCAGTGACGTGTCGTAGGCGTCACATTTTCTCACCGTTTCTTCGTACATTCTGTTGCGATTCCGTAACGTCACCGTTTTTTAAGCGGCGGTGTGGTCGCACCGTTAGTATCCGATATAAAAGAATAGACTAGTTATGCTATATGATATGCCTTGAATATTTCAAGAAATGCTTCTTTCTGACATTTCGAAGAGCGAGTCTAAAGGGCCCCTCACACTCCCGGATCACGGCCTCAAATGCGACCGATGAAACGAGAGTCGCATCGCACGAGATAGATTGCCCTTTTTTAGGGTTCCGTAGCCAAATGGCAAAAACGGAACCCTTATAGATTCGTCATGTCTGTCTGTCTGTCTGTCCGTCCGTATGTCACAGCCACTTTTTTCCGAAACCATAAGAGCTATACTGTTGAAACTTGGTAAGTAGATGTATTCTGTGAACCGCATTAAGATTTTCGTACAAAAATAGAAAAAAAAAAACAAATAATTTTGGGGTTTCCCCATACTTAGAACTGAAACTCAATTTTTTTTTCATCAAACCCATACGTGTGTGGTATGTATGGATAGGTCTTCAAAAATGATATTGAGATTTCTAATCTCATTTTTTTTCTAAACTGAATAGTTTGCGCGAGAGACATTTCCAAAATGGTAAAATGTGAGCCCCCTCCCCCTCCCCCCCACGCGTAACTTCTAAAATAAGAGAATGACAAAACTAAAAGAAATATATAATGTACGGTCGCCCAAATAAGTGGTCTACCACTTTTCATCCAACTTCCTATCAAATGAAAATGTCGCTAAAGTCGAACTTTCAAGTTGACAGCCTGTCTTATTGACGTTATATAATGCGACGTGCAAAGGAATTTTAAACTTAGGGGGGGTTGACCACATATTTGGCTGATGGTACATTGCCATGCACACTCCCACCCAAAATTGGTTTGAACGAGATCTAGTAAGTAGTTTTTTTTTTAATTTAATATTTGTCTATCTATGTAAAAACTAATATAAAATGACCTCAGACTGCCTACATTTTGCTTAAGAGCAGGGCTCTGCTAAGACTGGATTTTATAATAACTTGGCAAATTTGTACGGAACCCTCATTGCGCGAGTCCAACTCGCACTTGGCCGGTTTTTTTCTTACTGTTCGTTCTAAAAAGAGACGGGTCTTCTCGCGCACTCTCGAGCTAGCCGGCCGGGCTGAGTTCGTCCCTTTACCCGGTTGGAACGACACGGTCGTAAACGAATTATCCGGCGACGACTGACGACCGTCGTAAAACAATCGTGGCTGTAAACCCATTCCGCTGTTTGTGCTAACACTGCTCTCGACGTGACGGTGCTTGGAGAGCGTTCGGCGAAACGATCGCACACTTTGAACAACAGACAATTGACCTAGCTGTAAGCAGTGACGTGTCGTATGCGTCACGTTTTGACGTTTCTTTATACATTTTGTTGCGATTCCGTAACGTCACCGTTTTTTAAGCGGCGGTGTGGTCGCACCCTTACGCGGAATGCGAAGATTTGAAGTGTTTATCCATTGCTTTAGGGTTCCATACTCAAGGGGTAAAAACGGGAGCTTAGACATCGAGGGAATGGGCGAAAATCTTAGGAATCATGTTATAGGCGATGCGGCTAGCAACCCATCACTATTTTGACTCCCCTTTCCACCTATAGGCACTTGTCCCACCGCCGGCGAGTAGCGAGAAGCGACCGTTTTTTAGTATGGAAATTTTGTCGCTTTTGTCGCGCCCTTGTGTGCCCTTTAGGTCTTGTTACCTTAGGCTCTGTCTTCCCTGTAAGGAATAAAGGCGTAATTTATGTATGTATGTATTATTAAGACTCCGCTGTCTGTCACCAGGCTGTATCTTATGAACCGTGATAGCTAGACAGTTGAAATTTTCACAGATGATGTATTTCGTTTACCGCTATAACCACAAATACAAAACAGAATATTTTTATGTCTGTCTGTCTTACATAGCCTATATAAAATAACCTCACACTGCTCAGATTTTGCTAAGGAGGCAACGCTCTACAAACACTGAATATTACCTATATTCAGTTAGCGAATTTGTACGGAACTCTCGTGCGCGAATACGACTCGCATTGCTCGGTTTTTTATACCAAAAGGCAGGCAAATGAAAAAGTGGGTCTCCTAATGGTAAGAGAACACCACCGCCCATGCACACCCACAACACTAGAGGATTGCAGATGCGTTGCCAGCCTAAATTGCTGACGATCTGATGACTGCACGTCTAGCACGACAGCGCACAAGAGTCGCGTCGCGCGCGAGATAGATTGTCCGTCCTTTTCTTACTGTTCGTTCTAGAAAGAGACGGGTAGTCTATCTCGCGCGCGACGCGACTCTTGTGCGCTGTCGTGCTAGCCGGGCTGGTCGAATTCTGTAACTGTTTATGCACACACCCTTCACACACCGTATAAGTCTGAAGTACTAGCCTTTGTCTTATTTCTCAAACTAGCTGTTGCCCGCGGCTCCGCCTGCGATCAATTCATTTATCGCTTTCCCGCGGGAACTATGCTATTTTCCGGGATAAAAAGTATCTTATGTCCTTCCCGGGACTGTAAGTACCAAATTTCAATAAAATCAGTTTAGCCGTTTTGCCATGAAAAAGGAACAAACATCCAAACTATAATATTAGTAAGAAGTAAGATAAGATAATTTGTGACTCTTTCGGTGATTGTCGCATCCCTTGAGCAACCCACCCACGCCTACTCGGTTGCGTTTGACATTGCACGTTATAAAACCTTAAAAAATACAATTTTATTTGAAACAATAAGTCCAAAAACTCTTTATAAATCCACGCCTCCAGTACAGTCTCATTGTTCCGAAAAATGGACTCCCCAAGATAGCCCACAAAAAGAACAAGCCCGACCTCGACCGACCATAATGGCTTATTCCCCTCATTATATCAATTTTTGTTTAATTAAGAGCCATGACAAAAGGCGAGCTTTCCCTTTTTTGTGTCCGCTTATTTTTGTGGACAAACGGAGATAAGTTGAGGTTTAATTTGTATGGTGGCGGGTTCATTTGTTTTAGCGGCTGAAAACGGTAAGGAAACTGTGAATAGGGGGAATAAACTAATAAAACTTTCTCTGCTATGAACAAACTTCATGGCCTCACTGTATATTGTTTCCGACATCGACAACTCTAGTAAGTACGTTTCCGAATTTAGGAATTGGTGACAAGCGGGATCCAGAAAGCGGTCCAATTGCTGCAAATGCGTCAAAATTCAAAATATCGGGGCTCAATTTTTTTTCCTAAAACTTCAAAATCAACACAGTAATCAAATGAATCAAGAATACTTCTTGATTGTTTTATATTTATTTTGACGGTATTACCCGTTACAAATTAAATTTACAAACGGCACTGAAAATTACAACACAGAAAAATCCGAAAATTAAAGAAAAGACAAGAAAAGTTGTACAAGAAGTGATATTCTTCTAACTGAACCACCGCAAGGAAACTGGCTATGAAAAAAATGAAAAAAAACCGCATCGAAATCGATTCATCGGCCTGAGAGCTATGATGCGACAAACAGACACACACACAGACATCGACATCAAACTTATTACCACCCCTCTTTTTGCGCCGGAGGTTAAGATATCCAAAGAATAAATAATTAATAATTTTACTTTACACTAAGAACGCCTCGCGGCCGCGAGCGCGTCAAAGCGATGGGTCGCAGCGCAATTAACCACAACGACATTAATTAACGTTTTCTTTCAGATTCTTTCATCCTGCCACGCCGTACCACGCCATGCCATGCCACACCAAGCCACGCCACGCCACGCCACGCTATGTAGTCTTAATTAACACTGCGTTGCTGAATTTTCAAAGTAGCATTTAGTTTTTCCGCTTTTTAAATAGTTTCGTAAGGCGCTTTTACTTGCGGGTTTCTTACCTGTAATTAAAACCGGTTAACGAATTCGACAAGGAAATGCGATGACGTTCAAATTGTGTTCTTACAATAAGCACGACCCTTTTTTTGCTTTTTCAGGAAGTTTTTTCATTTTATTGAAATAGGTACTTAATAGGTATTCGCTAAGTCAAAAATAAATTTTATTTTCACCCTATTAGGTTATTTTCTCTATGTTCTAGTCTAGAACATAGTCTAGACATGATGAAAAATAGAGAAAAAAGTTTATTAATGCGGTCTACGTTGACGACTAGTTCATAATATGCGTCTTCCTTGGGATTAGTTAAAAAAATTACATAGAACTTTAACTGAGAATCCGTGTACGCGTACGTGGCTAGCATAGAGAAATTAACCATTAGAGTGGCGATTCGGACTATACAGCAGGCTTATTACGTAACTCGCTCGCAATCGCCATCGTGTTCATCTTGACAGTTCTTGTATGAATGTGACAGCTACCTGATTCTGATGCCAATTGTCAGCTCATACATGAACTGTCAAAATGAACACGATGGCGATTGCGAGCGAGTTAGACAAAAAGCCAGCCTAGTATTTAATCCGGTAAATCACGTGGTTTTTTGTCGGCTTATGTCAATGCCATACTTTTCATTCCTTTCTGTTAGTGTTAACAAGTAACTTAAGAAGATAAGTGACTTAAGTGACTTTGTACCATCAGCCAAATATGTGGTCTACCACCCTAAGGTTAAAATTCCTTTGCACGTCACAATATAACCGGCTAGCTCGAGAGTGCGCGAGAAGACCCGTCTCTTTTTAGAACGAACAGTAAGAAAAAAACCGGCCAAGTGCGAGTTGGACTCGCGCAATGAGGGTTCCGTACAAATTTGCCAAGTTATTATAAAATCCAGTCTTAGCAGAGCCCTGCTCTTAAGCAAAATGTAGGCAGTCTGAGGTCATTTTATATTAGTTTTTACATAGATAGACAAATATTAAATTAAAAAAAAAACTACTTACTAGATCTCGTTCAAACCAATTTTGGGTGGGAGTGTGCATGGCAATGTACCATCAGCCAAATATGTGGTCAACCCCCCCTAAGTTTAAAATTCCTTTGCACGTCGCATTATATAACGTCGATAAGACAGGCTATCAACTTGAAAGTTCGACTTCAGCGACATTTTCATTTGATAGGAAGTTGGATGAAAAGTGGTAGACCACTTATTTAGCCGACCGTACATACAGGTTAGTTTTCCCTTTATCGCCCAAAATTATGGAACGAATGAACACTGAAGATGTTATTCTTCTGCGGTAAACAAATCAATAATTTTTCATACAAAAACAAATGAATTTTACGAGTATATATCCACTGTCATAAGTTTAAATCGGCTTCACTTTGCCTTTTGCGAAGTTCCACCTTGGCTTTTATTCTTGAGTTTTCACTCTTGGTGAATTCCTCCATGAGAGCTAGAAAGACTTAATTTTTGCATACTTTTGCCGCGGGAGTGTTAACGCAATATTTACCCCTGACAAAGTTCGAAGGTATCCCGTCACGTGCAACGCACTTCACACCTCGTCTGCGCAGGCCGTGGCAGGGCTGCCAACTGCATTAAATACTAATACTAATATTAATAAATGCGAAAGTATGGATGGATGGATGGATGGATTGATGGATGGATGTTTGTTTGTTACTTAATCACGCCAGAACGGCCCAACGGATCTGGATGAATATCGGTAAATAGATAGAGAAAAGTCTGGAATAGCACATAGGCTACTTTTATCCCGGAAAATTACGTAGTTCCCGCGGGATAGCGATAAACGATTTCTTTGCAGACGAAGTCGCTGGCAACAGCTAGTAATAAATAAATATCTTGGGACAATTGACACCAATTGACCTAGCCCCAAACTAAGCAAAGCTTGTAATATGGGCACTAGACAACGGAAACGCAAGCTGCAGTACTTTGGTCACATAATGCGTAGTGATAAATACGACCTGCTTCAACTCGTCATGCAAGGGAAAATCCAGGGAAAGCGACCACCCGGAAGAAGGCGTACTTCGTGGCTTAGGAATCTCCGGACATGGTTCAACCTTAGCACAAGCTCACTGTTCCGAGCTGCTGTCTCAAAAGTAAAGCTAGCGCTGATGATAACCGACCTCCGGTAGGAGATGGCACCTCAAGAAGAAGAAGACAATGGATAAACATGCTTATATAGATAAATACATACTTAAATACATATTAAACATCCAAGACTCGAGAACAAACATTCGTATTTTCATACAAATATCTGCCCCGATTGAGGATCGAACCCGGGATACTTCAAGCTTCATAGTCAGGTTCTCTAACCACTAGGCCATTCGGTCGTCTTTACCCCTTACGGGGTAGGTAGACAGTGTCTAAGGCCACATTTAGCACAATTTTGGGCGTATAGGTGGAAAGGGGAATCAAATTGTGATGGGTTGCTAGCCGCATCGCCTATAACATGATTCCTAAGATTTTCTCCCATTCCCTCGATGGGCTTTAACCATCTGCGCGGGGAGAGAAGTAAATGGTAAGTACATTGTTTAGGGCGAATATTAAGGCGCTGTCAACAGCAAGTCAGGCCAGGCCAGGTCAAGAGTACCCGAAACCGACGAGCATGTATGAAGAGATTGATGAATGTGGATGAAGCGAAAGAGGTATGTCAGGATCGTAGCAAGTGGAACAAAGTAGTCTCTGCCTACCCCTGTGGGAAAGAGGCGTGACGATATGTATGTATGTATGTATGTCAACAGCAAATGATCTTGAGCAGCGCCACTCTTCACACATACGGATCGCATGCCTGTTAGGGAAAGAGAAGAAACTATTTCGGCAGCTTGGCGCGCGTCTAAAATCTTGCAAATAAGACACAAATAATAATAAATAAAAAAAAGTATAGATTATTTGTGAAATATGACTCGTTAGCCGTGTAGTATGAATATGTTGACTTCATGTTTTTAATTGCAGACCCATACGTCGAAAAAATAAAGACATAGAACCGTTTAATGATGATTTTAAGACCAATCTTTGCAATTATTTTCTATCGAGCCGATTTTGTTCAATTATGTATCGAGTCCGTCCAGCGTGTTTGAAATATGATGAAAATTGACATACATATTTTTTGGATTTTTATTGTGTGTAATTTTTCTTAAAAAAGTGCTTAAATAACATCAATTTCAACAAAATTTGCTGTTGTCAGCCTCTTAAAGGCGCTGGTATAATCTGTGCAGTTGATTATTTGAACAAACTCCCTACGTTATAACTGCCTAACCGAGTTTTACTAAACATGGCTAAGAACCCGCAAGGAAACTGGCTTTCTAATGATCAAGACCACATCGAAATCGGTCCATCCGCTTGGGAGCTACGATGCCACATACAGTTACACACACACACAAACGCAGACATCGACAGCAAACTTTTAACACCCCTCTTTTGCGTAGGGGGTTAATTAATAACACCTATCCAAGAACCACCGCTAAGAAAATACGGACCCAACACAGAAAACCACGTCTAAATCGGTCCAACCGTTCTGGAGATAAATGGGAACATTCACTTTTTACATATACGAACATTGCAGCGCCCCCTAACGGACAAACACTATAACACCTATCTAAGAACCACCGCTAAGGAAATACAGACCTAATACAGAAAACCGCATCTAAATCGGTCCAACCGTTCTTGAGATAAATGGGAACATACGTTTGCGGACAAACACACAACCTATCACCCTAAACGCATATAGCTTCTCCGTTCCGTCGTGGGTAAAAATAGTGTACCTAATGCTTTGGCAACCCTACCGCCTTGCACGTAGCAAATAAGCCCGTGTGTAATTAGGCTTAGAAATTACCGCGAGGCTTCTCGTCTGAAAGCTCAACTTTCAACTTTTTTATAAATTAAGCGGCGTCTCGGGAAACTTACGAAGCTTTGTCCGGCTTGCCTAACAAATCTAGAGCTTCTAATTAGGTGTTAATACCTACATGCTTTGAACGTCTATGTTTTGGGAATGTTTTTGTTTTTGTACTGTACTGGTACAGGCTTTCTTGCAAAACAATTTTGAAGCAGATATCTTTAAGAATTCTGGTGAGCCAGCCAGGATCTTCTCCGCAGGAGGGAACTCTTCAACGGTTGGTCCGATTGACTTGAAATTGGATACACATATGTAGGACTCGTGGCAATACAAGTACTGTCAGCAAGAAAAACTTTTATCAAATAGTAGATTGTACAACAAGAGCAATTTTACCCGAGACGTTCATATAGCCACCCGAGCCGGTACGGCGAGGGTGGATAGATACGTCGAGGAGAAAATGGGTTTTATGAACGAGTTATACACTGCTTTTCACTTAGATTGCGAAGAAATAAAACAAAAACATTGCAAAAAAAAAAAAAAGAAAATGTGACATTGGAACAATTCGATATAGGTATTTAATGGTTTTTCCTGGCAAATTGACTGTGTTAGGAGTCAGTGTTATTTCCTCTTCACTTGACGAAATTATTGAATATTAATCGTAAAACAGTAACAAATTGCGACACAAATCCTACTACTAGAAAATAGGACGTTCCCGCCTGAGTTCCCGCCAATTGACTTTTTTTTTTAACTTGATACTGCGGTAAGGTTCGAGTAGGCAGGTGTTGATTTATATTTTAAAATAGTTTTATTTTTCATGTATGTACTTATTTGTTTCAATAATAACTTGTCAAATTATTGTTACCTAGTTTTAGGTACTAATTAAACAGTTTAATAGACCGCAGATTATAATAATTAAAAAAAACTTTAAAAAATAAACAAAAATATGCTGTCGTCAAGTTTTAGTGATTGTTTGTGGCTGTTGGCACCCGATTGTCTTGGTCTTAGACGAAGATTTTACTTTATGCACAAGAGCATAAAATGCCATTTTATGCAGCCGGCATCCAGCATAAAGTCGATCTTTTGAGCATGAGACGTGAAAATGATTTTTTTACATACATACATAAAACATGTCTTTATCCCTTACGGGGTAGACAGAGCCTAAGGTAACGAGATCTAAAGACCACGTTTAGCATTATTGTGAGTGTACGAATGGAAAGGGGAATCAAAATATATTGTTGTAAATATGTAGTTGTAAATATATTGTTCATGAATATATTGTTGTTCTTTTTTTTTTTCTTTCTTTCAAAATTATTATTGTTTGCATCTTTTGGATAACTGTTGTATCATGTTGTTGCTGGCAACAGAAAGTTAATTATATTATGTTGGCAAAGCATGCCTTCCCTCTACTCAACTTCCGTTGTTATGGCGAATAGGTAGAACTAATGGTATCGTGAAATAAAAACCCTGCTTCTTGCTTTAAGTTGTAGCTAAAATTATATAGTACTAGCTGTTGCCAGCGACTTCGTCTGCAAAGAATTCGTTTATCGCTATCCCGCGGGAACTACGCAATTTTCCGGGATAAAAAGTAGCCTATGTGCTATTCCACACTTTTCTCTATCTATGTGCCGAATTTCATCCAGATCCGTTGGGCCGTTCTGACGTGATTGAGTAACAAACAAACATCCATCCATCCATCCATCCATACTTTCGCATTTATAATATTAGTTAGATTGTGTTAAGGTGTCATAAGTTTAATAATAAACTCAGTAAAACAGCAACTGTTTTGATTTACCGACCATCCAGAACAATAACTACAGTCCACGCTCTCAACAATGTATTTTTGTGTTGTGGCAATAAATATCTTTATTATCATAATTAAAATAGTGATGGGTGGGTTGGATGGTTGAAATTTTTAGGTTAGGTTATTGAATTAAGAGACCAAATTACTAAAATAAATGGCTGTTACCAAGGTGTGAAGTAACCCGAGTGTTGCGGCTCGGGTTGCGTTCCCGGAACGGCGTCCGGTAACGGATCCATTCATTACCGGACCGTGTTCCGAAGGTGTTGGGAGTCTCGAGTTACGCCGCAGCGATTAGTGCTAAAGGGAAGGTTTTATGAGATCGATTAAAACCGGCCAAGTGCGAGTCGGACTCGCGCACCGAGGCGTCCGTGCAAGTTCGGCATGTGAATATGAAATTCCAGTGTTAGAAGAGCTCAGCTCTTAAAATGTAGGCAGTGTGAGGTCATTCTATATTGGTTCTGTTTTTAGTGTTTATTGTTATAGCGGCATCAGAAATACATCACCGTTTCAACTGTCTAGCTATCAAGGTTCGTGAGATACAGCCTGGTGACCCATCACTGCACGCCACTGCTGGTGACAGACAGACAGACGGGCAGTGCAGTCTTTGGTTTGTTTTAAACAAAAATTTTTTTCGCTCTCCATACGACCATGTACAGTTAGTGTATGAAACATCCAAAGTGACCAAAAAGTTCGTACTACGTCATACTATTTCTGTGGTGTACCGAACAGTTTGACCAACTTGGATGCTTCAAACTATATGACGCTGACTGTACCCAGCCTCAACAATACTAACCACTATTGTCCTGAGCATACAAAACACTTAATTTTATTCAAACACCATTCCGCTGGGTAACGTAGATTTATTTGACGCAAACAAAAGCGGAAAACCGCGCTTGTATCGCTCAGCGCTCACGCGAAGCGCTCGTAAATAAGCGAAAATCGCCATAAACCAGGCTTAATCTGTTGTGATGAAGTAAAGGGTACAATATATTACAAGTTTTTCGCTCATTCTAGCTCGTTTTTGCAACCTTGTTGGAACATAACGAGCGCTCCATTTAGGAGCTTCTCCACCAGAGATGTGCTGTGCATTAGGCATATTGTCTAACTCACTCGCAATCGCCATCGTGTTCATTTTGACAGTTCATGTATGGGCTGACAATTGGCATCGGAATCAGCTAGCTGTCACATTCATACAAGAACTGTCATTTCAATCCGATGCCGAGTGTCAAAATAGTTACACAATTACCCTGCAGATACTGTGAGGACGTGAAAGCTGCGGTACGACAATATGTCAAAATAAATAGATAACTTTACTTTGCTGTTACTTCGCTATATTTTAAGGTCAAAACATGCACGCTGCCGTCGAATCCTCTTCATGCAGTCACTGTTCGAGAAAACGACAACACAAAACAACAATCAACGAAAAAGTAATGGACACGAATTTTGTCTTTTGGCATATTATCAAAACATTACGGATTACGGAGGTATATTTGAGTTGGAATGTCGCGTCACGTCACCATTACCTTAGACTGTGTCTACCCCGTAAGATAAAGACGTGATTATATTGTATGTACCAACGTAGCGTAGCACATCCGGTGGAAAGGCACCCTAAAGATATGAATACCCAGCCATATTAGCAGGGCTAAATATAAAGTCAAGAAGAAGGAGTGATCAAACGCATACCTACTAGCTTTACTAGCATAAAAAGTGGCCAAGTGCGAGTCGGACTCGCGCACCGAGGGTTCCGTACAGTCACCAGCATAAATAAGTGATCACTTTTGTACCTTGTCACTTTAAAGTCATGTTTGAAAAACCATACGAAATCATGTAACGACTGAAAGCGACAAGGTACAAAAATGATCACTTATTTATGCTGGTGACTGTACCATTATCTATAAATAGGTATCTATAAACCAGTGTAAACAGAGCTCTGCTCCAAAGCAAAATGTGCGCAGTGTGGGGTCACTTTATATTGATCACTGATATAAACAGAGATACTTTTACGGTTTTCGCAATTATTCCCTAATCTGTGCTATAAGACCTACCTTCGTACCAAATTTCAAGATGCTGCGTTCACGGGAAGTACCGTGTAGGTTTTGATTCCCTTGCGAGTTTCGAAAATTTGCGGAAATTTGCGGTATACACGGCTGTATCTTTTAATTGCGTTGGCTTAGAAATTTGATTTTTCACAGCTCTAAGGGGCAGTAGACTTGAGTATTTTATATAAATTTCAGCTTGATACCTCCACGCCTTCCTGAGAAAAATGGTCTTGACAGACGGACGGACGGACAACAAAGTGATCCTATAAGGGTTCCGTTTTTTCCTTTTGAAGTACGGAACCCAAAAAATACGCATAACTTATATCAGCTTCGACTTCGACATGAAACCGCCCGTTTGTTCTTTTTGGTGCAGCGGCTATGAGACCGCGACCGCAGCGCGATATGGAGCGTGAAAATTGCCAGTCTGTGGTTTTCAATTCGATGGGCCAAACATGTAGCTGTTGAATGTATTATCTACTATTTGGGTCCAGAGGGAGGCGTTAGTATTTTGTACTGTAGCGCTGAGAACTGCGAAAGTATGTAAAGTGCCAACTTTAAGACGCTGAAAAGCGCCGTTAATGACATTGAACAGCGCCATTTTGCGCACACATTGACGGTTTGTCTGTAGAGCCAAGCTAAGCACTTGTCCCACCGCCGGTATGAGTAGCGAGAAGCAAGTGTTTTTTAGTATGGAACTTTTGTCGCCCGCCGACAAAAGCGACAAAATTTCCATACTAAAAAATGTTTCTCGCTACTCGCCGGCGGTGGGACAAGTGCCTTAAATATTTTAAATAAAATATTATATGCTTAACTAGCTGTTACCCGCGATTCCGTCTACGAATTCGCTTATCGCTATCCCGTGGGAACTATGCAATTTTCCGAGATAGAATATAAATAGCGGTTTAAGCGTGAAAAGGTAGACAAACAGAGTTACTTTCGCGTTTATAATATTAGTAGGGGTTAATTAAATACAATAAGGATAGTTATAGGATTGGATAGTTACAATTATGTTATGATACAAATTACCAGATTCTTAATCACCGACGCAAAATGAGTTTCTTCTCAGTTTCCTTGTCTGTCCGTGGCACCGTAGGTTGTAAATCGATTCAGATGCAATTTTAACGGTAGTTTCATATAATCGCTTCAGTTGTATTTGCGTTGAGGTTTTTTGTTTGTTTGTTGTTTAACAGTTAAACTAAAAAACGACGGGTTTCTCGATTTCCACTAAAAGTGTCAATTCGTCACTCAAAGCAATCACTAACGTGGTTTGTGCGTTCAACCTACAACCCATGTCTATCCCCGCCGGTGCTGTCGCCCGCGAGACGACCTCGCGGGGCCGCGGCGTCCAAGCGAGGAGTGAACCATCTTCCGCTGTTTGTTCTGTGACATCAATTTGTGGAATTATCCATGCTTATATTTATGGATGGATGGGATGGATGGATGAGACGATGTGAGTGTGTATGTTTGTTCCTCCTTCACGCTAAAACGATTGGACGGATTTGGATAAAATTTGAACGAACATAGCTGTTCTTCTTCTCTTCTCTTCTTTTTCAGGCTTTCTCTATCCACTGCTGGATGTAACCCTCTCCTAATCTCCTCCACTCCGTCCTATTCTCTGTCTTCCTGAGCCAGTACGGTCCGGCGTAACTTTTAATGTCATCAGACCATCTCATGTGGGGTCTGCCTACACTTCTTCTTGTGGTCCGTGGTCTCCACACCAACACTCTATGGGCCCAGCGGTTGTCCACTCGGCGTGCCACATGCCCTGCCCAGTTCCATTTCAGTCTTGCAATGCGTCTCAAGACGTCGGTTACTTTGGTGCGTTTCCGGATGCATTCATTCCGCACTCTGTCTCTCAAACTAAGCTCTAACATGGCTCTCTCCATGGATCTCTGAGTAATTTTGACATAGCTGTTACCCTAGATTAAAACATAGGCTACTTTTTATCCCGGAAAATTGGATAGTTCCCGCAGGATAGCGATAAATATGTCAAAGGTCGTAGCTGCTTAAAGTCGCAACGTTAATAATTTAATTAGTACAGAATATACTATCAACGTTCTTAACTTAACTTTAACTCTACGCGGACGAAGTCGCGGGCAGAAGCTAGTGAAAAATAACGTTGTTAAGATCGAGAGCATGTGCAACAGCACTGCCCTCCTAATTAAAAATCTTAATGCGGTTCACAAAATACATCTACTTACCAAGTTTCAACAGTATAGCTGTTATAGTTTCGGAGAAAAGTGGCTGTGACATACGGACGAACAGACAGACAGACAGACATGACGAATCTATAAGGGTTCCGTTTATTTCCATTTGGCTACGGAACCCTTATAAAAAGGACGTATATGTGTGTGAAACGCATAATTAGGACGGCAGAGCATCGAGCATCTCTGTCCAAACTACTCGCTCCCATCCCCAATAATGTAATTTTTTATTCATGTTTATTCGAAACATGGCAACTGACAAATAAAATAAGAAACTAACCCCCTTATTCATAAACGCACTATAGGCCTCTGCTAAGTTAGTAATCGTTTGTCCTTGTCTGTGAAAGGTAAATGTCAAAGTGACAGATAAGGACAAACGATTACTAACTTAGCAGAGGCCTATAGTGCGTTTATGAATAAGGGGGTTACACTATAATTGGTATGGTTTGGTAAAAATAAGTGTGTTGTAAAGCTCACAGTAAAGTGATTTCGTAGACATTTTGATTGTATTTGATTTTTTGTAGGACCTACTGTATTATTTGTTTTTTTTCTGTACCTATTGTTTAAATCGCCATTGCCGTTAAAATTTTTGTCTTTGGCAATTTGACTTTTTGTTTTTTTTTTTTATGGAGTGACTTCTGTTTTTTAGGGGATCAAATGCACTTCATCTGTGATTCCGAACAGTGCTACGTCGTAGCCTCGTAGGCCTCGTAGACCTAGCTACACGTTGCATTTGAAGAGAAAAATGTGTATGTTCGTATGTTTGTTTTCTTGACGCCTCGACTCTTCAACCTGTCTAATTTTGGTTCTTGAAGTACATGTGAAGATACAAAGTTTGCTTAAGAATGTGTTTGTTATTTCTTCACGCTTAAAATCGGTTCGACGGATTGGGATAAAACTTTATACATACTCAATGAATTAACACAAAATCTACCTTTATTCCGACAAAATATCCAACAAATGACTCTTCCTACGCTACGCAGACGAAGCTGCCGGCAGTAGCTTCTTATAAACGTAAAAATCTCATACAAACAACACAAACAAAACTCTCACACAGACACAAATCCTTCGAGACTAATTAAATATCGGAAGGAACCACTCTGCCCCACAAATAGCCAAAGGCCATCCATTAAAATCGCATAATCCTTCCTGTGCCTAAATAAGCAGCGGATGCAAACACGCTAGCCTCGCCGCCCGGGCCCGCCCGCGTGCCGCCGTCGCCATGGCAACGGGGTCGACGACCCGACGCCGCATTACACCACTACAACCTTTTCCATGACATTCACAACACAATTTAGTTAACACTCGTAAGTATATTTTAATAATTAACCAGATTTTATAAAATTAATACTTACTTGTTCCTTGGTTACCAAGTTTGATTTCAGTTAAACTCGTTTTAAATCACTTAACTGTTATTTAAACTAATAAAGTTACAATTAACTTAATACACTTTCTTATTCTTAATCCTAATCGTATACAACATTACAGGCCACCGACTAATTCACAACCTTAAATGCAAACTCCTTACTGACTCACATTATGTTCGAAAGACACTGGCCACTAACAACGGTATTGCCATTAAAAACTAAAGTCACATGTCAATTTCGTAATTTAAAAAACTGAAAATGGAACAAAAACGTTCGCGTGCCCGTACATGTCATCGAATGCGGCGCTCGGCGGAGGCACAAAGCGACAAACTTAATTTTACACTCCCCAAATCAATTCTTCCACAACTTCTAACCTTATTTTCTACTGTGTTCGGAATCTTCGACGACGGGCAAACGGTAAATCTAACTCGGTCCTTTATACATTTCTATTCCATTTTCGAATTTTGCTGTGGAAAACTCGCTTTTCTCCTGTTCATGTAAATGCCAATTTCGTTTCTGAGCACGAGTCTCCTTCAAAAATCGACCGTATCGTTTACTGTTCACGGTTGGTATCAGCTTGAGTTTTTAAGGTAGACAATGCGCCACGCAATGACGTTTGCACAAAATGCGAGGGAAATAGGGGACGGCCCTAGTGCAAGGGGGACAGCGAACCTCAAGGGAAGGTAATGCTAGGGGTGCATGTTCGTGCGTCTGGGCGAACGTCAGACTACCCATAAAGAATCGATCTTGAGTTGAAGACGCTTTGCAAAAATTTCATTGCAATCGGTGAACCTACTGATTTGAAGAACAAAATAAAGCTGTAAATATGGTCCATCACAAAAATTTTATTGTCCTTTGATAAACGTGAACTCGACTTAAAAGTATACAGCTATACTTTACTACGAGTTTATAGATACTCGCACTGTGTCTAAAAATTGTTGCGGAAAACTTTCGCAGGTTGTTGAGTTAGTTTCATTGAATACAGCTGTAAATGTTTTTCAGGATTTTTTAAGTGTGTTTGATAAATATTTATTACAATAAGGGAAATGTCATAGAACCCAGTTTTTTACACTTTCAGAGAATAATACCAAAATAAATCCGTAGTAATTAAATGGTGTATGTGAAGCTCCCAATCCACACTGGGACCGGGGTTTTGGCAGCACTTGACATTGCATTGGCAGTGAGTTTTGGCACGTGTGTCATATTCACATCCCTTAGACTTCCAACGTCTTTCTTTTCTTCACTAGCTTAAGGCCACGGTTTTCGTACGGAATGACGTCAATTCGTAGCCTGTCCCGTTCCGTTATGTACCGATGTCCCGTTCGCTGATATCATTCCGTACGGATGAAAATTCCGTATGTACATATGTGGCCATGTGGCCGGCCTACATTTCATAGCAATGGTGCTTGAAACGTCATCAAAGTTGCATGGATATCAGCAAAGCATTGGCCCCTCCAGATGACAGTCAGAGGGCACGCGTGAACAAAGCGGTGCGTGGTTGTCTGTCTTTGATTGCAGGTTAATCTAGATCCAGGGCCATCGCATCGCACAGGGCTCATTGTCCAATGAAACTGAATCGAGGGATGCCGCGCCGAGTGTGGGGACAAGGCGAGAGTGACCGGCGGGTGCGAGGTTTGATTTTGAGGTTAGACATAAAATATTCTAAAGTAGATTTATGTTCGGCTCGCCTGCATGAGAAAACGCACGTAAGTAACATAAAAAAATGCTTCCGTTACAGCTCCGCTAAGAATTTAAGCAAACACACGACTTAACGAAAAATGTGAAAATACCACTTAAATTGGCGGAAAATTGCGCTGAATTAAAATTGCAGCTCTAATTAATCTAGTCAACTAATTGAAAATTTAAATTGAGCTGCTGCAGTTTTGTAGGATTACACAATTTTTTCCACTTTTGAGTGATGCACTTCCAAAAAATCGGGCCTCTGTACGTATTCCATATTTTTATTAAATGAGAAGCCTCTATGCAAAATAACATCTTTCTAAGTCCAAGGATTTCGGCTGGACGTTTAAATGAATTAGTCTTTCGGAACAGAACCCTAACGTCCTCGTCGTTTGAACATAATGAACCGAAACAAAACTCCTCCCCCGCCTTTACCTCTATGCTATAAAAAACTCTTTTAAGCTTAATTTTCGAGTTGTGCGTCGCGTAATTTTTGCTGAATACAAAAGTCCAAATCATTTCGCATTATTGTTGTTTAGTAAAGAATCACAAGTTATATTATATTTAATTAAGTAAAGTAGACATTTTACATACAGGACACATGACACAAGAGCCAGACACTGACACATACAACGAAATAAGAAAACACACTTTTTAATAGAAAACGTAAAAACATATAAAAAAGGTTGTCTGTCGCCAATATGTGAACGAAACAGAAGTTTTGTAAAACCGAATGTAACAAGAATTACGCACCCCAGCTCAAAAAATTACGCTCCTCTGGCCTCGCTCTAATCAACCGCTCTGCCCTCTTCCCTTGGACCGCAGCAAACCGTCATTGCAAATTCCCTTTGGCACTCGCTCCCCTCTCCAAAGAGATCTTAACGGTCACAAACTTTCCGATTCCAAACTAGCACCTCTACACGCCTCGCTTGTGCCAGTTCTTCAACATTCATCCCTTTTAGACCACATAGGTACGGGATTTTGAAAGCGCATCACTCGAAAGTGGTGAATTTGGCTGGATTTAAAATGTAACTTGAGTTATGAAAATTACAACTCTAATTATACTCGTAGGTACTCCTCGCAAAGCTCCTCGCGGTAATTTAATTCAATAAAAGTTGCCAAAGATGGCCGAATGTCAATATCGCAAATGTCGTTGTCGTTGTCACGTTTTACCCCCTTATTCATAAACGCACTATAGGCCTCTGTTAACTTAGTAATCGTTTGTCCTTATCTGTCACTTTGACATTTACCTTTCACAGATAAGGACAAACGATTACTAACTTAGCAGAGGCCTATAGTGTGTTTATGAATAAGGGGCTTAGATGTACAGTCAAGGGCATAAATATAATATACGTTACCAAGACGTCAAAAACATCACTATACGTACACCTTAAGGGTGCGACCAAACCGCCGCGTATACGCAGTGAAGTGTCGTATGCGTCACGTTTTCTCACCGTTTCTTCATACGTTTTGTTCCGATTCCGTAACGTCACCGTTTTTTAATCGGCGGTGTGGTCGCACCCTTATGCCACAAGCAATAAGGTCGGTAACACATATATACGAATACTTAGAGTCTGTCTAATCAAAGCTGAACCCACTAGTTATTTGATTGGCAACATTTTGTCTTTAAGTGTGTCTACCTGAGGTGTCATGTTGTATGTCAAATTGACATTTCTCTAAGAAAATTGCAGCTGTGTGAGTGATCCTGTGTTACCCGGTCATGATTTTTTGAAATTGCCCCGCTTTTGCAGGTTCAGCTTTGGTTAGACAGACTCTAAAAATGTACGTACTTACATTATTTAGCAAAGTGAAAATTTACTGATGTAAATGTAACACTATTTAATTTTTTTACGGTATCACATATTTATATTCCTAATTGGAATATTGATCTCGATTTTTCCACCTTAACATTCACTGTGCCAATTGCCTGTAGCTGGCACAGCGACGAAGTTGTTGGGCCTCGGGTAATCAAAACTGTGCTAGCTGAAAGTATAGTTCGCAACTCGTGTACCTACTCCAATACGGATTGGCTTCTGGAGCGTTTGAAAAGCAGATGAGTTTCTTGAAATATTTGTTCCCTGTGAGATAAGTTTTGCAGGAAACCAAGATGATGTAAGTTCTGGGTTGGATTCGAACCCACGCTTTGCTGAAAGGTGAATCGTGTTCATTTTGACAGTTCTTGTATGAATGTGACAGCTAGCTGATTCCGATGCCAATTGTCAGCCCATATGTGAACTGTCAAAATGAGCACGATGGCGATTGCGAGCGAGTTAGACAATAAGCCCCTTATTCATAAACGCTCTATAGGCCTCTGCTAACTTAGTAATCGTTTGTCCTTATCTGTGAAAGGTAAATGTCAAAGTGTCAGATAAGGACAAACGATTACTAAGTTAGCAGAAGCCTATAGAGCATTTTATGAATAAGGGGGTTAGCCTGCAGGCTACACTACGACTTTTTCCTACAGTCCTTTGTTATCTTATTTTTTATTTCCGTGTAAAAGGTAAACAAGGTATTGGATATTGACAGGTTACTGTTGTGCGACTGCCGCATCCCGTCAGCGGGACATGTTTCCGAGCGGGTGGGCGCGTTCTTTCATCTCCGTTGTTTCTGTGATACGTTTTGAATACGCTTTGAACGTGTCGACAAAGGGAAAAGGATTTAATAAAAATATGACTGCGGGACGACCTTTAAGAATAAGAATAATTTTATTTCGCTTATTTTGCTTTGCGCAGTATCTAAGAAGTTATCGTGGCAATTTTACAAATATTCCGGACTAGCTTAGAGTAGCAGAAGCCCCTAATAAATGCGAAAGTAATTCTGTCTCTCTGTCTGTTACGCTTTCACGCCTAAACCACTGAACCGATTTGAATGAAATAAGATACAGATATAGTTTCGGGTCCGGGGAAGGACATAGGATACAGCTAGTGCGTTATAAAATCATTGATCCCATAGTAATTTTGGGAAATCTTTCCTTATTCCTAGTTAATATCTTATAGGAAAAGCCCAGCGTGGCTTTGAGCTGGCTTTGATAATCAGTCTGTCCGGACTTCTTTTTTAAAGATAGATTTCAAAGTTATCTGTTTAATTTTTTTTTCAGCTAATTTCAATCTAATGAACAATTTACCCAATTCGTAAACTTTACCAACGACTCAAAAATCGAGCAAGCGCTTACAAATTCATATCAAACACCATTAATATACCGCCGAGCCAAAAATTTACAAACGACCGAGCCTCAAACATCAAGAGCTCGAGTGGCTTTCATTAGAAAACAAGCGATGAGACAAAAACTCGTGCAGCCAACCCTAACCACTTCAGCATGCACTAGAATAATCCACGTCCATCGCTCTTCCAACTACAAGAACCGCATGCATGTCCAAATTAGTCCAGCAATGTATAACTCCTTGAAAGTTCGCGGAGTGTAGGGTTGCCCCCTCGCCCCCCACTTCGTCTCGCACCCTCCTTAAAAGCCATTAGAAGCTGCTTTGATGTGCCGCGCCGCTTCTGATTGCGAAGCATCGACTGCCCACTTAGAACTATTGCCTGTGTGGCAAAAAAAATACTCGGTGGCCGGGTACCCTGTGAAAATTTTTGGTGAATTTGCCTTCAATTTTGTAGATTAGTTTCGGAAGGAATGCGTTGGAGTTATTCAGCTTAGGTGGGGTAGATAATTGCTAGGTATCGGGGCTACTTAAGTTTCATCGGTAAAATGAAAATACTCCAGCATCGTTAGTTTAAAAAAAAGTTTGAGCAGTTGACCAATTCATAATTCTTTTCGTAAATTCAAAGTCAAACTCGAGAAGTCGCTAGTAAAATGCTCATAAAGAAAGCTATTTCAAAATATCCACTGTAGCCTGTATAATCATTACACAAGTCATATACCTTCCTATTATATTATTATCTCTATCACCCTTTGCCCTGGACGTTGGGCAAGTCTAAATGCTATCGTAATTAACCACCCCTGCACTGGACTTCAATTAGGTGGGTCGGCAATTATGAGATAAAGAAAGCATTGTGGGGCTACCAACAAAACACGGAATAAACTAATTTTATAAATGTTCTGCAGTTGTCGCGTTGTGTCGAGAGATGGCGCTACTGGTCCCAGGTGAAGACGACTTTCTACTTGAGATTTTTCTTTCAACATTTATTTATGGAATTAAATTAGGACACGTATTCACTGTCTCCTACTTACGAGTACACTCTACTCTTACATGTGGGTTGTGTGGGATGGAATTTTCCTTGGAATTTGGTCTGGCTGGGGAATTTTTCTTAGTTTTGGGGTTACGATTCGCGATAGTGAATTTAGGTGTAGTAGAAGAATGGTACAAGAATGGATAGTAGTTAGAATCATTTAGGGGTACTTAGTAGTTTAAGTTTCAAATTAACTGAGTAAACGTCCGACCACACCGGTGCGTAAGAGACGTTGACGGTGCGTATACGCAACAAAATGTATGAAGAAACGGTGAGAAAACGTGACGCCTACGACAAGTCACTGCGTATACGCGGCGGTGTGGTCGAACCTTAACTTGGTAACTTAGAAAAACAGACTTTTGATTTTGACTATGGGTAGAATGCGAGCGAGCTTGCACTGCGTTCTCTACGAATTCGGACAACTTACTCAAACACTTGAACATCTGACACTCCGCGGGCACGAGCTAGTTACCTTATAATCATGAAAAATTGAAAAACCAAGCCTCATATTTTTAAAACATCAGATCTTTCCTCAATCAATCTCCGCAGTACTCTCGAGCTCCAATGGCCCTCAAAGACTGAGTCTCGAAAAGTATACAAGTACAAGTAGGCCTTTGATGTCAGTAGCAAATCATGTAACAATACATCGCTAGATGGCGCTAATTACCGCTTTGAGCGGAATTAGCTCTCGACTGAGCTTTGACGCTCGCCTCGCTCGCTATTGATACCTAGAAGGGTATGTTGATGGTGGGAGGTGCGTCGTGGTATGCTGATATGTTGCATGTTATTGTAACATAGGATTCATCATAGACGCAACTTGTATTAAGTTTCCGTATATAAAAGGCGAGTCCAACCATTGAAAGAGTCGGTAGTGTTCAAAAACAGCTATAATAATTGTGAACTACTTAGGGCCTGTCTCAACACTTGCTGTAAAGGTCCTTAAGTATCGGTTATATATGATTCCCTCTCTATTTCTTACTACGAAAAAGACAGAGACGACGAGAGTATCAGTTATCTATGAAGATAACTGACACTTAAGATATCGAGAACTTTACAGAGAGTAGTGAGATACCTAAGCCCTTAGTCAAAAAAATATTTTGAGATCTAGTTTTGTAACATTATTTTCGACTGCAGTCACGTAGGTAGACATTATTTAGAAATTATTATGGGTAGGTATAATTAAAAATGAGAGCTGATAGTGTATAAACCTAATAACCTTCTAAATTTGAAAATTGGCAATTTTTTTCTGTACTTATCAGAAGAGTGCGTAGGAATCTAGGAATAGTATAAATTTTATCGATTAAGGCGTAACATGACCACGAAATCGTTGTTTTCTTTACATACGTTTACATACACAGTCAGCGTCATATAGTTTGAAGCATCCAAGTCGGCCAAATAGTTCGGTACACCATAGAAATAGTATGATGTGTCGCACTTTGGTCACCTTGGATGTTTCATACTAGGTAATCTAATCTAACTATCTAACTATAATATTATAAATGCGAAAGTATGGATGGATGGATGGATGGATGGATGGATGTTTGTTTGTTTGTTACTCAATCACGCCAGAACGGCCCAACGGATCTGGATGAAATTCGGCACATAGATAGAGAAAAGTCTGGAATAGCACATAGGCTACTTTTTATCCCGGAAAATTGCGTAGTTCTCGCGGGATAGCGATAAACGAATTCTTTGCAGACGAAGTCGCTGGCAACAGCTAGTAATATTATAAATGCGAAAGTATGGATGGATGGATGTTTGTTTGTTACTCAATCACGCCAGAACGGCCCAAGGAATCTGGATGAAATTCGGCACACAGATAGAGAAAAGTCTGGAATAGCACATAGGCTACTTTTTATCCCGGAAAATTCACGCGGGATAGCGACAAACGAATTCTTTGCAGACGAAGTCGCGGGCAACAGCTAGTATTAATATATATTGCGCAGGGTCGGAACACAGCCTGCTCGATGGGTTGATGACATCGCAAAGATAGCGGGAAACGGCTGGATGCGAATGGCACGGGAACGCACTACTTGGCGTGCTCATGAAGAGGCCTATGCCCAACAATGGGTGACCACAGGCTGAAGAAGAAGATACATATTATGTGACGCTGACTGTACCTAATACCTGAGGTTTTCAAGCCGGGCCTGTCTTAATTAGCATACTTACAGTCAACAATAGGCAGCGTTACCATGATGGCCAAAAATCACATGGAGCGCAATGACATATTAATATTACTAATAGACACTATAATAGCTGAACAAAACTCCTTTCGGACATGGCAACGTTAATTGCCGTTACTTGACATATAAGGACCTCTGCGCGCGCCGACAGCGACTTAACACAAGTCAGGCAATTACGTTACTTTTCGCTAGCCACGGGGAGATCGCCTGTGACGTATCTACCTCAGTTTTATGTAGTATATCATAGATGGAGCGGTTCAAAAGTGAGAGTCGAGTTGCGATGGTAGCATTTCGCAAACACTCTTTGGAAAGTCGCGGCCAGTCGTGTTTGCGTCTAGGAATTCATCTTGCTCCTGCGCTTATTCTAGAAACGTCTGAAGAAATATTCACTTGCTTTTTAACCCACGACGCAAAAATTTATGTCTGTCTGTGGCATCGTAGGTCTCAAACGGATGAAAAGCCAGTTTTCTGGCGGTCGTTTTTGCCATGTTTGGTAAAATTAGTCCAGCAAAACTCTCTTCCATGTTAATGTAAGGCATTTCTGGCAATCAATTCATTTTTTTACCTACGTTTATGATTAGGTAGGTACTCAATTAATGCGTGAGGGTTTTTGTTTTAATTTAATGTTATTAGAATGAATGAATGAATGAAATATTATTTATTGCTTGACCAATTTACCATTGCATAGCGTAGGTAGTTAGAATTAAATATAAGCTAAGTTTTACGGTGACGACCGTACATACCTACACTATTAATGGAATGGACTATACGACCACAACATTATAATGCGGCTCGTGAACTGTAATCTCTTCACAATTTGTACTAGAAAAACAATTGATGACACGCAAATAAAGTGAAATTAAAACAATTTTATTTTGCGGCTGCCAAACTATTGCACTGTACTATTTGCTAGGTAAGAAATAGTTGACCAGACGCAATATAATGTTATTGTGATTTCTCATTCTAAATTAAATGAAGAATAAATATAGTCCAACAACTCGCTATAGAACGCTTTAAGAGATTTGTTGTATGTCGTATAATTTAGTATCACAATTAGTCTTCAAAAATGCCTAATATTTTCTTGAACCAGAGCGAACCCAGCAAATTCCCTTGCCAATATTCCAAAATCAAATTCGCATCCCACAATACGTGGCTTATCGAAATCAGCCCAATCTGAAGCACGTTACGCGTTATACACAAGTTAGGTTCCTCGAGCTTATCGAGCTTCCAGAATATTCTGGCAGGGGCGCCGCGGGCGCGACCCAGATCCTTTCAGCATTTGCCTGTATCTCTGTTTGACATCGCATTGCCGAGATAGCGGTCTAACTGCGTTCACGTATGAAAAGTTGCCAGATAAAAGAATCCTTTCCTGCGCTTTTCATATTTTCCAGCTCCAAAGGCTGCGCTTAGTTGCATTAAAATTGCAATTGTTTGCGAGCGAAATATTGCAGTTGGTAAGTCATCAGGAATACGGTTTATTTGTTTGTTAAATTTCGGCGTGGAGATTGTTTGCTACCCTGGGAAACATAAAATAGTTTTTATCCCGGAAAATTGTGTAGTTCCGCGGGCGCGATATAAATGAATACCCCGCAGATTAAGTTGTGGACATTTTAAGAAGTGGTCCTTTTTTATTGTGGTCATTTTCTCATTGTGGTCCATAACCTCCGAAAGGAAGGCTACTACGATAAAAACTTTACTTTCGTTGAATCAAACTAACTGAACCAAAATTGTACAACGTCGAGTACACCTTGAATATTATAGTGTCACAAAATGGTGTTGAATGAGCGCGTGTGTATGCTTGTTCCTTCTTCACGCTGAAACGACTGGACGGATTTGGATCAAATTTAGAACAGAGATTGCTGGTACGCTAGATCAAAACATTGGCTACATTTTATCCCGGAAAATTACATAGTTCCCGCGGGATAGCGATAAACTGCTTAGAGTCGCAACGTTGATAATTATTGCAGAATATACTTTAAGTCTAATTCTACGAGGACAAAGTCGCGGGGAGAAGCTAGTATACTTGTATAACGATGGTTTGTTTTGATCTAGTTTATTGTATTTGTCACTAGATGTACATTACCTACCCATCGCCAGCATAACTGGGTAGGTACTTTAATTATACAAAATTGAAAAAGCAAATATACGACAGAGATTCTCTACAAGCCCTAAAGCAATCAAAACTGCCCCAGCCAATAATAAACGCCTGAAACGATTAGATAATTTTGTATATTTACAGAGATTGCCCTTTGTCCGACAATCCTACGCCTGATGCCGAGGGGGCGATTAGCCTGACCTTCGCTTTGCCTTTCTGCTGCGAAACAATAGGAGTTAAATATCGCGCGGTTTTAATAATGGAACTGAATGTAGGGTAATAGAAAATGGAAAACACAAGTGGCTGTGACTCGCTATTGGTGCTCCGCTCTCGCTAATAAAATCATCTACTTAGCTTGTGTTTGTTCCAGTTGGAAAGGCCTCCTTGCTGATTAAGAGGGCTGGGGCGCAACTTTTACTTCAGCACGTTTGGATTAGGAACTTCACGTTCACCATTGAAATGCTTGGCAACTGTATGTCTATATATTCCTCGCGATGTCTCCCTTCAGCTTCACTTAAAAGCACTTGGTAAATTTCAGTTTTTTTTTTTAATTTAGTACAAAATTTAAGTGATTTTTACATAGATAATTACTAATGTTCATCTCGTGAATATTTGCTACTAAGACAGTCAGTAGACTAGGTGGGAGCATTTCTGCTATTGTTGGGTATTATAAATTCATACAGCAATCATAGTGGCATAGTAGGCCGGGAGATGATGACAGAAATTTACCAACCATTTGTACCAGTGTGGCGGTTCTTCAGGGATCTAACTATATAGATAATAACAAAAAGGAAAATGATGGTCATAGAACTGGCACCGGTGGCCCAATCGCGTAGTATATCTGGAAGCATCCGAAATATGGGTCGATACGATAGGCAGCACATAGATAGTGCACACACCATTACACCAATGTCACCAATATTTAGTTTGTCTCCCCTACCTACAAGACCATCATACACAATTATAAGAACGAGAAAACTTACCAACTCACCTCGAACACCGACACAAATAAAAATCCACAAAATTCGACCTTAAATCGTGGTCACAAAAGTTCGCGTCGAGTTAGTTATGGGGCGGGGTAAGTCGGCACAAGGGTACAGTCAGCCCTAATATTGACAGTAGACAATTTCCGGCGCTGCGAGCAAACAGGCTGGATTCCGCGCAATTTGGCCCTAATTGCAGACGTGTCGAATCTGCGGGGACATGAAATAGGGTGACTACGATGCGATGACAGTCATAATTATTTTAAAAGTAATATTACTATACCTTAAGTCAGATAGTTACCGGATATACAAATTGATTCACTCAAGGAGGATAAGTGTTATCTTTATTACAGAAAATAGGTAATTATTTTCTTAGTTTCAGAATTATCTAACCATTCATCAATTTTCATATTTCACTTGTTAAGTAATAAGTGCCTATGCCAAAGTTAATTGTTATTTCAGTAAAGTTTGTTTGATTTTGCTATTTCGAAAAAAAAATTAAGCTACCAATGGCATTACTTAGTACTTAGGTAAGCACTTAAATAATTAAAATATGTTCCGTCATTTTCAAATACCTGTAAGAAAATGGTGGCGATAGTTTTCTTCGTCCACAAATAACCAGTCAACTGCAACCATCCCCCAAGAGCTGATTGTCTACGGAACAGACATGTAACATTACAATACCAAGGAACAATTATTATTCCTCCGACGAGGGTACGAATCCCATTTTACGAAAAGCGAAGATCCAACAATGTAAACACTTTCATCGGAAATGAACCCCGAATAAGTGTAAACATCAAAGACCCTAAATTACTTTTCAAGTGTTTGCACTTTTTATAGAGAAGCAATCTTTCCGTCAATAAATAGTTCCTTTATCTTTGTAACAGCAACGTAACAATTTGGCGAAATTGGAAAAAAAATGCAAAAAGTGTGCGTTGGCCGGGAATCGAACCCGGATCAACTGCTTGGAAGGCAACTATGCTGACCATTACACCACCAACGCCGATGCGCCTTCTAACGAAATTTGCCATCAATTTGCTTGTAATAAAAGTAGGTAAACGTAATCGAAGAACTGCGGTATGCTGTAAGCTGCAATTAATTTCGTGACCGTACATACAATACAGTTTCATCATGTTTTTATACAGTGTCCTGTGTTTACGTATTTATTTATTGAAACAAAAAACATCGGGCTAATCTTACTTTCACTGCAAACGAAGCTAGAACCACCGTAGAACATTGTCATGGTAAGCAATTTTATTTATTTATGACAATGCTTATCTAATAACGAGAATGTGCGGTGGTCTAGGTTTCCTAGGAATCATATTATCGCACATTATTATACCGCTTAGAAATGAGACATGTATATGTAAGGATGTAGTTTTTCACCTGAATCTAAATAGGTAGGTACTCCGCTATGTTGCAAGGTAAATATTTTTTGTTGATTGAAATGGACATCCGCTTATTCTTATGCCTCCACAAAGTACTTAACGCCTGATTCAGTAATAAAAAAAAGATACCTAACTACATAATGAGAATACAGTGTAAATATAACCAGGTAGGTACGGTCGCCCAAATAAGTGGTCTACCACTTCTCATCCAACTTCCTATCAAATGAAAATGTCGCTAAAGTCGAACTTTCAAGTTGACAGCCTGTCTTATCGACATTACTATATATTGTGACGTGCAAAGGAATTTCAACCTTGGAGTGGTAGACCACATAGGTATTTGGCTGATAGTATTGGTGACGTCCCGATTTTATTGAAAAGTCGCTGCTACTTTATTTATGACTAATTGCGTGTTCTAATGTTATTAACCTTAACAGTGTTACGAATTTATTGAAATTTAAGGCTGCTCCGAATTATTTGAGGATCTCGCCCGCTACGATATATCTGATGGCGACTGTACATAAACTAACTAAATTTAAAAATAAAAAAATAATAAAAAATGAAATCTAAAAAGTGTACTCACGCTACGAACGATGTAGGTATTTTCAAAAATCGGTATCTTGTTACAAGTATCATGCTAGTGTAGTGCCTGTGTAGTGGTTATACGTAAACTGCAAGCTCATCTCTCCAAAGCATTACATATTCCACATCCGCACAACAGTAACCAGCCGCGGCTTTACAAAACTTTAACCCTAAAAACTCTCAGACGCATCAAAGCTAATTTATGAAACTAGCAATGGCACTAGAACGCATCTTAACCCTCCGCCGCTCGCGGGTGACAATGGACCGGCAGCGCGCCTGGCGAGGGGGGGGGTCGAGTGCTGCGCTGTAATCAGGACTAATAGAAGCGCGTGCTTTGATCTGCGCGTCAAAGAGAAGGGCCGAAGGCGCGGGCGCCGCCGAGGTAGAACTGGCAACGAATAACTTTAGTTTTTGTCAAAGAACGGAACCAGTGACACGTTTGGCCTCATCTGAACTTGCCATGGTGTCGCGTCTTCGCAAGTAAAGGCCTTGTGTAAGGTCTTTGAATCGTTCCATGTCTTATTCTTTTTAGTTCTGCCGCCATGCTCAATGATTTCGTTGCGTTCCAGCGTAGAGAATAATAGATACTGCGGGTGAAATAGGTCCTGCAATGGCATACAAGGTATTCCATCTTGGATCTCTAGAAAAAAAATGTATGATAAAATATACAGATACTTACTTACATGATGCGTTTTACATACAAAATATCTTTCGTAGAAGACATTGACGTCATATTTTCTAGTCAGAATTATCTTCATAAATTAAGATTTCCAATTTACTTACGCGTACTTTGTGACTGTTCATTAATAAGTGCTGTTTATCAGGTACAAGATAAAAATGATAACATAAAAATATTATGATTTATTTACGTATCTTAATTACGTATTGCGTAGGTAACTGATAAATATTTTTTCAATTTATCTAAAACTAGCTGTTGCCAGCGACTTCGTCTGCAAAGAATTCGTTTATCGCTATCCCGCGGGAACTTCGCAATTTTCCGGGATAAAAAGTAGCCTATGTGCTATTCCAGACTTTTCACTATCTATGTGCCGAATTTCATCCAGATCCGTTGGGCCGTTCTGGCGTGATTGAGTAACAAACAAACGACCATCCATCCATCCATCCATCCATCCATCTATCTATCCATCCATCCATACTTTCGCATTTATAATATTAGTTAGATGATCAATATGATCATCTGATTCTTACAAAAAAACATCTTTAGGCACATAGGTACTCGTAAAGTCAAGGGAATAAATATATGTACGTAACCAAGACGTCAAAAACATCTATCTATACTACAAACAATAAGGTCGGTGACACATTTATTTGACATGATGGCTGTATAGATATTTATGCGCTCCACTGTACATATCGCTAAATCGCTGCTTTAATACTTACCTACTTGACTGCTCCATAGATCAAAATCTATGGAACTATACCTAGCTTAACATTAAATCAAACTTTCATTCTTTTCCTGCAAGATGACTTTTCACAAACCAAAAAAATTATTATCCTCGTGCACCGCCCGCATCTAGTTTTCCCTAACTCACCGCAAGGTACAGGCTGAAGGGCTCGAGTGCAATATTGTTGTCTTGCTTGTGTTAATTGATTCTTTTGTGGGCCGATCACCGCGGCAGCGGCAGGGTTAATTGGACCCCTCAAGAACTAGTGCCGAGATTGTTGGATTTATTATAATTTTATTTGTTGCTGGCAATTTTGCGGAGCAGGGATGCTGTTTGTAAACCGAGTGGTTGCGTGAACAATGGGGACTCCTTTGCAATAGATAAATAAATACACTAATAAATGCTTATGAAGGGCTGGTAAGTACTGAAAAATAATTTAAAGTTTGATTTAGGTACTTAGTGGTAGTTATTTTATGAACAAATAAAATGGTCCACTTGGAGAGTAAGTAGGTAACAGTTAAGAGCATAAATATATGTAGGTAGGTACGTTACCAAGGCATCAAAATAATAAACATAATAAGGTCGGTGGCAGACACATATATCTACCTAATATTATAAATGCGAAAGTTTGGATGGATCAATGGATGTTTGTTACTCAATCGCCAGAACGGCCCAACGAATCTAGATGAAATTCGGCACATAGATAGAGAAAAGTCTGGAATAGCACATAGGCTACTTTATATCCCGGAAAATTCCCGCGGGATAGTGATAAACGAATTCTTTGCAGACGAAGTCACGGGCAACAGCTAGTATCACATATATTTGACGAGATGGCTGTATCGATATTTATTCCCTCGACTGTACAGTCGCCGTGACATATCTATCCTACTAATTTTATAAATGCGAAAGTTTGTGAGGATGGATGGATGGATGGATGGATGTGACGATGTGAGTGTGATAATGTTTGTTCCTTCTTCACGCTGTAACGACTGGACGGATTTGGATAAAATTTGGAACGGAGATAGCTGGTACCCTAGATTAACACATAGAAGAAGAAGAAGAAGAAGAAAAAAGTTTATTTATGACAAAACAAAACATCACAATAAAAAAACACATAATACAGCAGATAAATAAATAATTTGTCACAAAATGGTCCCAACTCAGCATTTGCTGGCCTTGCAGCCAGCGCTGGTCTTCCGTTGCTACTTACTACTACTGATAGGTTACTTTTTATCCCGGAAAATTGCATAGTTCCCGCGGGATAGCGACACATTTCAAAAGACTTAGCTGTCTAATGTTAAGACTAATTCTACGCGGACGAAGTCGTGGGCAGAAGCTAGTAGGTAATAATCTAAAATAATATCGATTATCTCCTCCGGTTGAAATAGCTGCTGCAATTCTTTTGCCATGAAAAGTTTTGGGTGCCCGCTTTTTTGCAAATTGATTTATGTAAGTAGTTGCCATTCAGCCACGTGCTTCCGTAATCATGCCTAACGGTTTAATTTGAAAGTTTGCGCACCTATTGCGCCAGCCATGGCATCTCGCTCGCCGTGCGCCCGCGCACCGCCTCGCGCCAGTCACGCGCTTGATATCACTGCCCCGGCCTCTGACTCTTTGACCCGCAATTAAAACGTGCAAAACAGTGCAAACCATGTTTATACCTAAATGTGTTGCCCATATCACAAGCTTTGCTTAGTTTGGGACTAGGTCAATTGGTGTCAATTGTCCCAAGATATATATATATATTTTTTTTAACTGTTAAGAAGGTTTCATATGTTTGATATTCTTTATGATAAAATTTCTAAATGACACTGAAAATTAGAACACATAGATAAATCCGAAAAGTAAAGCTATGGCCGGGAATCGAACCCGGATCCTCATTCCGTGATACGTGCTATAGCTACACCACCCATGGCAGCATAATGTATCTGCAATCCTTTGTTGATCACAGGCCGTTAGGTGCCACCACTTTGCCACCCTAAAAAATGCTATATCTAGATTAAACTGATTCTACTGAAAACACTTCTAAAAGTCTATATCCCTGATTAACATAATATTATGTTGTAGGGGATTGTGATTAAGCCCAGTTGCGTGACGTAAGACTTTATTTACTTAGTTTCAAGTGTCACAATAAACAGTAGGTACTTAATTAGTATGAGCAGGCACATACGAAATCATCAACCCTACAATGTAAGTACCTACCTACTATATTTAATTTAATTCGGAAAAGTGGCACCATAATGCATGCGTGCATAAATCACTTCTTTATCCTTTACGGGGTAGACAGAGCCTAAGCTAACAAAACCTAAAAGCCGTTTAGCCGATTGTGGGCGTATGGTGGAAAAGAGAATCAAAATAGTGATGTGTACGCATTAAAATGTTCGCCAAAAGTGGCAGCCCTAATACTAAGCTTAAAGGTGGAAAAAGGTGGAAACACATTATTAACACGCGACGCGACCCGATGCAACGCGACGCGTGTTAAGTCGAATCAAATTGTATTATTTTCTATGACCAGAACCACACTATGAACATCCGACGCGACGCCATGTGCATACATTCGTTGCATCGGGTCGCATCGCGTGTTAAAAATGTGTTTCCACCTTTATGCTGCGTATGAGTGTATATCGAGTAAAGAACATGGACGTTAAGATTAAGCAGAGAGCGATTACTCCGTCAGCGAGGCAGTTGCCGGCCATCGATTTACATTGGGCGCAAACATTGGGAATTATGACTGAACCGCGCCGCGGAGCGATTTACTGGAGACGGGAATGACGGGATATGTAAGATATGTTCCAGGTCGCGGTGCCCGTGGTGCCGTCTGAGTGTTTGGGAGAGCTGAGACATCTACATGTTACAGGTGAGGGACGAAAGACGAAATGTACCTTAAGAGTTTCCAATGATTCACGGTTAAGTTCATTCGAAATATTATAAACGGGATATGAGCCGCGATTTTATTGAGCTCCCGATATTTCGACGCGCATGCATTACCCCTACACTGCTTAGGAGGGATCTGCTCAATACCATCTTCACCATAAGGGCACACGGGGCCCGTGCCCAGGGCCCCCATTCTCAGGGGGCCCCGAAGGACCGACAATTTCTCTCACACATTTATTCTTATTAAAAATGTTATTATTTTTCGCTTTTTTTTACTTTCCAAAAGGGCCCCAAATTCTTGTGTGCCCAAGGGCCCCAGCCTAGTTTAAGACGGCCCTGGATCTGCTAACACTGGATTTATTATATTAACTAGATGAATTTGTACGGAGCCCTCGGTGCGCGAGTCCAACTCGCACTTGGCCGGTTTTTTTATTATGTATACTTGCATACATATTTTTAGACTAAGGTAAATTTCATTCGAAATATTATAAACGGGATACCTTTATTGAGCTCCCGATATTTCGACGCAGTTGCATGCATCATGATCACGGGTTGACTAAGACCAAATTATGAGCAGACCTTGCAGGATTAAAGGCAACATTTTTTTCTGCTTGTTATTGTGCCACGAAACACCTACGTTTTAATGTTTTTCGATTAAAACTCGAATGAAATAGCCCTCCTCTTTAATTAAAATGCACCATTTATTCATTCATGAACCAACGTAGATGCTGAATGTACAAAATTATACGTAAAACAAGTTAGTCGCCGCTATTTCAGGCTTCGAATGCACACCGAACATTCCAGACCGTTGGTCGGGCGGTTGCAATTTCCGAAGTGCCAGTCAGCGCTTCCTGCGCCCGCGCGGCCGTATCGCAACTGTCGCAACTTCGTCTATTGTGTGAGGTACGAGTGGTGACAGCTGTACGCAGTGAAATGAAGTTTGGGCTGTGGTTTAAGCCCTTACTCAGCCAAATGCATGAGATGTGGCGATTGGATGAAGCGAAGTGTAGGCGGGCGGCTTGCTTACCACAGGTGACCCACCTGCTCGTTTGTTGCGGCGGGTAAGGTTTATGTATGTTCAGTCAAGGGCATAATACAGTATGTAAACTAACTAAAACCATACCTTTAACCCGTTAACGGCCAAGTCGAAATTAGTACTACACAACATGTTTGTGTCTACACAATAATTATTGATTTCTTACGCACTTTATCGTTAAGTCGCTCACTTCCGGGGTAACAATATACATATACACATTTGACATTATGGTTGTATCGATATTAAATGCCTCGACTGTCTAATAAACTAAAACAGAATCAAGACGAATAATATCCGGGTCGAAGGACCGTTTAGTTGTTAGCAGGAAAAGTTTGATATTTTTTTGTATGACTGTGTTATGTTATGGAGTCATTCTGATGAGTCGTTGGGATTCAATGTAAGCAGGAAAATAAAAAAATGCAAAAAGCATCGCCCCCGGGTGGACTCGAACCACCAACCTTTCGGTTAACAGCCGAACGCGCTAACCAATTGCGCCACGAAGGCGGCTGACGATGAAGGCGAAATAAATCATTATAATCTTGTGGTCTATAACAAATGTGGGACTGAGATAGCAGTACAATAACGTTTACCTGAGAAACCTGTTTGAAGCAGCGAGCTTTGAATGGCCCCTTCACTTTTTTTTAGACACGGATTCCATAAAAGTGACACTGTGTTGACCGTTTATTGGATACTCGTCTCAGTAATTCCCATAGTTGGAAAGCCAGTGTCGAGTTTATAATGTTATGACTCGATTCGAGCTGTATTTTTGAGGTTATGTTGACAAGTAAAGTTCGTGCGAAAGCTTTATTTTGTAAATACATCGGTTTTATTTGTTTTAATGGTGAAATAATGAATTAAAGTGGTATCTTAGTGTTGTTTTATGTTCTAAAATCGAGTGTTTTAATGTGGAAGTACTGTAATAAACTCCACTCGTGTTTGTTATTGTTTATGCCTAGTTGAAAGACACATTGTTTGCTTAGAATAGTTAGAACATTCCACGATTGATAAGGTTATTTTCACGTTTATACCTATTAGGTACGCGTTAATAATTTTATCATTTTATCACTTATCATTATCACGAACTAAAAGTGCAAACCAAGAACTCATATCTAAATAATTATACCTATCAAACATAGACTGTGAAACTAGCTTTTGCCCAACAGTGGGCATTAGTGGGCACGGGCACTAGTACAAAATTAGTCGTAAGCATCTATGGCGAGCAGAGTGCCCGGCGCTTGCTGCGCCGCGTCGGTGGAGCGAGCCGGCCTGCCCGGCCTCCTCAGAGACCTGCAACGGTTATCTGAAGATCAAGATTCAGCAGACATAGTGTTCATCCTAGGAACATCGGAGGAGAAAGTCTACGCGCACAGAATAATTTTATTAGCCAGGTAAAAAAGCAAAAAGATTTTCCCGTACCGGGAATCGAACCCGAGCCTCCTGGGTGAAAGCCAGGTATCCTAGCCACTAGACCATACGGGAGATGACTAGTTTAGTGAAATTATGCATCATACTATGATATGTAGTTTCCAATTGCCACCAAAATGGAGGCTCATGTTGTTTGTTTGTTTAAGTGTTTCTATTTCTTCTTTCAAGGTTTTAACGTTGTTAGTTATTCTATAACTGTGGGAGTGACTTGGTTTAATTTTCGGTTAAAATAGTATTCCCTGAAAGCGTTGTTATTTTTTTATTTATTGTTATTTCTCCTTGTATGTTTAATATGATTATGCTTATAATTTGTGCAGGCGTATATTTTTGCATTTTTAAACAAAATAAAAATACTCACTCCAATCGTCTTCTGTATGCAACTGCAACAATAACTTGCGACATCTGGTGTCAAAAAAATGAAACAGCATTGTACTTTAGAAAATAGGTGAGTACCTTGTTATTTACTTCATTTCCGGTAAAGCTTAGGTTAGCGGAGAATAGTTAGAGAGCCATTTTCCTCCACCTTATGATTCTGATTATGCTCAAAGCGGAGCCTTTCATGACTGTACATAAATTCTCTATTTCAAATGTAAATGAACCAGCAGCGACGCGAAGACAACGTAATTCACTGAAGCGCCTGAAGTTCGCTAATGTGCTAAAGACTAAGTAAAGTCTAGAAATAAATATTCATAACTGTTTTTGCATTCGTTCGGTTACCATCGTTCTCGGACGTAGCATGCAGCGCCATCTGTTAATGAAGCAGTGCAACTTGTATATTACAAACTAGATGGCGCTGTGATTAGTATATTAGGTTCTTCATTGATGATGTTACTAAATTTATGTCGATAATGTAATTTACTTTTAAAATTGAGGATTTTTGCCAACCGAGTTTCAAAATAATTTTGAAACGCACTTTGTGTAGGTATTATTTACATTACGATTACGAGTACCTAGACCTACCTAATAAAGATGCTGAAAATACTTGAAGTAACTTTATGCGTAGGCAGAATAATACAGCAGCATTACCAAAATTGTAACTGAGAATTAAATTTGTGAGCCTAATTAATTTGCCATTTCCAACTTGCAAAAGTTACATAAGTACATATTCGAAAAGTTCTGGCAATCGCACCGAGCTCCAAGTTTACTCACTAAATTTGTCCATTTTCAGGCCAATCTTTCAAGTATATTTTGTGAAAATACCATTGTCTGTCAAAATATCCTAAAAAGCTAACGGCACATAATTTTTCCCGTCAGAAAAAAAATGTTCCCTATTCGATCCTGCGGCTAAAAAGAAGTGGCGGCCATTTTGGCACAAACAAAATTCTTTCAAGAGCCCGATTCACGTCGACAGAGGCACTAAACCCATCGATATCGTCCGCAACCGGGCAACTCCGCAAAAAACCTTCAATCTGTATGCAAATGCGTGACATGTGGTCCAGCCCCGACAAACTACCCTCAAAACCCGAAACACCAAAAGGACTCAAGTCCCTATAAAGCTAATGCCGCTGCAAACTCTGTCGGAGCTAAACAGGTCACAAGTTATGCGGAAACTTCTGAATCTATTTGTAAAGACGAAATTGGAAAAATAACTCTACGCGCTTACAAAGTTCTATTCGACTTGATATACGACTCGACTTTAACGCAGTCATCATACTTTTTATTAGTTCTTCTATTAGATGGAAGTTCGGAGATGTAAACACGTTTGTTGGCCATCCTTTGTGGACGAGACGGGAACATATGGCTGTTGGGAGTTTGTATTGTATGGGGGGCGTTTCTATTGAGGACTTGGTACTGGCTGGTATTTTTTCTAGAAATTATTTCTTTTCTGCGACTAGGTAAGTAGGTAGCCTGACGCAGACTGGCTGGCAACACATTTTCGTTACGTTCGAAACAATAAAATACTAGCTGTTGCTCGCGAATCCGTCTGCGCCGAATTGCAATACCGCGGGAACTATGCAATTTTCCGGGATAAAAACTACCCTATGCCCTTCCCCGGGATTCATCGTTATACCAATATTCAACTAAATGTCCAGCGGTTTAAGCGTGAAAAGTGAAAAGGTAACAGAAAGACAAACAGAGTAACTTTCGCATTTATAATGTTAGTAGAGATATCTGTGTCTTTTACCGACACGGGGTCTATTCTATATCTTTTGTTCGTCTCTTGAGCGAGAAAATAGTCGAAATCTCATCGCTTCCTCACCCTCGGCGAGACTAACTAAGCTCGTTTAGGAGCGCCAAAGCAAGCCACAGGTTTTTCCAACGGCCATAACGCCGGCTAAGTGACTTCGGACTTGCTCAACTCCATGCAGCGTTACCTGCCATATTGGCTGTATAATAGCTCATCCGGAAACAAATTAGCGGCCACAGCTGGAGCTACTCCCGGGACTGGGATGATTAATATTAAAACTCTGAGATCCGAGTTTCGCTGCCGCAGTGGTATAAGAAGAGTATTTAATGCAAGTTTAAGGTTTGGTTAGTGTTAGTGCGTAGTGTAGACAAATGTTTTGTTACGAATGTTACGATCAGTCCCTTTTATTAGAATTTATCAGGGATGTTATGGATATATAATTTCGGATCCGGATATGGATATGGATATTGGTAAAATATAATATCGGTTTCGGTTACGGTTACGGATATTGCGCTGTGCACCTCGCGCTGTGACGTCGTTAGGTAGCGGGAGAGGTGTCGCATTCCAGCGGAGTGCACAGTTAATTCATACGAGTTGTAGTATTTAGTTTAGTCCGCCATATCCGAAACTATCCGAAACTTTTATTTCGGATTCGGTTACGTTTACGGATATTTTTTTATTTCGGATATCCGATAGTTTCGGTTACGGATATGGATATCCATAACACTGGAATCTATGCCTGAAAAACCAATTCCCGTATGCATTTTTCAATGCTAACATTTTTCTGGGGCAGCAAAAAGTCGTTTTAGTTTTGTACAAGTTTTTTGGGACAACTACAGAACGGCAAATTATATAGGTACACTGATTTAATACATATTACATATTATTAGGTGTTTCCCAGGGGGGAATCTGAGAACATAAGAGATAAGAACATTTCCGAAGTGGCGCTAGTTTCGCGGCTGGTGTCGCCTTATTTTTGAATTGTTAACTTACTAAATCGCGATTTAGTCTTATAACCGTGAGTTTGCTGTTTTATTTTTAGTTAACATTTCTCACGAGAGCTTGTGCAATACCAAATCTACAATTAATGATCTTTTCCTTAAATCGATCCCATTGCAGTGCAAATTCTAACTTTACTGTGCTCCGTCCGGCGCAGCGCTCGATCAATCTTACGAGTCGCAACTCGCAACTCGATAAGCGCACAATTAATATTTACATGTTTATGCACGACCATCAATTACGCTAATGTGTCTGGAATTAACAAAACTCAGTTTGTGTTCTTGACTAATTATATTTTGAGGCAATTACAACTATTACAAGTTAGTTCTTAAATTGAATAGAGAACGGGCTTTACCATACGTCTTAATGCGATTCAATTGAACCGCACTGGATCGCTCGCTGTCGGATCCATACTAGAACTAGAAGCACAGAATATATATAGTACTAACGTACAGAATGGCCACGCTCCGCCCCGCACCTATTCGAGTTACCCCACCCCTCAAGCGCAGTCTGCCGGAAAGCTGCTGGCAACTAGTAGGGCTCGCGACGCGATGTATGTCGGCCGCACGTCACAAGTTCGGGAACCAATCCTACCTACTTCATTTTATAAAACATTAGAAAATTAATGCTTTCTGAAATTATCGCGATTAATACATGAAATAACTACAGAATCATTCGCTTAAGTTTGTTGTCGTACATCTATTGTAATTGAAAATAATAATGCTTAAATACACAGACAGACACATTTTAAGTAAGTTTAAATAAATAGATAACGATTAAGTACATTTATTTGCACATATCTAAGCCATATCTTTAGTATATTTATGTCATTGGTAGTACTTATAGTACTAGTTTTTGCGATAGACAGCCCTGTGTATCTTACGCACACATTGACGCGTGTACAGACGACGTCGTGCCTGTGTTCATAGTAGTTAGTAGATTGCGGCTTCTGCGGCACTCACCGGCACCTTTGCGGAGCAAAAAATTTTTATGCGTTTTTTGCTGCGGCAACGATTAAATGCCTTTTTTTTAACCTAACCTAACCTAACCCAAATAACGTACGGGTTTTTATGGGTTCCCACGATGATAATTCTGTTGACAAAGTTTTTACGTATTGATTTTCGATCGCCTACTCGCTATTAATGCAGGTAGAGATATGTGTGATAGGTGTGTTCTATTGTTACTGTTTTTCACATACATTAATTTATTGGGATGGTCTGTATATTTCTTTGAAGTGGTTTATTTGTTTTTAAGAGCGTTGGCTGTTTTTGCTTTTTTCTCACGCAAAATCTATCGCAATTTCGTTGAAACAACAATTTATGTAGGAATGGTAACTTTGACATGGGTCGTGAGAACAAGTAGAACAGTAATAATTTAAGAAAAAACGATAAATATCTTATTTATTATGCATTGTAATGGTTTTTGTATATTATGGAAGATAAAAATTAGATAAGAATAGGTCGATCAAACGAGTTATTTTTTTTATTTTAACTGGAAATAATCCGAGAGTTTTATACAGACCTACAGCGGTTAGAAAACGCGATCTAACATGTCGTTTCATGAAAAAAAGGCGTTAATTTTATAAGTTAGAGGTAAAGCTAAGCAGGATCAAACATGTTGCATTTTTTTTTATATTGAAATATTTCGAAGGTTTATAAAGACACAGCTGCGCATAAGAAACGTGTTCCGACATGTTGCATTAAACAGGTGTCTGTTTTTATAGTTAGAGACAAAGCTGTGCATAGGAAACGTGTTCCGACATGTTGAGTTAAACAGGTGTCTATTTTATAGTTAAATACAAAGCTGTGCATAGGAAACGTGTTCCGACATGTTGCATTAAGCAGGTGTCCGTTTTATAGTTTTTTTGTCTTATCCTTAACATTAGTGTGTGTGTGTGTATGCGTGTGGCTAATAAAAGCGGCACTCCAATAGACAGGACCGTCATTCGTTCAGATTGGTTCGCTTAAAAAACAGTATCTAACTGGAGCGGAAACAGTGTCGCCGGTGTACCTTCTGAATTGTTGTCAGTTTTAAGTTTGGAACTCTCTGTCTACGTGCTGTACTGCTACGTGCTGCTGCTACAAGATAAAATGGAGGTAAGCTTTAAACATTATGTATATCCGCCTTTGTACTTACATCCTTTTGTTCGCAACTTGTCTGTTTATCCTAATTTTTGTACAATAAAGTGTTTACTTACTTACTTATAAGTATAAAGAAATTTCTATTTGTAACAAGCCCCTCATTAATATTTTCTTTTTTGTTTTAGGCATCAAATGAGGACTCTGTTGATTACACTTTGAAACATTATTATTATGCCCATTTGAATGATGATAATGAAGTCCAGGACCCAAAACCACTAAAAATTCAAACCCAAAAACGAGCTAACAGCATTGATGTATTCTTTGATAAGCCTAAAAAGAAGCAGGCAACGGAATATTCGTCTACCGTTGCCCATACTACTAATGGAGTTACCAATTATATATCTTCCCGCGTAGACGATGTTTCAAAGAGCACTCACCTTGTCAAAATCGATGTCTACGATATGAAAAAGTTGCGCGGTGTACCAAACGATCAACATTGGAAGTTCGCTGATACCAGAATCAAATACTACACGCAAACTGAAGACGATGACCATTATTTTAACACAAAGGAATTGATCTACAAGATTACAAAATATATTGCAGCAAAAAACGACTGCAAAAAATATTTCTTCGACGCAAAGAAATAAAAAAGGCCGTAAGCCATAACTTATTTCCAACTCCACCCACATCGAACCACATCCCCCACCATGGAACAAATGATTTTTGGGCTATATAAGAAAAGCAAAACGAACCATAGAGCATCAGTTTCAACAGTCTTCAAAGTCAATCTACAACATGGACCTTCAAAACTCATTTTACGATGAAGACCTTTACGAACGTTGTGAGGACCTTTCGGATCTCAATAAGTCCCTTCTCGATAAGGAACTCTATGAACATTGTGAGAAATTCGAGAATCAGTCGCCAGATTTGTAAGTATTAATATTTTAAGCATGTTTAAACAAGTTTTATTTTGATTTTTTAGCTAGTAGTGGGGTGGTGAACCCAACCCAATATAAGTAGCATTCTTAAAGAAATATTTTTATTCAACATCATGATGTCATTGACTAGTGAGGATATTAAAATGTTCAGTAAATTAGTGTTATTAAAAAGTTTTCATAAATATCTAAGATTGTGGTACATAAGTGGAAAACTTAGTGCAACGATAGCTTGCGATCCGGATATCAAACCGTATATCACCCCTTGCAATGGACATTTTACCGATTTTGCATTGTCAACTTCGCAGTACGATGAGATAGATGGTGTATTACCCATGGAAGCGTATTGTTCTATTTGTCAATCAAATAAAACAGGTAATTCCTTGCTCCAAGTGATGAGTAATAGTTGAAAAATTCTGGTAAATATGTATTTATGTATAACTTTCTTTTTTTTTTTTTTTTAGAACTGTAACACGTGGAGTTAAAAGAAAACGCGTATCCGAAGAATCTTCTACACCTCGTGATTCGTCGCCGGCTTCTGCAGTTGTCATAGAACCAATACAAATCGTTGGGTCTCAGCAACCATCAACTTCTCGGACGACAACTGAACCGCCGCCTTCTCCTATTGTTGGTGACACCGTCGAGTGCAAAATCTGCCAACGAAATGTATCAAGAAGGTACTATACACAGCATTTAAAAAGTAACTTACATAAAAATAACTGCGTAAAATTTCAACATTCTAAGCCCAATGTTGAATTAATTGAAGCTGCATTTGGAAATAGGTTATTAACTTATAGGATAGTGTCGGACCAGGGAAAAACAAATCATGAATTTGAAACACCTGAACTTTTTTTTGAAAGAATTAAAACATCTGTCAATCAATTAATAGACGAGACAGTTACTCAGCTAACCATTTTCAAAGTTAGTTTTATATTGCATGCAGAATTTATACAAGAATCTAAAGGAATTATAAATTTTTTTGATTTTAATGTTTTGAGTTGGACCATTTGTAAAGGTGATGACAAAGAAACTTTTTTCGAAAATTTAAAAAATGCATTAGTTAATAAAATATCAAATTTTGAAAAAAAAGATAGTGGGTGGAGTCTAAAACATATTAAATACATAGATATGAACATTAACCAATTTAATCCATTGCGTGGTTCTTCATACATTGATTTACCGCACGATATTAAAACCAAAAAAGCAATTATTAACGTGCAAAACTATGACCACGAGTGTTTGAAATGGGCACTGCTATCGGCGTTGTATCCGGTTAAGGATAGTTCCCAGAGAGTGTCGTCATATATTAAAAATCAAAACAAATTAAAATTTGCTGATATACCATTTCCAGTTAAATTGACAGATTTACATAAAGTTGAAAAATTAAATGATTTAAGCATCAATGTTTTTGGACTTTGTTATAATGAAAACTTAAAATCACATGAAGTTAACGGTCCACTCTACTTTACTAAATGTCGTAAATCAACGCATATAAATTTACTCTTCATATCTAAGGGTAGCCAGGGCCATTACTGTTACATAAAAAATTTATCTCGATTAGTAAGCCGTCAAATATCAACAACCAATTGCAGCTTTCACATTTGTGATGGCTGTTTACTAGCATTTTATTCAAGTGAACAATTAACCAATCATCAAAAAAATGACTGCGGTCATGTTGTTGTTGAATTGCCAACTCATGAAAAGACAAAAAAAAATTGGTTTGGCGATGAAATTTCATGTGATAAGCTTATTTTTGATAAATATCAGCGAAAGCTTAAATTGCCATTTGTTGTGTATGCAGATTTCGAAGCCTTTTTAAATCCAATAGCATCTTGTGACCCAGATACATCTAAGTCTTACACAAAAAACATTCAACAACATGAAATGTATAGTTTTGGTTATTTTATTAAGTGCTCATTCGATGATAGTCTTTCGAAGTATTGTACATACACCGGCTCAGATTGTGCTAAAGTATTCATGGATTCCCTTTATAGTGACTTGGAAAAATTTAATAAATTAATTCGATTTCGGAAAAACCCGATTCCATTAAATCAGGATGATTTAAATAATATTTCAAATGTTAATAATAAATGTTTTATATGTGATAATGACTTAAAATCTCAAAGCGTTTTCAGTTATAACTGGACTACAGGTAAATTTCAAGGAGTAGCTCATAAGGTATGTGATAATAAATTCACACCTCCCGCACACGTTCCCGTATTTTTTCACAATCTTTCTAATTATGATGCACATTTCATTGTAAAAGCTTTGAATTTCCGTGAAGGAGCCATCGATGTCATCCCCCAAAATAAAGAAAAATACATTTCTTTTAGCAAACAACTCAAATTTGATAAGAGATTTTTGTCACTGAGGTTTGTCGACTCCTTTAGATTTATGTCGAGTAGTTTAGATAGCTTAGCTAGAAACCTGCAAGAATATCAATTTATTGAACTGAGAAAGCAATACCCCAGGGATGAAGATTTTAAACTTTTAAAGCAAAAGGGAATATTTCCCTATGAATTTATGAAATCGAATGAATCACTTGAAGCGTCATCGCTACCTAAAATAGGTGATTTTTATAGTTCTCTAACAGACAGCTGTATAACAAGTGAAGATTATCAACATGCACAAAACGTTTGGAATAATTTCAATTGTAAAACAATGTTGGATTATTCCAACTTGTATTTAAAAACAGACGTACTTCTATTAACAGACATCTTTGAGAATTTCCGTTCTGTGTGCATTGAAACTTATGACCTAGATCCTGCACATTACTTTACCGCACCTGGTCTCAGTTGGGATGCTATGCTTAAAATAACTGGAGTTCAACTTGAACTTTTAACTGACTTTGATAAAGTTTCGTTCATTAAAAAAGGACTTAGAGGTGGTATATCACAATGTAGTAATCGATATGCTAAATCAAATAATCACTACATGCCAGACTTTGATTCTGATCAAGCGACATCGTATCTAATTTACCTCGACGCTAATAACTTATACGGTTGGGCGATGTCTCAGCACCTTCCTGTTGGTGAATTTGAATGGGTTGATCCTGATACTGATTTTAGAATCTCAAAAGATGCTAATTATGGATACATATTAGAAGTCGATCTAGAATATCCCGATTCATTGCACGATTCCCATTCAGATCTTCCATTTTGCCCGGAGCACATAATAGTTGATGAAAGTAGACAAAAAAAATTGGTTCCAAATTTAAACAATAAAACAAAATACATTGTACACTACAGAAATCTAATACAATGTTTAGACAATGGATTAAATTTAATAAAAGTTCATAGAATTTTAAAATTCAAACAAAGTAACTGGCTTCAAAAATATATAGATTTAAATACTACATTAAGAACAACTGCCAAAACGGATTTCGAAAAAGACTTCTATAAGTTAATGAATAACGCAGTTTTTGGAAAGACTATGGAAAACATTGAGAAAAGGGTTGATGTTAAATTATTAACGCATTGGACTAATCACGGTCACATCAAAGGAATTCAAAGTTATGTAGCTCGTCCTGAATTCCATAGTATTTCAATTTTTTCAGAAAGTTTAGCAGCGGTACAGTTAAAAAAAACCAAAATAATTTATAATAAACCTATTTATTTAGGCTTCTGTATATTGGATATATCGAAAACCCTAATGTATGATTTTCACTATGATTACATGAAGCAAAAATTTGGAAAAAATCTAAAACTGTTATACACAGACACAGACAGTTTGATTTATCAAATTTTTACGGAAGATTTCTATCATGACATAAGACATGACCTTAAAAGCCGTTTCGATACATCCGACTACGAGTCTAATAATATTTACGGATTTCCGTGTATTAATAAGAAAAAAATAGGATATTTTAAGGATGAAAATAACGGAAAAATTTTAAACGAATTCGTAGGCTTAAGATCCAAAATGTATGCCTTAAACGTTGATAATAATATCGTGGCTAAGGCTAAAGGTGTAAACAAATGCGTGACTAAGAAGTTTCAAATTCATGATTACAAACGTTGCCTAAATGAAAAAGAATATATATTATCAGAAATGTGTCGATTTCGATCCATTAAACATGTAATTTTTACACAAAAAATAAACAAAATCTCGCTTTCCCATTCTGACACTAAACGATATCTTTGTAAAGATTCGTTTGACACTTTAGCTTGGGGCCATTATAAATTAAGGTAACCTAGATAGATAACTTTCAATAATTATTGTTATTTTATTTACTTTTTTCAATTTAATGTTATATATGTGCATGTTTAGAATAAGAAAAATGTAATACCTACTTAAGTTCTTGTATTTTTACTAAAGCAAAAATAAATTTATTAAAAAAAAAAGTTTTTTTTTTACATCACGATATATATATATACATATTTTCATATTTGCGTTTTATTTTCGTAATAAACTTGAAAGAGGAAAGACAGATTTTTTGTTAATAATGAACCATTTTATCCATCCATTTACGGCTATTATCGCAGGTCCGAGTGGTTGTGGAAAATCAAACTTTGTGACAAATTTTTTGAAAAATGCCAGTCAAATGTGTAATGTAGAGTTTAAGCAAGTAGTGTGGTGCTATGATGAAATGCAACCGCTTTATAATTTGAATGGTATTGATTATGTTCAAGGCATTCCTGATTTAAGTATGTTTGATGGGGAACAACCTAAACTTCTTATAATCGATGACTTAATGAGAGAATCAGATGGACGTATTGTTGATATTTTTACGAAGGGCAGCCATCACAGAAACTTAAGTGTTTTTTATATAACTCAAAATTTATTTCATCAAGGAAAAGGACAACGTGACATATCTTTGAACTCCACCTACATTGTTTATTTTAAAAATCCTAGAGACAAAACTCAAATACGCTACTTGTCTCGACAGGTTTATCCAGAAAATTCAAAGTTTGTTGAAGAAGCCTACAAGGATGCAACTATGTCAGCACATGGTTATCTGATGATTGATTTGAAACAAAGCACAGATGATATATGTCGTTTTAAAACTAAAGTGTTCCCCTTTGATAAATATTGTACAGTATATATTCCAAAAAAAGGCTTTAAATATGACAAAAACCAACCAGTCTTAGTCAGTAGTAAATGATGCCTGGTAGAGTAATCACACATCAACATCTACTTCAAGCTTTGCATACGCTCAAACCAAAATATCGTAAAGCCTTACTTAAAGCTTGTGACGAAGACGAAATAAATATAATTTGTGAGTGCATTTACAACGTGTTAAAGGGTAAAATTCCATTAGAAAAAACAGAAAAAACGAAGTTAAATAAACATAAAAATATATTACGTAAATTAGTTTCAAAGGGAAAACAGAAATTAAGGAAGACTATTATAGTTCAAAAAGGTGGTGCATTCTTGCCAATTATACTTGGAGCTGTTTTAAGTAGTTTGTTAAGCTCATTAACATAGTTAAAATGGAGAACACAAAGAAGATGATTTTAGTAGAACCAGATTTTATTGAGAAGTTTAAACACAGTGAAAAAACACCTTTAAATTCCCTAACGCGTTTAGACGAGGATATGCGAAAAATACTCGCAAGTAAAATAGAAGATCGTGAAAAATGGGCATTATATTCTCAAGCACTGCAAAGATTTTTACATTTAACTGAAACAGATCGGAAACCGTTCAAGATACCAATAATTTTTGATAGTATGAATAATCCTCATGAGGATTATGAGAAGTTAATGGTTAAAAAGGAAAAAAAAGATGATTATGAGAAGGTAATGGTTAAAAAGGAAGAAAGTGAAGATAAAACGACATTACTAAATCCAACACGGCCTGAAGGTGACGCTGCTAATAGTACTCCTTCGAATCAGTCTTACCCTGTGCAGTTTACTCCATCTCATATCATAAAATTAATTCCAAAAACTTATATGAAAAAAGGACAATCTTTACTTGATAACATTTTGAAAAATAAACAAAAGATTTGGTGGAAAGAAGGAGGAGAAATCGTAGTGGATAATCAAGTTATCTCAGATAGTAATATAATTGATTTGATAAGTGACACGTTGCGACCCCTCAAACGTGCAAAACCAATTGGTTGGAAACAATTTGCTTCGACTTTAAAAGATATCGGAGTTCCTGCATCTTGTATCGGTAACCCAACTAACCTAGAATATATAAATGGTCTTCAATCGAATGAGGTCCAGAAAACCCCAATATATGAAAACACTAGATCAAAATCAGTCCAAGTAAGAGGACAATCAACACCAATTTCGAACAAAGCAGCCCAATTATCAAAAAAGAAAATAGATTGGGAAAGATGGAGTCCTTATTAGATATCAATAGGATTTACTACGATGTTTCTAATCCAGCTGGATATAGTAGTATTGATAAGTTAGTTAAAGCAATGCATGGTCGAATGGACAAAAATGAGGTTACAAACTGGTTGCGGTCTCAGGAAACATACACATTACATAAACCAGTTCAAAGACGTTTTACACGAAACAAATATATCCTGTCAAACTACAATGAACTTTGGCAAGTAGATTTAAGTGACATGCGTACTTATAGTCAATATAATGATGGTTTTAAATATATACTGTGTGTCATTGATGTATTTAGTAAGTATGCTTTTGCTAGACCTATGAAAAAGAAGGACTCGGACACAGTAAAAAAATGCTTTGAAGATATATTTACTGAAGCTAAGGCGACTCCGCGTCACATTCAGTCCGATAAAGGTACTGAATTTGTTTCTAGAGAAGTAAGAAAGTATTTTGAAGGTAAAAAAATAAACTACTATACAACGAATAATCCTGACATAAAGGCGAGTATTGTAGAAAGATTTCAAAGAACATTAAAAATGAAAATGTGGCGCTATTTTACCCATAAAAATACTTATAAATACATTGATATTTTACAGGACCTCCTGTATTCATATAATCATAGTTACCATTCAAGTATTAAAATGTGTCCGATAGACGTTAACTTTAATAATATTATGACTGTTTGGACTAATCTTTACGATAAACCACGAAACGGAGTGAAAACATTTACTAATACTAATTTAAGTGTTGGTGATCACGTAAGAATAACCAAATATAAACACATATTTCAAAAAGGTTATGAAACCAATTGGAGTGATGAAATCTTTGTTATAGAATCAATCATTAACAGATCACCTCATCTCGTCTATACCTTAAAGGACTTACAGAATGAACCAATCACTGGCACTTTTTATTCTAAAGAGTTACAGAAAGTTACTTATAACCCCACCATTGCATATAAAATAGATAAAATAATACGTTCAAGACTAGTTGGCAACAGAAAGGAGGTGCTTGTGAAGTGGAAAGGTTATCCGAATAAATTTAATAGTTGGATATCGGCATCGAGTTTAGAAGAAATATGAGTGACGATAGTTTTTATTTAACTTTGTTAAGCAACAGTTCGGTGCTGTATTTCCCCGAAAATACAACAGCCAATTTTCTAACAAAACTACCAAAGACAGTGAAATTAGAAGGAGAATGGGTCGTAGGATTAGTGGAATTTCACTACCCATGTTCAATGTACAATGTTCAAGAACATGAAAACGTAGTGTATGTAAAAAAAACAGTGACATTAGCAGGCGAAAACAAACCTGTTGCCATTGAATATAAGTCACATATCCCTGCTACGACTTATGATGATATTGAACAATTTTTATCTGCTTTTAATGAAAATCCATTATTGAAGAATAAAGTGAATTTCAGATATGATGGAATTTCGAAACTTGTTAAGGTCACTTCTGCACATAAAGACATAATTTCTGTACATGCAACACCAATACTAAACCTTCAGCTAGGTTTTAAACCGAATACGAATCTTATTCAATGTCAACTTGGGAAATACCCTACTAATTTATATTTGGGGCTACCATCACAATTGTTTATATATTCAGATATAGTTCAACCTCAAGTGGTAGGGGATGTTATGACATCGTTAATAAGAATAATACCACTTGATCCAACAAAATACATTTATGGAGCATATAAAATGCATAGCTTTTCTCCTGCACATTACGTACCTGTTTTACGTAGAGAGTTTGATACTGTTGAAATTGATATAAGAACGCATACGGGAGGAAAGATTCCATTCCAGTTTGGAACTTCGTGCGTGAAGCTACATTTTCAACGAATAAAATGAATCATAGACGAGGAAATAATCTTTGTCCATACGAACATTATTATTCTCATCAAGCTGGTTCTGGGGTAGGAATCATTTACAAAGGTGTTCCTCACCAGCGAGGACATGGTATAGGAAGTTTTTTAGGAGGACTGTTTAGATCTGTTTTTCCTCTATTATCTAGTGGATTTAGAACAGTTGGAAAAGAAGCATTAAATGCAGGTGTTGGTCTATTGTCTGATATGATGAATGCGCACCCTATGAATGAATCCATTAAGTCTCGTTTTAAGAATGCAAGCACTAATTTAAAAAGAAAAGCTGATGAAAAAATCGACTCTTTAATGTCAGGATCGGGGTATAAAATGAGTAGAAAAAGACGAGAGCGCACCATTACATCCAAAGCATTGCGAGGGAGAGGAACAAAAAAAAATAAGAAGAAAATAAATATTAACGATATCTTTTCCAACTAAACCATGTCATTTTTACATAACAATTCGTGTGAATGCGCTAAGTCGGAGTTAGATTTGTTTGCTCTTCCATCAACGCAAACGAGTATAGAAAATGGACAGTGGATACATTATAAACCTATTTCGTCTTTGACTGACGATGGTCCGATTGAATTTCAAGTTCCAGGATCAGGTGATGACTATATTGACCTGTCTCACACTTTACTCCATGTCAAAGTCAAAGTATTGAATCAAGATGGTACTAACATCAAATCAGCAGACACTCATGTTGCACCGGTGAATAATTGGTTACATTCACTTTTTAACCAGTTGGATGTATATTTAAATCAAAAATTAGTATCACCACCTAATAATACATATGCGTACCGTGCATATATGGAAACTCTACTGAATTATGGACCAGCAGCAAAAGGGTCTCATCTTACATGTGGGCTATGGTATGAAGACACTGCGAATCATATGGATTATACTGATGCAACTAACAAAGGGTGGACTAAAAGAGAAGGATTTATTAAAGACAGTAAGGAAGTTGAAATGATGGGTCACTTACACGGTGATATATTTAATCAAGAAAAGTTTTTAATAAATGGCGTTGAAATCCGTGTCAAATTAGTACGGTCAAAAGAGACCTTTAATCTCATGTGCAGTCAAGATAAAAAACTTAAAGTTCGAATAACGGATGCTAGTTTAATAATTAGAAGAACAAAAATCAATCCAAGTGTTTTGCTGGCACATCAGAAGGTTTTAGCTTCAACGACTGCAAAATATCCTATCACAAGAGCAGAAGTTAAAGTACTTACAATACCATCAGGGGTACAAGGCAAAACGCTTGATAATATTTTTCTCGGGCAAGTTCCAAAAAGATGTATTATTGGTTTTGTTGATAACACAGCATTTAATGGTAGTTTAAAGTTTAATCCTTTTAACTTCCACCACCACAATATTAACTTATTCAGTTTATATGTGGACGGTCATCAGATTCCTTCAAAAACATTACAACCATCTTTCAGTAATGGTTTAATGATATCTACATATCACACCTTATTTTCTGGAACTGGTATTCATTTTCTCAATGAAGGCAACTCAATAACTAGAGATGATTATGGAAATGGTTATTGTTTGATGTGTTTTGATTTAACACCTGATTTATCAGCGAGTTCTACTTCTCACTGGAATCTTGTTAGACATGGCAGTGTGAGGTTAGAAGTTCGATTTGAAAGCGCCCTTACTACAACCGTTAATTGCATCGTTTATGCAGAATTTGATAATATCATTGAAATAAATAAAAATCGTGATGTAAGTGTAGATTATAATAGTTGAATGGATCATATATAAACATAGGATTATAAGACATTATATCACTAGTTCCTAGACTTCCGTAACGATTTCATCAATAAATGTAATAATTTGTAATGGATACTGAGGAATTGCAATTATGCATGAAGCGAATTAGTCCCACGATTGAATCAAACGTTTTCCCAGCTAATCGAATTCCTGTTTTTGTGAATCTTCCGGGTTATATCATAAGCAATTTGGATCCGGACTCAAAACCTGGCTCTCACTGGATAGCAATTCATATTGATATAAATGGCAACGGTGAATACTTTGATTCATTTGGTAGGAAGCCTTCTGGTTATCATGAGCTTTTTTTAAAACGAAATGCAAAGAAATGGTTTTATAATCATGTATCAATTCAGAACCAGTTTACTTCAGTTTGTGGAGAATACTGTTTAGTTTATATATATTTTAAGTTTAAAGGTAAAACTATGTTTGATTTTTTAAGTTTATTTTCCGAAAATACCATTTGTAATGATTTGATTGTAAGAAATATGTTCAGATCAATTTTTAAGAAATAAAACATAATTTCAAAGAATTTTGTATATTTATTTTCATATTCCACACTTATACCTACACACGGGATATAATAACAATTAAAATGCCAGAAACCCATTAAAACAATTTTATTGAAAAAAATACTTGTCTTACTAATATTACAAAACATCTTCTTTAATTGAAATTTCAGTCGGTTTCTTATCAAACTTCTTGTTTTATTCTTGCCACTCCATTATCCATTCATTTTGCGACACAGGCGAAAAGCATAATTCATGGAGAAGTAAAGGTTCATATGCATCATCAGAAATAGAAGCCGCTTCAGTATTATACATTTCTGTGTCCTCTTCATCTTCCCACTCTATTAACAAAGGGTTAATACCGGAAAAAGTGAAATATTGAGCTTGCGAAGCAGGTGAATATCCATTTGACGTTTGGTGTAACATCTCAATCTCTTCACAATGTTCATAGAGTTCCTTATCGAGAAGGGACTTATTGAGATCCGAAAGGTCCTCACAACGTTCGTAAAGGTCTTCATCGTAAAATGAGTTTTGAAGGTCCATGTTGTAGATTGACTTTGACGACTGTTGAAACTGATGCTCTATGGTTCGTTTTGCTTTTCTTATATAGCCCAAAAATCATTTGTTCCATGGTGGGGGATGTGGTTCGATGTGGGTGGAGTTGGAAATAAGTTATGGCTTACGGCCTTTTTTATTTCTTTGCGTCGAAGAAATATTTTTTGCAGTCGTTTTTTGCTGCAATATATTTTGTAATCTTGTAGATCAATTCCTTTGTGTTAGAATAATGGTCATCGTCTTCAGTTTGCGTGTAGTATTTGATTCTGGTATCAGCGAACTTCCAATGTTGATCGTTTGGTACACCGCGCAACTTTTTCATATCGTAGACATCGATTTTGACAAGGTGAGTGCTCTTTGAAACATCGTCTACGCGGGAAGATATATAATTGGTAACTCCATTAGTAGTATGGGCAACGGTAGACGAATATTCCGTTGCCTGCTTCTTTTTAGGCTTATCAAAGAATACATCAATGCTGTTAGCTCGTTTTTGGGTTTGAATTTTTAGTGGTTTTGGGTCCTGGACTTCATTATCATCATTCAAATGGGCATAATAATAATGTTTCAAAGTGTAATCAACAGAGTCCTCATTTGATGCCTAAAACAAAAAAGAAAATATTAATGAGGGGCTTGTTACAAATAGAAATTTCTTTATACTTATAAGTAAGTAAGTAAACACTTTATTGTACAAAAATTAGGATAAACAGACAAGTTGCGAACAAAAGGATGTAAGTACAAAGGCGGATATACATAATGTTTAAAGCTTACCTCCATTTTATCTTGTAGCAGCAGCACGTAGCAGTACAGCACGTAGACAGAGAGTTCCAAACTTAAAACTGACAACAATTCAGAAGGTACACCGGCGACACTGTTTCCGCTCCAGTTAGATACTGTTTTTTAAGCGAACCAATCTGAACGAATGACGGTCCTGTCTATTGGAGTGCCGCTTTTATTAGCCACACGCATACACACACACACACTAATGTTAAGGATAAGACAAAAAAACTATAAAACGGACACCTGCTTAATGCAACATGTCGGAACACGTTTCCTATGCACAGCTTTGTATTTAACTATAAAATAGACACCTGTTTAACTCAACATGTCGGAACACGTTTCCTATGCACAGCTTTGTCTCTAACTATAAAAACAGACACCTGTTTAATGCAACATGTCGGAACACGTTTCTTATGCGCAGCTGTGTCTTTATAAACCTTCGAAATATTTCAATATAAAAAAAAATGCAACATGTTTGATCCTGCTTAGCTTTACCTCTAACTTATAAAATTAACGCCTTTTTTTCATGAAACGACATGTTAGATCGCGTTTTCTAACCGCTGTAGGTCTGTATAAAACTCTCGGATTATTTCCAGTTAAAATAAAAAAAATAACTCGTTTGATCGACCTATTCTTATCTAATTTTTATCTTCCATAATATACAAAAACCATTACAATGCATAATAAATAAGATATTTATCGTTTTTTCTTAAATTATTACTGTTCTACTTGTTCTCACGACCCATGTCAAAGTTACCATTCCTACATAAATTGTTGTTTCAACGAAATTGCGATAGATTTTGCGTGAGAAAAAAGCAAAAACAGCCAACGCTCTTAAAAACAAATAAACCACTTCAAAGAAATATACAGACCATCCCAATAAATTAATGTATGTGAAAAACAGTAACAATAGAACACACCTATCACACATATCTCTACCTGCATTAATAGCGAGTAGGCGATCGAAAATCAATACGTAAAAACTTTGTCAACAGAATTATCATCGTGGGAACCCATAAAAACCCGTACGTTATTTGGGTTAGGTTAGGTTAGGTTAAAAAAAAGGCATTTAATCGTTGCCGCAGCAAAAAACGCATAAAAATTTTTTGCTCCGCAAAGGTGCCGGTGAGTGCCGCAGAAGCCGCAATCTACTAACTACTGTTCATTTCAGAACGCGGATTTTGTACGTCGTGGCCGCCGTGTGCTAGAAGCACAGAAGTGTCAAAAATGACAGCTAAAACTTAAAATTGAATCGGAATCTCTCCTACAGTGTATACGATACTGTAAGAACAAGGAAAATTTGATCTCTTTTATTTTCTAACGAGTTTAGGTATGTTCGTTAAGGTTAATTCATAGTTATTATAGCCTATTTGGGTATGGGTAAGCTATTCGTTCATCCGTAAAACCGTTATATTGACCCAAAAACATTTATCTATCCCGTGTATACACCCTCTAATCCTTTCGCATCATCACGCACTAATTCACGTCTCATTAACCTGTCGTATCATCACGGATCAGCAGCCTTCTCTATCGCACCTTCTACTCACGCATACGTTTGAATGAGATAGTTGACAACAGAGCTGGATTCTACTCGCTTATGGATTGGAGTAATTTCTGAACGCGTATTTAGTAATCATGTTTCAGTTTCGACTGCTTTTGTTGAAATGTTAGGCTTTTTATGGGTACGTATTAAAATCCATAAAGTATAAAGTGTACAATGGGTTAATACATAACGATTCAAAATATATAATGCGATTTTCTCAGAAAATTGCAAATTAACAGAATTGACAACATTTCATATTTCTGAACCTATAATTTTAATGGTTCTCTGTATTTTGCTTGAAAAGATGAACATGCTGGCAGTTTAATTTTTTCGCTAGGGTTTGTATTTAATTTATTATTAATTTATAAATTTTTGCTTATTCTAAAAGGGCGTAACTCCGATACTATCACAGAATAGACACTTATCCTTTTGTCTTTTCTGTATAGAAAAAAAAACTGACGTCAATTTCAAATTGACAATGTCAGGCCTTATTCTCCGATATTCGATTTTCGAGGTTCGCTTCGTGCTGTTCCGCTCATACTAATATAGTCTATTATTAGTCTATTAGTATATTAACTTGAGAGTGAGAGAGAAGGTATGCAACGAACTTCAAAAATAGAATTACAGAGTTGCCCCCCTTGTACTTTGAAGTTGTCAAATACAAAATTATGGTCGCTTACTTTTTCTCGTGAAAAAGGCAAAGGCATTTCACCTATCCTGTGGTAGAATTGGTAAAGCTAAGATATGTTTTTAATTAATTTTTATTTTCTATAATAAGCAATATTAAAATTTTATAAACATATTGCAGTGATCAAGAGGCAAAATGCTTTCGAACCATATATACATTTTCAGGTGTTATAAAAATGAAATGTTGTCAATTGCTATAAACTAAACCTAACCTAACCTAAACCAATCTATAGATCACGCTATAAAAAAAATTCATATACCTAATAGTTTCATAGAAAATTGCTTTATATATTTGGAACTATTATACATTTTAACCCATTATACATTTTAAACTTTATAAATCCTGATCCGCTCCCGTTTTTTATGCTTTGTGGTATAAAATTGAGTTCATTTAGTGCTTATTACGTTTGTTGGGAACTTGTCGATCTAAAAGTGGCACGAATACTTTTGTGGGTCGAATCGAATGTAACTCATTTGGAGTCATTGGCATTTTGCTATACCTATATTAATTGAGTTCAACTTGATTTTTTTCATCTCTCATACTCTGAAAGTAGGTCATTGATTATCTGGATATAGGGTTGAAAGTGACTCATCGCGACCCTTGGGTTGAAAGTAATTTTTTTTTCTAGCTAATCCAAATGAGGTACATAGCAATGGAAATACGTATACAGCCATGTAATCTATGTTTTATGTAGGTAATCATCTATAAAAATAGTTCATTTTAATTAATTAATATAATTTTAATTAATTATATTTAATTAATAATTAATGTACTAATAGTTCCATTTTAATTGTAAAAGGCAAAATAATCTTAAAATAACATTCCCGCTATATATAAGCTTATGCAAGCGTATACAACGAGAATTAGTAGAAATTATTACGTTCGGTAATTTTTTTAGCTTGAAATATTTAAGTCGACAATTAATTGATAGCGACCTCCGTGTCTGCAAGTTTTAAAAAAAACTAGCCGGCCGCCATTGGTGCGCAGAAGAAATGCGCAATGCGCGCAAATCGTGCAATAGAAAAAAGAGCGGGAAGAGAATGACAAACGTAACAAATATTAAATGCGACCATGCGACGTTAGTGAAATTTTAATTTCCTCATATTCGAAATGAAAAGTAGTGTTCAACTCGGATGAAATTACCCATTTCACCCTCGAACTATTGGCACCCGAACGAAGTATAGTAATAAGAAATATCTCAGGTGAAATGGGTATATTTCAACTAGGGCGTGCAATACCGGACTAATATGAATACCGGTATTTTATTCCGGTATTGGAGTTTAATACCGGTATCCCGGTATTAATTCCGGTATTACTATTTTTTTTTTACAAACGATTGTGTTGAAATAAAAACCGTTTTTTAATAATTATAATAGCTTTATTGGTGGCTCAAATAAGTAGGTACATTAATTATACTGTAGTATAAGCTCTTACTTTATTAAAAACACAATTTTAGTAACGAATTTTATTTAAACGGTTTAACAAATAACTCACAAACAGGGAACAAAGGCTGTAATAATTCTAAACAACTTCGGAGAGTGTTGGAATCCTCGATGTCGATATTTCGAGCACAGTCCAATTTTGCGATCACCTGGAAGGTAAAACTAAGTCGGCTGCTAGAATGTTGGGCGTGCTTGGCCGCTCTAAGCGATACTTCACTCCAAAGCAGCGGCTTCAGATTTATAAAGCCTAGGTTCGGCCGAGGTTGTAGTATTGCTCTCATCTCTGGGCTGGCGCACCCCAATATCAGCTGCTTTTACTTGATCGCATACAGCGCAGGGCGTCCCGAGTCGTCGGCAACCCCTCACTCTCCGATAAATTCGACCCTCTTGCTCTCCGCAGAGACGTTAGCTCCCTTTGCGTGTTCTATAAGATCTACAACGGGGAATGCTCTGAGGAACTCTTTGACCTCATTCCAGCTGCGGGTTTCCTTTACAAATCCACCCATTGTCAGCGTTCATTTCATCGACATCATTTTGATGAATGGCAGTCTTCGATGGTGTGGTTTAATCGGTCTTTTTTGCCACGTACTTGCAAAATCTGGAACGAGCTTCCCGCTGGGGTCTTCCCATCGAGTTACGACCTTGGGCGCCTTTAAGAAACGAGTGTACAATTTTCTGCAGGGCCGACAACGCACTGGCATCGCGTAAGGTGGTGATCATAATTTAACATCAGTTGACCCACTAGTTCGTTAGTCTGGCCTCTCTAACAGAAAAAAAGTTTTCAACGCGGTGAAGTACACAATTTGATCAGAATCACGCAATAATAGAAAGAAGAAGCAACACCAGGTAGCTCACAAAACACGGTGACCAAGAAGATGCTTCCAGGCCGCCGGTCGAGGGAGAAAAAAGGCCCCGTGCTGCAAGAGGCGGGTATTTAAAGACCAGTCGCGTGACGTCACTTGTTTACCCTAGTCAGCTGCTCTTTGCTTTGGATGAAGAATTCTTCAGGATCATGTAAATAATGCAAAACTCCAGCTATCAAATTGTCATCTTTGCTTCAACCGGTTTCGTAAGCTTGTCGCAAGAGAAAGAGCTTCTCGCAGAGAGAGCAGGCAGGAATATGCTAGCGTAAGTGAAACCGTTATAATCATACCGCGCGGAACACACACGGCACGCACGGCAGCCACAGGCATCAACCAAACCCAAACCGACCGAAAGCACATAATATTCCATCCAACTCCATCTCCAGCCTATATACGTCCCACTGCTGGGCACAGGCCTCCTCTCAGAATGAGAGGGCTTGGGCTATAGTTCCCACGCGGGCCCAGTGCGGATTGGGAACTTCACACGCACCATTGAATTGCTTCGCAGTTGTGTGCAGGTTTCCTCACGATGTTTTCCTTCACCGAAAAGCTCATGGTAAATTTCAAATGTAATTTCGCACATAAATTCCGAAAAACTCAAGAGGTGCGAGCCCGGGATTCGAACCCACGAACCTCTGTTTAAGAGGCCACAGGTCAAACCACTAGGCTACCACGGCTTTTTTATATGTATAAAATAAATATTTAATACATAATATTATATGTATAAAATAAAATGAATAATTAGGAAGTACATAGGATTGTAATGAATGGACAGGATATACATTACGTCGACGAGTACATTTACCTAGGTCAGATAGCATCCTTCGAAAACAGGCAAGACAAAGAAATCGATAGACGCATCGAAAACGCTTGAAAGAGCTTCTGGTCTATGAAGTCGCTAATGAAGGGTGACCTTCCAATGACACTGAAGCGAAAACTCATGGACATGTGTATCCTGCCCGTCCTAACCTATGGCGCTCAAACGTGGTCACTAACGGAAGTTCAGAAGTCCAAACTCAAGGTTTGCCAACGAGCAATGGAGCGCAGCATTCTTGGGGTCCGAATAACGGACCGGATTATAAACATAGAGCTGCGTTCCAAAATTCGTATCGCTGACGTGGGTGTAAAGACTGCCAAGTTGAAGTGGGACTGGGCTGGACATGTCTGCCGAATGAAGCCGGAGCGTAGGGCTAAAATTGCCACAGAGTGGGTTCCTGACGACGGATATAGGAACAGAGGCAGACTAAAACGGAGATGGCGGGACGACCTGGATTATTATCTAAGGAAATGGCAGGAACACGCGGACCATAGGGAAGATTGGCGAAGAAGAGGAGAAGCCTTTGCCCAGCAGTGGGACACGAAATAGGCTATTAAGAATTAGGAAGTAGAATAAAATAAACGTGACAGACGCGTTAAAATCGCTAAAAATAATAAAAAAAATTGAATTTTAACGAATACCGGAATTGCGGTATTAGATTAGTCAACACCGGTATTAAAATATCGGAAAAAATTGGTCCGGGATCCCGGTATTACGGGATCCCGGGATACAGGTATTCACGCCCTAATTTCAACCCTAGTTTATCATCAATCTACTATTGCCTAATAGTCGGATTCCCCGACAAGTACAAGTACTCTGCCCATCTCTACTTCGTACATACAATACAATGGATTCATTGTGTCTACAGTGTGAGGTCACTTTTGTTTGACCTACTTTCCATATGGCCATACAATGTGATTGGAAAATTTTCGCTCCGATAAGTTCTTTTTCAGTCATAGCAAAAGTTCCTTAACTTCTTATACATTCTAGGTCGGACAAACGATAGCGCCATTCAGCATTTCGCCGGATGGTACAGCGCCATCTCTCGGGAGATGAGTAAACTAAACTTACACTTAATTAAGCCTAGTTTTCGTAGGACATAGGACACAAACAGTCAACATAGTTTTCAGAAGGGTTACCATTAAAAATAAAAAGTAAACTAGACAAAAATATATTTTTTATTATTTATTTAATACAAATAAATTAAAATAATACGCTAATTTACAAAACTGTTTAGTTAGTTAGTTTTAGTTTTTTTAAGCCAAATTTCTTGATCAAAAGCATTTTTTAGGCTGGCACGATGAAAGAACGAGATACAATCCTGCTTTGTCGCTATCCCTCTCGGCGCAGATTAGCCTCTGTGTAAGGCGCGACACAAAAAGATACTTTCTCACCTTGTGATATGGTTCATTTTCGTAAATACAAATTTTCGGAATACTCAGTCCTGTTTTAGGTACTTAGTACGTCCATGATCACGACCGTTTAAGGCGGAACCACATTATTAACACGCGACGCGACCCGACGTGTTGACACCCGACGTGCACCGTGCACATAACCAACACCCGATGCCACGACACGCTAGCAATTTCTTTAGCTGACAGCTGTGGAAGTGTGTAGTTCACAAACACATGCATACATTCTGCGAATGTTCTCGAACAACTGACGCGTGGCATCGGGTGTTGTCCAGAACCATACTACGCGTGCTGCGTCGGGTTTACCCCCACCATCGGCGACACGTCGATCTGGCCCGTCTGGGTCGGGTGGCGTGTGTGCGCGTGGCGTCGCGTCGGGTGTTGACAGTGTGGCTCTGGTCATAGAAAATAATACAATTTGATTCGACTCAACACGCGTCGCGTCGCGTCAGGTCGCGTCGGGTGTTAATAATGTGGTTCCGCCATTAGCCTTTAGCCGAGCCCATTGTTCTAACTACCCGCACTTGGTCAACGTTTCCTGAAATATCTCTGGAAGTTCAAGGAGAATATACTGATGGGAACTATGCCTACAGATAGACAGTACATTTCTGTAACTTGTATCTCCCATCAGCACCAACAAGGGTTTGTCAGTTCGCCGTAGGATGATTCGAAGCTTAATTACAGTGGCGAGTGATTAATGGCAAGCGCTTCCGAATTCAGCCCATCTCACGGGTTACACTTAGGGACTACAAACACATGCTTTCCAGCTGCGAACTCTGTGCCTTAGATCTGTAGCGATTCGATCACCGTAGAGCTCATTGTGTTGTCTTGATGACACTGTGTCTTGTGTTGCTTGGTGGATATTTAGTTAACATCAGTAGGGTTAACTGTAACAGTAGGTTTATTAGAAGCTGAAGATTTAAGTGTTGGATGATCATGAATATGACCTCAGTAAATTAGAGTAAGCTTGATAGTAGGTAATATGGAAATATTTAGAACTAGGTTCCTGGTTGTATCCTGGTGTTAATTTTCAGTGTTCGCTTCCTTAGGTGCTTTTATAAGTGGAGCGCGAAGACGTGCAAAATCTGCTAAGTACTAACTATGTTTAGGTTTTGGTGTCTAAGGTAGACTAGGGAATTATTTATAGACCTATAGCCTCTCAAGAAGAGGGTTGTAAAGGACTCTGTTTTACGGAATTTAAGTGCAAAGTAATGTGATATTTTCGCTTTTCGGTGAAGGAAAATATCCTTAAAAACCGTCATTGCACATGTGAAGCAATTCAATGGTATGTGAAGTTCCTATCCGCGCTGGGCCCGCGTTGAAATTGTAGCACAACACAAGCCCTCTCATTTTTATATCAGGGCGGTGCCCAGCAGTGGGACTGGCTGGAGATGATGATGTGAGTGATGACGATGATGAGTGAGATTATGATGATAGTGTGAGTGTGGCTAATGAGTCGTCAAGAGCTGAAAATTTTAAAAAATCTTGAAGACGGCAAATCGTCTATACAAAGAATTGTTTTAAGAAAACTGGGAAATTTCAGTTTCAGAGGAAAGGATAATAAATTACAGGGATCTCATTTGCCTGGCGTCCATTAGCCCCATTACCAGTGACCTGATTCTGTTAATAATGGATGTTGATCGTCATGGTGGCCAGTCATCGCTGAACAAACCGTGTTTAAGACAAATGGATCCTTCGGTCAAAGCTGTTTTAGATTCAACAATCTGGGCAATTAAATAAGATAATGGAGGAGAAAATTTTGTTAATGGTATTAGAAATTTGTGACAGAATGCGGTTGTAACGGGAGTGAATTCGCGATCTGACTTCCCTTCCCAAGAAACGTTGTGTTATTATTAAAAGAAAACCACTTGTGAACGTTAATGATTGTTAATTCGAAATTAATAGATGGTTAAGCATTTAAGCTACCACAAATTTTGTTTAAGCTGAAACTTCTTGAGCACTGTGCTGGTCTGCTTGACCTGGTTAAAATCCTATTTTTCTATTCTCAGCAGCCAGATAATCTGTATAGAAATTACAATACCCAGTTTACTACTACTCGACTAGGTACTTACTCTTTAAAAACACAGTGATTTTCAAGTAATAAAACAGATGTGAATTCATACATACATAATTTCGTACTCGTAAATAACCAACTAATGGGATCTGTCGGCATCTCAAACGCTCTACGCCTTTCATATAAACATTTGCCCCGCAACGTCTCCCGTGACATTTCGGACGCCGCACAACAAAGACGGCTTAACTCAAAACGACGTCGTCCGTAAACGAGAAAAGTTTGGTAAAAAACAATGCATTCGCAAATGCGTGTTGAATAGAGTGCCGTGCGGCAGCGGCAGCGGCACCTATCGGGGAAACAAACAAGTAAACTGACAGATCGCAATTACAACTCCGGCTCACGCGAGCCGCTCGCTGCGGGCGACCAGGATTTCTGGGATTTAGAGAAATTGGGGCAGGATAGTACTATGGTTTACATTTGCTCCCGATTGTTCGGAATGTTCCGTACAATCTGTACGAGAAAAAGGCGTGGTACTTTGCGGTTTGCTGTAAAACTTGTGATGATCTGTACATTTGGAAATTTACTGGACTGTAATGTACCTATAATTGATGCAAAAAAATAGCCAATATAAAATAATAAGAGACAAAAAATTAAGATAGAGAAGACAAAATAAGTTTTTAAATGTTGCTGAGGATATTAATTAAGGAAATAGTGTTTGCGACACGGATGTCCCGCAAGAACGTAAAATCATGGATACAACCTTCGTACAGCAACTGGCGCGAGTAATAAATAGTAAACGAAACAATACAGCGACGCGAGCGAGGCGACAAAACACACAAATTCAACTTTAATTATTAAACTTCAGTCGACAATGTGGCTCTGCCTTTGTGGCAAAAACATGAATTGAACGCTTTGCACAAGCGGCCGGATGTCGCACGCGGATTGGCGCGGCGGCGGCGTGACGCTTGCTGCAGCACCCACTAGTTGCGGACCACATTAATTATACTTTAGCTCGAAGCTTTATTGTGTCATGAGCCATTGTTTACTTTGATGCGCGATGAACGGGACCAAAAGTAACATTGTTAGGTTAATTATGAATAAATCTCAAACGAATATTCGATTTATTTTACATAATATTTGTGCTTTCTGTTGAAATGCAGAAAGTTAATGTACCTACTCCAGACCAGAATGAGATTGCATAGCATAGGTAAAGCAGATCTGAGAGCTATCACGACAAACTAAAACTCGTCTAAGACATGCCCAAAACGCCAGTCTCTATGAACTGAAACGTGTGCAAAACGTATTCGACGGTTGTCTAAATTCTTGTAAAGATACAAAGAAAGTTATACCTGGTGATACTTCAAACACTCGCCACAGAATCGCTACAATAGCTTCAATTGTACTAAACTGCACTTACCTGACCACTAACGACTGCGCTGTAAAAATAAAAACGTCGCGCGCAGCCCCGCTTTCGCCGAACCTTCAATGAAAATCCAGTAAAGCAATTCCAGGATTGCATTCTGTTCCCAGCGCTATTTGCCGCCGTTGCAGCAACCAACAAATGAGAAACTTGATAAAAATCCTAGCAAATATCATGTTCCTATAAATTCTCATGTGGCTTCCAGAACTACTTACATATAAAATGCTTTGCACCGTGCAATATCTATGTATGACTTTTGAATTTACTTCGAACTGGAATTTCATAGATGAGATCTAGGATCCAATATTACTATTGATAGACAAGAATTTAAGACTTGTAAAGACTGACGCTTGAAAGTATTGAAACAATCTCTTACCTGTCTATCTGTTATTAGTTTAATCAAAAAGTTTAGTTACTGTTGGTCCACGTTGAATCATTACGTCGTGTTTTAAGGTGTCAACGAGACTACATCAAAACGTATCACTTGTATTTTTGTATCATAATATTACAATGCAATCTCTCAAACTTTGTGCTGAGAAAATAGTGGCGAGTATAACCCTGGCCTGCAGCCGACGTTACGTTTCAACAACAATAACGACGTCAGCTCATTGCAGCCTTAATGCAATGAATTGAGAGCTGTTTTTGAATAACGCAAGTGCAGAAGAATGTTGTCAAAGTGCCTTCGTTAGGAGCTAGGGCTGTGCCAATGCGAAGCGTATAATTAGTGTCAACAGTGACATCGCGACAATCTAGTCTCTGTTGTCAACTAGACGTAATGATAGAGATGAAAAATATTTGAAGAAAAATAAACACTTGAAGCATTGAAATTAAAGTAACTTTTTGAATTGGGCGTTACTTTCGAAGTCACACGTCATCCAGTGTGTGGTTTGTGTGAGATTCACTTGATCTTGTTGATTTTGCGTAGAAGTAATTAGTAATAAATCACATTTCGTTTCCATCCCGTCAACTTACCGTACTTTCTACGTGACGGGACTTTTGCCAGCAATACGATCGCAAAATCAAATTAACATTTTCTTTGCCCACGTTCCGGTTTCAAAAGTCGCTAATTCAACTAACCCAATAGCAAATTTACCAAATTATGTACGCTGCATTCAGCGACCCAATCCGGACGTTTTTGCTACTCCGAACCCACCAATCAGCGCTAACGATTCCGAGTCAACTTTCAATACGCCGCTGATTCGAAATACGAAATGTACTGCAAGCTCATTAGGAAGTGCAGGACGGTTAACACCCTTGACACCTCTCGCTAGTCGATCAGTGTGTCTTACTTACACCGTTGGTTAGAAAGGGATAGCGAAGTTAGTCGAAGCAAGTCTTAATTGGTGCGCAAAGAGCGCTGTAATTTGCACCGACAGTCGCGTGTCTGTAGGACTGAATGGCGCCAAATTAGAATGTTGCCAGGCTCGCGTGCAGATTACCGTCTTTAGCCCGAGTTGGCAACACTGCCGGATCCGAATCAACTAACAAGATAAGACCAAAGTTCATGAAATAGCGCCAGCGATTTGCAATCTCACTTGAAATAAAGTAAAAATGGATCACGCTACTAAATTTCTATTTCCGGAATGAAGTAAACCGTTACCCTCGTGAAATGCGACTGCAATCTAATTATGAGAATTACGAACAGCGTGAGTGTTCATTTGCGGCTTTGATAGACATGATTCGATTATGTTTGATTAACGTTTTGTTAACGGCCTGTTCCCTGCAATTACTGGCGTTTCCAATGACATACCCTTAATACGGACGATAAATAATGAAGACATAAAATGAGGTGACCAACTTAATTATTTACTAACGTTACTGCAGCATTGAACTACACTAGAAAGCCAACATAGTATGACGAGTGTGTCAACAAGTTGATTGTTATATCACGCAAACTAAGAAAAGCTAAAACCACAGTAGGTAACATAAAAGTCTATACTGATCATAGCGATTGAATATAATCACCCTAACTCCTAGCATCACATGCCGTATTAGCTTAGATACACTGATTTCATTAGCCCTGCCACCAATGCCCTCTTAAACCCAAAATTTGAATTTTAGCATCATTTAGCAATCGAATTTATCATGACAATATATTCGTAGTGTCATCACTGTGCCCACTTGGAAACTGCAGCTCAAGCCCCCTCCGAGGAGACTCCGTGCCCTCCAATAGAGGTAAACATGAGGAAGAAGGCGACAACGAAATTAATCACCCTAATGCACCGATATCATTAAGTATCTGGATACCCGCGAAGCCTTCCAAAATGCGAAGCATGTTATGTGACCCACTTGATTAATTACCGTCCCTGGCAAGTTTAATCGCGATGCAAATGGCGGCCGCTGCGCCGGCGCGCATCAATCATGCGATACGGAGTTTACCACGGAGTTTACGCAGCCACTTGTTTTTGAGCGATTACCAATTTTAGGGGGAAGGAACGAGAAGTTTCGCGGTTGTGCCTATCTTAGATGCCATAAGTGATATTGATTGATATGTAACGGGGTTTATTGTGTTACATTTTTGTTTTTCCGTTTTTGTTTGCGTAATTTTTTTACTCAATAAGACACTTTTTGACTTTTGAACTGTCCCAAATTTCATGATCGAAACTTCAGCAATGGCTTAAGTATTTTTTTAATAGCCTATTATAGTGTCCCACTGCTGGGCAAAGACCCCGTTTCTGAAGAATGGCTTGAGTACCTAGGCTTGAGTATTTTTTTTATTTTTTTAAAGGCTGCAATTCTCAAATACTAATACATATAACTTTATTTCGCTTGAAATATGGTACAAAAGGTGTCACAAATACGATAATGGGTCACATATTTCACCAGCATCTGGCATGCAAAATGTCACAACTTTCAATTAACTATAGGTACATTACATACATAATCATCATCTATCAGAAACATCTGAAATTAAGTTTAGTCGCTTGGATGCTGAACTAAGGCTATATCAGTTTAACGTGCTAATTCGCCATTTCTCTCAACCGCAATCTTGTCTTATACAGTTTCACATAATATATAAAAACTAGCGACCCGCCCCGGCTTTGCACGGTATATTATGCATGTATTATACATATAAACCTTCCTCTTGATTCACTCTATCTATTAAAAAAACCGCACCAAAATCCGTTGCGTAGTTTTAAAGATTTAAGCATACAAAGGGACATAGGCAAATAGGGACATAGGGACAGAGAAAGCGACTTTGTTTTATACTATGTAGTGATGATGATGAACAAGCTTACAGGTTGATCTATTTTTCTTCTCTACCTTTATTTATATCAACCAGCTTACATTCTCCATAGATCCCACTCCTGTAACAAAGGCCGCAGTCGACACACTATTAAAAGTTGGAACGCGGTGTTCCTGACACGCCAGGCCACATCATTTCCCTGTCCGTACACTCGGCCCAGCTACTCATAATTAACAGGATATCAGGCTATCGACAGCTGACTGTACGGTGTTGTTACTGAGAACTTACATCAAGCGTAGGTAGTTAGCAGCTTGTATTTTAGATTTTGTAACATTTACCCAATGTGGTTCTGAGAAGACGTTAGTGACAATGTGTAGCTAGAAATATAAATGATGTTTACTGGTATTTCTTTGTTGCTTAATAAATTTATTCATTTGCGTTTGAGCGTTGAGACCAATGTTGAGACAACAAAGTTTGATAAGTAAACAACTTTTAGATCCTGTAATTAACTTTGATATTGGTGTGGTTACCAAGCCCAAAGCAAGAAGCCCAAAAAAGTGATGACACGATTCTGAAAGGCAATATATTAAACATGACTTTTTTATATTTCTCTTAATATTAGTTCTGTGGAATAGACACTTCCCTTTTGTATTGTGACTATGCTTCACAATTGAGTCAAGTCCACTGATTGCATTTGCTCTGCGACTTACAAAGAAACCTGCACTTTGCGGACATTGTCCCTTCGATAAAAGGATACGTGTTCTCGTCTTTTTTTGATTGTCGACTAATGTCGTTGAATTAGAGTAGTAACGGCAATGCTACGTGATTGTTTCTCTTTACTTACCTTTTGTTCGAAATAAACACTTTATGAAACTTTAATTTACTAATCGTCACCGTTTCAGATTTTTACCTAGTTATACTCAGTATGTAACCTTTTCATAACATACACAAATCACGTCTTTATCCCATACGGGGTAGACAGAGCGCAAGGTATCAAAACCTACAAGCCACGCCACAAGATTGTGGGCGTATAGGTGGAAAGTGGAATCAAAATAGTGTTGCGGTGCTAGCCGCATCGGCTATAACATGATTCCTATGATACTTCTCCTTCATTCTCTTATGAGACTTCTCCAAAACGACTTTAATTTCGCGAATATGTTCAATGTGGTCTTCTTTTTCCGTATAATTCCTCATCTCGAACTTGTCAGTCAACCTGACGCTTGTTCACTCGCGAGAACCCCGGCCAGTAATTAGCTTCACACGACAGCTAATTCAATTACATCGCTGATCAGTGGCCGTCAGAAAAAAATAGGGCTGGATCGGCCAATACTCGACATCCAAAAAGCAATGGACTAGTCAAAGTTGTTTGGGATATACGACCTTCTAGATCTACTTAGCGGTCGAGAAGCGGGGCAATTATCAGCTGTCTCAGACACGTGTCGAAGGCTCGAAGAATATTAATGTTTTTCCATAGATCCTTGGCGTGACGTGACAAGAGGCAGGAGTTGATAAAAGTAAATTCAGGGAGCTTTAGTCCGAATAGGAATGAATTCAACAATGTTGATATCCCAAAAAAGTGTATTTATAGCTTTATAGGAAGGTAGGTACTCGTAATGTATGTTAAGTTGTTTTGGACATTTACACTGTAATTGTTGTATAGGAAGGAAAACGAGCAAGTGGGTCACCTGATGGTAAGCGATCACCACTGCCCATAGACACCCGAAACCCCGGAGGGATTGCAGAAGCGTTGCCAACCTAGAGGACTTAGATGTAATGCCTCTTGCTTGTGCCCGTAATTTCCCCGGCTGTCTTACTCTCCACACCGGAACACAACAGTGCAAGCACTGCTGCTTAGCGGCAGGATTAGCGAGTAAGATGGTGGTAGCGTTCCGGACGGACCTTGCACAAGGCCGTAAAATTGAAACATAGTCCGATAAAATGAAAGGCTCAGTCAGTATTTCCCCGTGAAAGAGAAACAGGTGGTTTTCAATGAACATGCCAAGTCGTGTCGTATTTTCTAGATTATTAATTAAGCCACGTTTATGACACGATTTATAATAACGACTCCGCGGTTTTTGCGGAATCTCTCCCTTTCCTGTCACATTCACAAGTCGAGAGCATGAGTTGGCAAGTTGACGCAGCATTTTCCTACCTTTCAGCGTCTTGACAAAAACGAGGTTTTTGCTCCAACAACCTCCATTAGTAACATCTGGCGGCGACAACATCGAGATGAGATTAATATCGAATTACCAGAGGTGCTAGCACGGGAGGCTTTATCACTGGGCAACAATATCCGACCTACTCACTCCGCATGAGCCCGATAGGGGTGGGTGCTGGGAAGCCCCGGTAAACGTAGCATAATATGCTAGCGTGGAGTGTTTGCCAGGGCTTTTGTTTCGCGCTTATGATGATTAATTATTCGGATACATTCATCATGAACCAGCTTTTGAGCGGTGGTCAGCCATTTTAAAGGTTGTAATAAAGCGTTACGAATTGCAACGTTAAAAAGAAATTTTACTTTTTATCTAATTACACGTTCTATCGTATACTACGTATCGTTACACGGTTAATTACTTTCAGATCGCTTTTTGCTGGAGTCAATTTGCCGATGGAAGTTTTAAAGGTAAAGAATTATCTACAAGCTTGCCTCTCCTTTGCTCAGTCGCGTGTTAAGCATTGGGAAGACGCCTCTCCGCAGCAGATTCTTTGCCGCAGCTGCGTCTCCGCGATCCAACCAAGATTAATGACATCCACGCAAAAATTCACGACACAGGCTCAGGGTACAGCCACGGGCTGAAATTAATCACGTCGCCGAGTGATTAAACGCCTCGAATGTGCGACTACCCGCGATCGCGCGATAATTTACCAATAAATTAATTACTCCCCACAATCCCGATCGGAGAGTTTCGTGACCCTCCTTAATCTCATTGGGGGCTCTCAACAACTTCGTTTCAATAAACATTTTGTTTTTAAGTAGATTTCGGGTGACAACGGACCAATCAAGCCTATTTGAGATTAATTATCTATCGTCTTTTAGGAAGCGATCGATGGAGGCACAGTGCGCGGTTTGTCCAACGTTTGATGATCATAATCGCATTGGCCTACTTTGTCACAGTACTCTTTATACATATAGAAATGCCTTAAAAACGAGCGTCTTCTGTATTTCAAAGATATTTCAATTATAGAACATTCAGTATGTATACCTAGGTAATATTTACTTTATGTCGTACGGACTTGGTTCGCGTAAGCCGTTAACAAACCAAGCTATTTTAATAAAGTCGAGAGATGGTTCTCTATTGATTTGCCGAAAATTTTATTGCCGAATTTCACTACCCAACCAACGTTTGGCCGAATTTCATTTTGCCGAATCATCATATGGCAACTTGTTAAAATGATTAATAATCATTTCCCAACCTCACGATTGCCAACTCAACGTTTTGTTTTTTTTTTTATATGGACGCTTATTAAAATGACATTTAATTTTTTTTATATAGCCAAATGGTACTACATAATCATTAGTAAAAAATAAGACATCCTAAGGTAAAAAAGACTGTTTATAAATTAAAACAAACATGTTCGCGGCTAAGGGGTGGCCCAAGGGCCACCCCGCCGCACCTAAACCTAAATTAATCCAAATTAATCATAAGATTTTTTCGGCCTAGTGTAACATTTGCCATGTGAAAGATATTCCAAAAGTTTAAAATCAAAATGATATTCGTCTTTATGAAAATTCGGCCAAATGAGAGGTTGGCATACAAAAATTTGCCAATTGTCAGTTGTCAAAGTGAACATTCGGTGAAACGTTGGTTGCCAAATGCTATAAAGGGTAGCCTTTAACAGTGAACTGAACAGCCTCATTCTGCGTATATGTATATATAGCTTCTAACAGAACATTCCTTAATCATGCGATGGCAATGGCAGCCTATCATTAAATCGTCAGTCATTGGTAATCAACCGGATTAGCTTTTGCAGAGCGTGTAAGCGCCGTGATTGAATTTGGAGTGAAACAATTTGATGAAACACGCGCGGGGCGGCGCCGGCGCCGGCGCGAGCACGCTTGAATGAATGGGTTTAGTTTAGTTACAGCAAACACGAATTAAACATGCGGGGAAATTCATTAGTTTCATTCACTAGCTTTTATTAAACGCATTAGCTGTCTACTGAGAGCGTTATAAGAACATCTTTATGTAAGTTTTGACTTTGATTCAATAAAATATGTCGTATACAGACGTACCTAGTGAACTTAGAGTATATCCAGTGAATAATCCTATCCCATCGTGAACACACGATTACTTCCGAATGATATGTAATTTATTATTTCAAAGTGGCAATAAGTAATACGTATATACTGTGCGTTGATCAGCACTAAATGCGTTATGTCCTATGCGGAATCTACCACCGATTCAGACACATTTCTGTTCAGAAGTAACTGGCAAGAAGCTCAAAGAAAACTTCAATAAGAGCGGAACTTCGGACTAATTTAAGTTAGTCCGGTTATAATAATGCACTCTGTGAGTCAGTCTCTTGTAATAACTACCCCCGCGCCCCCTGGCGGCACTCATCAGTAACTGATTGGCCATCAAGTGCCGCCGCAACTTTAATAGATTTAGGTGGAGCGCTTCCGTTACTCGGCAACTTGTAGTGACTAGCTACTTGCTACTTTAGAACAATTAGTAGGACATTTTGGGACGAAGACTAAGTTAATGTTTTGCCCCATGTTTCTTGAACAAAGAGCCAAACCCAACCAAACAGATATCTGTAGCCCACAATTTGTAATTGCGATAATTTCAGAAAACTCAATTTTTTTCTGTGGGATTCGAAACTCCGTTTCCAATATGAGGGTTTCCAGAAATTTCTGTGAACTTTTCCAACTTTTCGGAAACTTTCTACCACGTAAACATGTAGCACAAAGCAAGGGAAAGATGACAGTAGAAGCAAAAGCCGCATCAAACTTTATATGGTTTCGTTTCCCGTACATCACGCACGCATGTAGGTATGAAAGTGCACCTTTATCTATTCTCAAAGTTACAAGTGCAACTATATTATAATTACAAAACCTATATTACGTATTATACTAGCTGTTGCCAGCGACTTCGTCTGCAAAGAATTCGTTTATCGCTATCCTGCGGGAACTACGCAATTTTCCGGGATAAAAAGTAGCCTATGTGCTATTCCAGACTTTTCTCTATCTATGTGCCGAATTTCATCCAGATCCGTTGGGCCGTTCGGGCGTGATTGAGTAACAAACAAACATCCATCCATCCATACTTTCGCATTTATTAGTATTAGTTAGATTACAATTTTCATGTTGCACAAACCTATGTTCAACCCAATGAGCTGTCGGTATTGTGATGACGAAGCTGCGATGCACCGCCGAGTTCCGCGGATTCCGCGCGTATCTTAGCTGGCAAACGCACAACTTGGAAGTTTGGCAGTAAATTAGTAAATAGCTCGGCGCGTGACAATGACAATCGAGTATTAACGGGAATGACTCGGCTGTAACTTAGGTATTTGCTGTGTCGAAACTTTGAAGTATCTAGGACGGGTAGTTTTTCTAAGTGGTTTTTCTGGTAAGTTCTTTCTTTAATAATTCGCACTGCTAGTACAAAACAGTTCCAACTCAAAAAACCACTTTTTTCAGAAAATGCGAAAATGTTGTTGTGGATAAACTATGCATGATAGAAGCTTACTTGCTGTTTTTTTTAGTGCTTTTAATTTACAAGAAAGTCTGTGCATGAATAATACATGAAAGTAATTTAAATGAGCAGATAAATATGATTTTGGAGTTGATACGGTCTTTTGGAAGCAACTGCGTTTAATTTCTACGATTATTTTTAGTTACAACGGTTTTGTACACAATTTTTGAGTTAATACGTTTTGATTATTCAAAACATTCATTTAAATAGTAGTTTTATTTGGTTGTTTGAACGTTTTATAGTAAAAATAATAATAAAACATTGTGTTTGCATGCAAAATAGTTTTTAATAGTAATAACAACTGACGTTTTAATTAATTAAAAATCAAAATTTGTATAATCTCAGCCTTAATCATAATAACTTAACTGACTTTACCAAAAACAAAAACAGCCGTTTATATACACTCAAGAGTAATGCAAACAAGTACTACTAGTGTATAAAGAATTAGACTACCCGTGTTCACTACATGCCATCATGATTTTGGACGACGTGGCAGGAATACCAACTTTAGGTGGTATTTTTTAGGCAGCAGGTGCCTCGAGACTTGGATCTGCATCAGAATCGTTTATAATTTCACTGTCTTCACTCCGTACTGGTGAAATGTAGTAATTCGGTGGTTCGTACAGAGGCTCTTGCTACGGAGAGTTATTTTGGTCATGATCCTACGGTACCGGTGGTCATTTTTCTTCCAATTGGTTTCTTGAAATAATTGTTAAATCTTTTTGTAGAATGTTACGCTTCATTCTCTTCGTGACAAGGCTGTATATTTCAGGGAGTGTTTTCTTTGTTGAATTCTTTGATCATTTGTACGAATAACCGGCCTGGTCCCTTCATTTTTCTATAAAAAGATTAAAATAATGACTGCTTCTTCAGTAATCACCAAAAGCGTATCAACTCAAAAACAAGGAATTTTAAACCATAAATAGCAAGTTTTCGTGCAAATTACATATTTAAAACCGTTTCAACTCAAAATGAGCGTTCAATGAAACTAGAAAGAGACTTCTAGCTCTGTTGGTTTAAGAGAAAATAAATGTTAAATAATCAATCAACAAAATCGAAGCAATTCAAAATCTGGAATTTAAACCACCAAGACAGATATAACTTAAAATAATTAAAGAAAAAGCCCTTGCCTTTGTCATCTAAAGTGTATCAACTAAAATAACGACGATGGAACCACTTTATCTAAGTCAACATCTAATCATCAAAACCGAAACAACTGAAAAAAATACTTCAATAATTGCGATTTTAGTCTTCAAAACTGTCTCAACATGAAATAAAACATTTAGGCCGCTCACGACCTGCGTGTTCTCAGTGTGAACGTCGGCAGGCAACTAGCAATACTACGGTCTTGCGGGAGGGGGTGAGTCACCGATGCGTCAGCATAGGAGTCTTACAGAGCCACTACTCGGCGAGTATTCAAGTTATTTTTGCGTCTGTATTATTGGCTTACGCGGCATCGATCGGAGAATTCGAATATAGCGCTAACTCAAAATACACGAATTTTGAGTTGGAACTGTTTTGTACTAGCAGTGCGAATTGTTACTATCTTCACTTCGATCACGTGTAACGAGTTTATGTGTAAAAAGAACATTTTAGAAGATGATTTTCTGCACAAAAAACATTTACCTTTCTGCTCCGCTATCATGTGCAAGATGGCCAAGCCTAAAAAAACATGTATATTTCGCACAGGCTTGACTATCTTGCATGTGAGTAGCGGAGTAGCAAGGTACTTAAATGTTTTTTGTTCATTGAAATGGACATCCGCAAATTAACGCCGATTCAATAAAATACATACTTACTATTTTTCTGTACTTTTTCATTTGTTTTATACTTCGGCCATTTTTTTTTACAATAATATAAATAACTGAAACTACGTTCGATATAAATTTATTACGGGTCTCGCACGTATCGGGTATACCCACGTATACAAGTAGGTACTTATTCTGTTAGAATATGACGGAAACGATTCTTAATCGCTTTCAGGGTGAAATTCTTCATATTACCTTTACTGAAACTTTTTTTTCAGATGCGCTAGCTTCCAAAATACGAAGCGCGGCGAGTTATGCCGCATCCCGGGCGCTGTGGTGGCGCCCTCTGGAACTACGGGGGCGCCTCCGGGGTTCGCGGCGGCGCCCCCGAGCGTTGCGGCGCCCCAGGGTGCTCCGGCCGTCGTTCGTTTGCCGCACGTGCAGCCTGACACTTTCCGGCTCTTCATACAATACGTTTACACGGGAAAGGTATTTACAGAAACTATCTAGTGTCGGAAACATAAAATACTCATAGTGGATGAAATTGGAACTAATTTCGTATACCAAGTTTGATACTTGCACAAATTAGATGGCGCTGCTGTCGCATGTTTTAATCAAAGAGAATACCTATAACTATAACCACTACGTGGTGTTTTATCGTCTCAATCCATGGATGAAGTTTTCTATTTATCTGAGATGAAGCGAAGTGGCTTTGCTAGCGGACTGAAAATACAGACGAAAAAGTGTTACAGGTCACTAGTTTCTTCGTAATTGGGTTGAATTGGAATGTAATGATAATAAGTTACACTTGTAATAAAAATGTTGGTAGGATTTTTTTTTGCTTTTTTTTATACCATATTGTCTGTTTCTTGTCATATTGAAAAAAAAACTGACACAATTGAGCGCCATCTATAAAATTTAAGTGGGGCTCATTAATCCTAACTCGGACCTCAACAAAAAGTAGAAACAGCGTTTTGAAATTTCATACTTTTTTTTATTTACTCAGTGTTTCGGGGTCGCGAAACTGAAGAGAAATCGTAAATTATTACTTGCTACCGTGATTGGCTTGTAGCGTCATCTGTACATTTATAATGGAACTTTAAGAAATATAATGTTTCCTTAATTTTAACATAGATGGCGCTTAAATCAATAAATAATTTTTAGCTAATTACGGTATTGCTTGTTACAAAAAAATTATCATTATAATTATTTTTGTTCGCATTTTCAGCTGTTGCTTCAAGATTCAGGAGTTTTTGAAATGATGACTTTGGCAGCGGATATGGGTTTGGAAGACCTTCGAGCAGCATGTGAGGATCACGTTACATCCACTTTAAGTGTGGAAAGCGCGTGCACTTTACTTGCGGCCGCGATGGACATACAAGATCGGCCAGGTAATCTTTTCTGGTTTTGATATTAAATTTCATCGGGTCTCTCAGATGCGATGGTGGTGTAATGGTCAGCATAGTTGCCTTCCAAGCAGTTGATCCGGGTTCGATTCCCGGCCATCGCACACTTTTTGCCATATAAGAACGTGTTTATTGTTTAATGATTTTTAGGACATGTTTTGTACGAAATTACTAAATTAATTACTTAAATGCATATTTAGTTTTAGTATATAACGATTTCGAAAGCGAGTAATAAAACATGTTTAGGTATTTAAAGTTAGCATTTTTACGGTACGAATCTCAATTATAATTTTATTTTGTGAAATAATATCAGTGTGATCGCTAGCCAAAAAGTGGATCATATCATACTATTTACTTCCGAGAAAAAGTACCTCAAATAGCAAATACGTGGGTATCTTCGCTGTAATAAATTAAAATAATTACATTTCAAAAGAAATAATTTTTAAATGATGTTTTTTTTTTTAATTTTCTAAGACTACTATATAAATCAAAAGTATTTTGATGCTGAAGTTTAAGTAAATGTCTCGAACACTCTTAAAACCGATAATCGTATTATTATGGCGCAGCACTACGCCAGCCATGTTGTTTGTCTATGCCAATTTTGGCTGGCTTCGTTTCGTGAATCGCATCTTGACAGCGCAAGCAAAGCCGGTGTATTCCCGCCGTGTTTCTTATAATTTTTCTCACAAACAAGAGAATACCAAATAAAACATGGCATACAAAGGCCCACCGAAAGTCCAGAAGGTGATGGTACAACCCATCAACCTTATCTTCAGATATCTACAAAATAGAAGCAGAGTGCAAGTTTGGTTGTACGAAAACGTAAATCTACGGATTGAGGGTCACATTGTCGGCTTCGACGAATACATGAACATTGTTTTGGACGAAGCGGAAGAGGTGCATATGAAGACCAAAAAGAGGAAGCAAATAGGAAGAATAATGATGAAAGGAGACAATATTACGCTTATCCAAAATGTTAACCCGAACGCTGCAGTGTAATTTTAGGTTATGTGATTCGAAGCTACAAACAAGTGAAGAGGACAATCATTCCTAGCGTTTAAAGTGCGTCGTCGTACCTCTGTGTATTAAGTAAACCTTTATCTTGTAAGAGCAAGTGGCATGCTGCCCTGGTGAAACTTTTCATTAAACTTAAGTAATATAAACTTGGCTTTTATTTCCGTTCTGTATTGTCGCCTACAAGTAATTTTGAATAATCATTCGTGCTCAAGCCTTACAAACTATATATTATGAGAACTTTTGTAATTCTTTGCCAAGAAGTGTTCTGTGGCAATTCAGAGTAAATTATTGGTTTAAAACAAGACTTGTGTTGATAGTATGAAAGTAACAGGCTTGTGATGCTGGGCATTAGCTTCTCAATATATACTTGGGAGGAAAAAAATCAGATCGCTTCCTGTAGAAAGTTACATGAAATGCAAAGTGACCTGGTTTTTTGCTCCCGAGTATACTTACCTCAAAGTATCCCACTGGGTTTTTGTGTTAGATGTATTTCAAGTGTGAATTTACAGAATAGTCAAAACAAAAAGAAATGATGTTGATTGAATTCTCAAATATCTTTCATAGTAAAATGCTCATGCAGAACTGTGTGCTATATGAAAAATCCATCCTCTGCTTCCACTTCTCTTGACCTAATTAGAAATACATAATTTTAATTTGAAAACAAAACCTGAAAACTTAAAATACAGAATTTCAGTGGTATCATTCAATTGTGGAGGTGTGTTAAAATGTCAAACAGACAATGCTGTATCACTACTCATAGTTGAATTTAATTTGTTTCAATAGAGTAGGTAATGCATTTAGCTTCCAGATGTCAGTTGAGTCTAAGCAGTGTCGGACTAACCGTAAGAGCTGGAAACCAGCTTGCGCGGGCTCCACCATTGCGATTATTTATTATCTTGATATTATTGCCTTGAGCTTGTGCGAAGTCATCTCAGCCCTTCCAGACTAGTCCAACTGGGTTTATGTGACCATGTTGATTTATGTGGAACCAAAAAAATAGTGTATTTTGCATGTAAAGATATTGTATGTTTTGCACATCTAGTTGTGGACTAGCAAGTTGTGCGACTTAACCAATTATTTCTTTATCTATACTGAATCTTCCAAGTAAATTTATAATCACTTCCAATGGTCAGATTCACTTTCAATTTAGGACTGTCTTCCATAACGCATGTAGGTAACTAGGTCTGATGACAATGGAATCCCACTAATATTGTAAATGCGAAAGTTTGTGAGTAACGTTGTGAGTGTATGTTTGTTCCTTCTTCACACTAAAACGACTGGACGGATTTAGATAAAATTTGGTACGAAGATAGGTGGTACCCTAAATTAAAACATAGGCTACTTTTTATCCCGGAAAATAGCATAGTTCCCAGGGGATAGCCATAAAGATGTCAATTGCTAATTCTACGCAAACGAATTCGCGGGCAGAAGCTAGTATCTACATAAAGTCAGCAAAGATGTTGTACTGTAAACTGCACAGCAACTTGCAATTGTGTCAGTCACTTACACATATTAAATGATGCTTATCTCTGGTGAAAAGCTTAAAAGGTGAGTAGGTACACGACAGTAGAGGCTTTTTTCACAAAATATTCTATCTTGGCCCTCTACTCTAGGCTAGCAATGCTACTTTAATGCACTGCTGTAGCAGATGTGCGTGGGTGCTGATTGGCAGCCCACTTGCTCGTTTGCCTTAATTATTCTGTAAAGAAAATATAAGAAAATAAAAAGAGGGCGAAAAAAACTTTATTTGTAAAATCACATTGACACTTGAGGGTATAAATATTTTGTTCATTGAAATGGACTTCCGCAAACGCTTGATTCAGTAAAGTACTAAGGGTGTTGCAGGCGGCAAGAGCGCGGCGTCGTTTCTGGAGCGCTGCGTGGCCTTCATCGGGGAGCGCGCGGCCGACTGCGTGCGCACCAACGCCTTCCTCAACCTGCCCAAGGACGCGCTCATCAAGCTCATCTCCTCTGACTCTGTAAGTTTCCTCGCCTCCAGGGTACGGGAAGTATAGTACTAGCTGTAGCCAGCGACTTCTGGAGAATTCGGTTATCGGCCGCTTGCGGGAACTACAATTTTCCGGGATGAATTTGGATCTTCCAAGATCATTTCTAAGGTTTCGAACTACCTCCATACCAAATTTCAGCACGAACGGTTGAGTAGTTTACACATGAAAACGTAACAAACTAACATTCGCATTTATTCGCAGACGGAGATGTGGGGTTGGACCCTATAATGGCTACAATAGATAGCACAAAATTATATAGCTTATGGCAACTTGGCAACCGTTGTGAACTAAAGGAAAAACGACGATAATCGATAGAATTTGAGCGCCTAAACAAAGTTGACTGCAATTATAAGAGCGTTGTAGTTTACTGTTAGATAGTGCTAAACAACTGCCTCAGCATAATGGCTACTGGCGGCTATGTAGGTCAAGCTTTAATAGTCTCCCGGTGCAGCAACCCCTTCGTGTACGAGGTAATAAAGTTAGAAAATGAGGGTTACGGTAGTACTTCGAGAAACATGAAATTTGCCGTGGCAAAGTAGGTACACAGCACGTTGAAAACGGAAATAATTATAATTACGTCAGTGGCCCACGGTGGCTACGTACTTGGACATGGGTGGCAGTGGCAGTAGTGTCGCGAGGGAAGACCCTTTCCCTTGATTATCGGCTGGCGACGCCCTTAGGCAAGTGGAGCTTCATGTAGGGCGAGTAAATTAGGTCCTTGGCGCCCTCGTGATGGCTCGTTGGTGTGTTGCAGCTGTGCCTGGAGGAGGAGGAGGTGTGGCGCTGCGCGCTGGCGTGGGCCAAGCAGCGCGCCGGCGTGGCGCAGCCCTGCGCGCACTGGACCGGCGAGGAGCGCGCGCGCGTCTGCCTGCACCTCGCGCCGCTCATGCCGCACGTGCGCCTGCTGCTCATAGGTCAGCCGCAGTGCCAAATTGAGTTCACATTGCCGATATTTGTTAGCGTTCTGATCGATTTGAATTTTTCCACAGACAGCTGCGTGTTTGCGGAGGAGGTGGAGCCAACGGGCGCGGTGCCGATGGAGCTGTCTCTGGAGCGCTACCGGCGCGCCGCGCTCACCGCCGCGCCGCCCGCCGCGCCGCGCGCCGACTGCCGCACCCGGCCCAGGTCAGCCCACACACAAAGCCAACCCGCACCCACACACTGTCTCTGGAGCGCTACCGGCGCGCCATGGAGAGTCGCCAGGGTCAGGTGACGCAGCACATTATGAACGCGTTGCCAGCCCTGATCATCCGCACTGCACGTGGCTTATAATTATAACCTCGATAGCGTTTTCTAACACTTCACTCCAGAAAATGTGTATCTTCGTAACATAATATACCTACCGTAAAACTACACGACTATAGTTCAGAAGCTCCCAATTATGGTCCAAATCTGACTCAATTATTTTCGTTTAGGTGTGACTTTTACAACGAGGAAGTTCAATGGTTTGGCTCGGACAAAACAAAAATGAATATTGCTATGGATACTTAAAGTCGTCTTGAAGTTATGAACCATAGTAGTACTGGACAAGCTGGGTAGTTTTACGGTTCCTACTTAACTGAGTTAAAACACACACGGGCTATGTTTCCAGATTGGCAGTAAACATGTTCGCGGGCTCCACGATACTGCAGGCGGACAAGAGCGCGTACCAGGCCGTCATAAACAACTGGTGGGTGGCGGCCGTCACAAACAACAGTCGAAAATTCTGGGAACATTTACAGGGCTTGATTTAGTCAAACTAGTCAAATCATGCTAATTGTGGCCTAGGTCCAACTATCCGTTGAAATATCCCGGAATAGAACATTTTTAAAAGATGCTTTATATCCCGTGGAAAGTACGATTAATTGATTACACCATTTAAATCGGTATTGCCGCGGGTTTGATTTCATGAATCAGCCTCCAGGCACCTATTTCACCAAAGCGTCGCTGATAAGTGACAATACTCTTTACATTACAAACTCGACGAAAATCTACGCCGGTTGGCTTCATATTGAATGCGCATTAAGATAGGATTAATTAATATTTATATCGAAATTAGTTTCTTAAAATAGTCTATATTTATCAAATAAATTATAAAAACCATACAAAAAAAATGAAGCATGACCAATTGTCACCTGTCATCGATTGAATATTATATGCAGAGACGATGAAATAGGGGCCGGTAGTGGCACGCCGAGCTGGAAATCCTCGCGGATGTCGAAAGTGATTATAACAACATATGCATGGGCCATGACCTAGGCTTGCAGTGGGGAGTCCCCGGGTAGCAAGGGAAATGTTTTCACGTACCACCGTAGAACCCTATCGCAATAAGGTGACATGACTCGAGTGTGAGTGAAGGCGGCCTGTCAATCGCGACAGGGTTCCGCGGTGGCTCGGGAATATTCCTGCACTGTACAAACTGTGTTGCGTATCTCTCGCTGCCCGGCGAGCCTGCAGTGCAGAAGCAGCCGGTGTAGTGGTGTGTGTGCAGGGTGGGGCGCGGCAAGCAGGCGTGGCGGCTGCTGTACCGCGCGTCGCAGCACGGCTTCGGCGCCAGCGCCTTCCACAAGCACTGCGACAACGTGGCGCCCGTGCTGCTGCTCGTGCAGGTAATGACATCTATTTTTTTTAAATAGCCTATTATAGTGTCCCACTGCTGGGCAAAGGCCTCCCCTTCTTTCTGCCACTCGTGCCTGTCAAGAGCACGCTCTTGCCACCCTTTTCTACATATATGCATCCAGGTCATTCCGCCATCTCCTCTTAAATCTGCCTCTGCTTCGATAGCCAACTGGTGGGATCTAGTGGTTGGTAATTTGGGCCCATCGTTGTGGGTGCATTCGGAGACGTGACCAGCCCAGTTCCATTTAAGCTTGGGGTCTCGGCACCCACATCTAGAACGCGAGTTTTGGAGCGCAGTTCCGTGTTTCGGATTCGATCTATTATTACTCACGTAAAACTGAAATGCCGATGATACTGGTCTGGGAGCGAAGGAAAAATGTAGAATGCACTATTTGCATCTCTTTCCGCGCAGATGGTAGAAGTTCATTTAAAGCAGTAGTTCCCAAAGTGGTCCAGGTGGACCCCCAGGGGTCCACGGAACACTCGACGGGGGTCTACGTTGGGCGTGACCAAAAATGGGGGTCCACAATCGCAAGCGGGGGTGCATGAAAATTGAATAAAATTTGTGAGAATTGATTGGTTCTTGTACTTCTTGTGCTGTGAGTCATTGTAGATTTCAAGAAAGTAAAGTAGGATGGAATCACTCGCAGCACAAAAATATAATATAATTGAAAATTTGTTTAGTCCTTTATTTTCAAACTTTGTCACCCCCTATCCCCTTTTAGGGGTTGAATTTTCAAAAAACCTGAAACAGGTGTTTACTCATTTATCGTTAGGAATACTCATGTGAAGTTTCGAATAAAATAGTCTAACTAATCTTGTTTCCCCATACAAACTTTGGACCCCCATTTAACCCCTTTAGGGGTCGAATTTTGAAAAATCCTTTCTTAGTGCACCCCTAGACCTTATAAGGAACCTACGTGCCAAATTTGGAATCTAGAACCAGCGGTTTGGGCTGTGCACTGATATGTCAGTCAGTCAGTCAGTCAGTCAGTCAGTCAGTTTCTTCTTTTATATATTTAGATAATTAACCCTAACAAGCAATCAATTCTAACCAATTTTTTCGAAAACTGCTAATTTATCGTTGAAACTCAGCAACAACGCAAGTTTCCATAGATTATAGAGCTAATCTTAATTTTTTTTTCGAGATTTAGTTTAGATATTAGTGGTAATGTAGCTGCAGGGGGTCCACCGGATCGAGCAAAATTTTGAAAGTGGTCTATGGAACAAAAGAGTTTGGGAACCTCTGATTTAAAGGAATTTCGGGAAATTGTCTCTTTAGGGTGCGACCAAATCGCCGCGTATACGCAGTGTCGTGTCGTAGGCGTCACGTTTTCTCACCGTTTCTTCATAGATTTTGTTGTGATTCCGTAACGTCACCGTTTTTTAAGCGGCGGTGTGGTCGCACCTTAGACGACACTCCGCGCACTGTATAATACCATATTGTTGTTGGCAGCTGCCGCGCGGCGAGCTGCTGGGCGGGTTCTCGGAGGCGGGCTGGAGCTACGGCGGCGCGGGCGGCTACGTGGCGGCCGAGCGCGCGTTCCTGTTCGCGCTGCCCGCCGCGCCCGCGCACGCGCAGCCGCAGAAGCACCCGCTGCTCAAGAAGGCCTTCGCGCTCTGCTACCATCCCGAGTCAGTTTATGTTTATCTTTATGTTTATTTGATCATTCAATATAAAATTACATCATCACTTAAAATTCAATGTCAAAGAATTTATATTGAAATCGTCAGCTCAGAATAAATATGTCAACAATTAAAAATTAAAATAATATAATAGGTATAACAACAACACATCCAATCCACTAGAACGTTGAAGTATCAATGCTTGATATCTCATGGCATTTTATAAAAATTACACTATGAGACTATTACTATATTATATTAAAATTTTATCGAGGAAATCGGCTAAAATCGTAGGAGTCATGTTATAGGCAATACGGCTAAGAACATTTTAATTCCCCTTTCCACCTATCACCCACATCAAGATAAACGTGGCCTTTAGGTCTTGTTGCTTAGGCTCTGTCTATCCCTTAAGGGACGTGACATGTAAGCATGCTGTTCTACCAGAGTTCTGCAAAATAGCTAAACGTTGTGTGACAAAAATCACCAATAAGATGATGATTTTTCCAGCCGCTTAGCTGCCATGCCGGGCCTAGTTTTTAAAGCATTCGAAAATGGTGAAAAATTGTAGTAAATTTGAAATACGAGTAGAATGGAAGAAAATGTTGTTTGTTTCCTAAATAAAAAAAAATAAAAAAAATTACAGCTCTAATCTTATCAACAAATTTAAACTGTAGTTTTGTGGAAGTGTGCGAAAATTACATTTGTAATTTGCCATGAGCTTTTCGGTGAAGGAAAACATCGTGAGGAAACCTGCACACATCTGCGAAGAAATTCAATGGTGTGTGTTAAGTTCCCAATCCGCACTGGGCGCGCGTGGGAACTATAGCCCAAACCCTCCAATACACGGAGGAGGCCTATGCCATGAGGCACGCCGAATTTCGCGACAATTTAATAAATAAATACAAAAATAAACGACAATAACAACAACAACAACAACATGTATTTACTGAAATTGAAGCGAATTCGGAATAAAAAGGCTTATAAATAAATAAATAAATAAATTTGTGGAAGCACACAGATTTTAACTTACTACCACTTATGATACTTTCGAGTGAAATGCTTTCAAAATCAGGCCTCTGCTCTTGAAAAAATAGTGTGGGTGACCGATGAATAACACTCCTGTTACTCCACAGCTGCGGTCCTATTTTCGGCGCCGGCGCAGACCTGTTACTGTCAAGTAACTGCAACTGTAACAGCGACAGTTACAGCAACCTGCACTCGTACGGCGCGCCCGACGCCGCCGGCTCGTTGGCGCCGGACTACAACTTCACTGTGCGCGACTACGAGCTGTTCACGTACGCCAACTGACACACAACACGCGCCGCCACTGCTGCTGCAGCAGTTACAGCAACCTGCACTCCTTTGGCCTGATTAAAACCTGCGTGCGTCGGCAACAACGGGCTGTCGGTATAAGCCAACAGACACGCTGCAACACGCGTCTGCTGTTACTGTAACAGTGACAATAACCGGCGTCAAATGGAATGTGTGTATACTATATTGACTTTGATTCTGTATAATTAAGGTGTTCAATATCGGTGCTAAGCCCCCGAGTGTGTATGAATTTGTGCTTCCAATGTATAAGTCTATAATTTAAGTCTTAGTCTTAATAAAAAAGCTCATAACCCGTATTACGTATTATTTTGTAAGTGATACCCTTTTCCTGTTCCTATTTATAGTGCGCAAGAAGAACAAACCAAGTGGTAAAATAAAGTTTAAAAAATACTAACAAGTTCTTTATATCAAACTGCGGCACTAGCGCCATGTTTTTTGATCTTGAAATTATAGATTGTCTTATATTTCAACCCTTTCAACGCTTTTTATCTTTTTTTTCCAAGCAGTTACTCACAAGAAAAGTAAATATAAAGCAAATAGAATATAATTAATTCTGCTCCATGGCTCCATCTATCGGGGAGTGGAAGTATGATAAGAAGCGATATCTATCTGCACAGTTTGGAAGCATCGTTACCATCGTTGCGAAGTTGTACTAAAGATGGCGCTAGTGGTTCTGAAAGTAAGAAGAATCATGATTAATAAACGGGTTTGATTCCCGGTCCCATAGTAACTTTTTTTGGGCCTTTTTAAATAAATAAATAAATAAATAAATAAATATCTTGGGACAATTGACACCAATTGACCTAGCCCCAAACTAAGCAAAGCTTGTAATATGGGCACTAGACAACGGATAAACATACTTATATAGATAAATACATACTTAAATACATATTAAACATCCAAGACTCGAGAACAAACATTCGTATTTTCATACAAATATCTGCCCCGACCGGGGATCGAACCCGGGACCTCAAGCTTCATAGTCAGGTTCTCTAACCACTAGGCCATTCGGCCGTTCGGTCGGTTCGGGTTTTTTCTTTTTTATATAAGAGGGGGCAAACGAGCAGTGTTCTTGTTTCAGTATAATTTAGAAATAATGTCTCCCCATACAATAGAAGTTTTTTTCGGTGTTTTTGCTCTCTATCATTATTACTATTATGAGTACCTACTTACCTGAATGGCCGAGCTTTGCTATATATTTTTAGTACGTTTTCTAAATATGAAACTTAGCTAGATCGATTTATCGCCTCCGAAACCCCCTGCATACTAATTTTCATGAAAGTCGTTGCAGCCGTTTCCGAGATTCAGGTTATTTAATATATCTATCTAATACCTTATAAAATAAAATATAAAATAAAATAAAATAATTTTATTTCAGACCGAGATCCATATGAAAATGTTAGTTACCTACATTGCCTTAACCTATTGTTAGTTGTTTTAATTGTAATGAAATAATTTAGTTTATAAAACAATGGAATCAAAATTCATAGTAGGTAACATTAAAATAACTTCTACATACATTGCCTTAACCTATTGTTAGTTGTTTTAATTGTAATGAAATAATTTAGTTTATAAAACAATGGAATCAAAATTCATAGTAGGTAACATTAAAATAACTTCAAATAATCAATATAATAATAATAAATTAGTAAAATTAAAAATAAAATAAAATAAAATGTCATAATTAGCTATTTCCATTCATATAAATAATGATTTCATGAAATCCTTATATAAAATTAATACATATAAGGAATTGGTCGATAAAAGGTATTAGATAAATAGTATAGAACTCTTCGTGTACGGCTCAATATTTAACTCTGAAAGAAATTGTCTATTGCCATTTCATTTTTACGCAACAACAGAATTAAAACTCGTGATAATTTATTAAAACCGACTTTCTCGTACGTGTATCACGGGATTTCCACAACAAATCTCTCCCTTTCCCAATTTCCCGCGGGTTTCCCGGCGCCGGCGGCGCGCGCGCCCGCATCCACTCTAGGATTGACGTTATGTTACTTATCTAAACAACTTTCCTTTTCTAAACGGCATACATCCGTTCCGGTGGCATTAACTTTCGACCTTAAGAGTTGCCCGACAAAGTTGCCATTGCTATACCATTGAATATCACATAAAACGTTATAGTCTCATTTGGTAGTCGTTTCATTAGGAATCTCTATTACGCGCAAAGCAAGTGCATTGCCTCCCATCTTGACGGCATATGCGGGTGGACATTTTGTATGAATAAAGCTATAAATATGCTTAGGTAAGTAGGTATGGAAATGGTCGAATGCGCCATGTGGCGCAATAAAATTGTCTACAGTTGTATGTATAATGATACAAAGGAACCCTTATTTCGTCAGAAACCGCTTCTATAAATGAAGCAAAGTTATTAAAAGTTGCACCATGCATACGACAACAGATTTCAACCAAGAAAAAAATACAACACCATCTTAATTGCTACAAAGTTCTTATCTGCTGAAAAGATGAAAAAGCTTAAACTACAACGTAACTAACTCTACAACGTAACTAACTCTACAACGTAACTAACTCTACAACGTAACTAACTCTACAACGTTCAACTCGAACTACTTAACTTTAGAAAGCTGTAATTGTAGTCTGCCTGTGATGTAGAATAAGAGCGCTTTTTCCGCAAGTTAGTAATGGATTTCTTTACTGGCTTTTCCTAAAGAAAGGTAGGTACTTACCAACCAAACTAAACGTGCAAAGGCGAACTCATCCCCCAAAGGGATTTCTCCCGGAAGATAATTTAGATGAATTGATATCGATATTTATGTTGGCATTAATTTATACTATAATTATAATCATTGTCATGGCTCGTGCGCTGCGCCGGCGCCGCTCCGCTCCAGCCACGAGGATAAACTGCACCTGTGCAGAAACTGGTGACGCAATGCCTTTCATATTAGATACCAACATAGGTTTTTTTACAATCGAGGAAACCTTTGTTTGGATGCGCGGGAAACACCAGATTTTTGCAAAAAAATAACTAGGTACGTGTTTCCCAATTGACTTTGCATCGATACGGCGTTTAGCGAGTTTTTTTTTTTATCGACTTATTTCAAACACTATACGTAAGAACTTTCCTTGTTTGATGTAAAACAAATTCAGCTATTAATACCATTTACTATTTTTTTTAAAGCAGCATGTGTTCTAACGCTCGCAGATGTTTTTCCCACGGCCATGCGCGCGCGCCGCCGCTTGCCGGTTAATCTCAATAATAACATTATCATACTGGCCAGTTATAATTGTCCCGCGTATATTTACACCAGAACCGGTTGCGGGGCAATATGTTACGTAGCCTTTTTTACGTCTACGCGCGTGCTTGTCATTTGCATGTTGGGATTTTGAAAATAGAAACTTGTTATCGAGCTGGACAAGATGAACGTAAGTAATACGAGTGAGTTAGTGGCTGATATATAGCATCCACATCCCAACTTCCGCTCTAGACTTTACTTCAGATAGTTTTAGATAGTAAGTTTCACAGTCACCTGTAACTTTTGGAGATATTTCGTTACAATATCTTAAACTGATCTCTAAATATGGCCACAGCAGACTGCGATTCCGTAAGCATAAATCAGTGGTCGGCCCTTCGTGGAAGGAAACTTTCAAAAACTTGCGCATTGGAGCTTTTATCCGTAAAGGCAAAAAACTAAAATTTCCATTGTCTTGTCCGTGTAAAAGTAAGAAAAATATTCTAGCCATATATGGTATTCTCATCCAATGGTGTTTAAAAAGTCATGTAATCATGTGTGTATGTGTCATAATTTTAGAATTCAGCGGTAGTCTTACGGGTAAGTTTTTATTTTTATTGGGTTATGGGGTACTCACTGTGGTGTAATCTACTAACTATAGACTCGTGCAATCTAGCAATTACTTACACAAATGTTTCTGCACAAACAAGTACCTAGGTGTCTTAGTAGGTAGCGATCAATTTGGCCACTCCTGATTTTAGATTGAACATTTTATCGTAGGTAAATAGACACTCCGCGCAAACTTGGAACGTAAAAAGTGTATCGTTGCCTATGGTTAAATCTTTCTTGAATAAATTTGCAATGGACCATCGACACGACACTTAGAACTGGCTGGATGTATGTGTTTTACTTCTCCCAACAAATAATAAAATATTTAATACTTAAAATCTTTCTTCCCCGCGCTTGTTCCTACCTAAATGACGAGGAAGAGGCAATCATTATTTTTTTATTTTTAAAGAAGTTCATTTTACGAATAACGTCGCTTTTTACCGCGTTTACATCATTGTTACTTGGAAAATTTAGAACGATTTATGCCTGTCCTAAAGTTCATTGGCATTACTACAAGAGCATTTCTGCGTATCTAATTAAAAATCCCTTTCCTTGCGCGTCGGTGAAACACCGCAAAGGGCCGCGCTGCGAGTCGCGACCTGCGCAGGCGACTGCATTCCCGCAGGAAGAGTGACTCACGGTCTGCGTCTGCGCCCTTATAGGGGGTGCGCCGACGCCCGGCTATGCACTTCTCAATGAGCCGCTTAATAAGGGACCAAAGTTATTTACACTTTTTACAAAAGCACAGTCACAACTCACTGCAATTTGAATTAAGAATTTATTACATGGATAGTCTTACTCATAGGTCCTTCCCTACTTTAGAAATGACTTTCATGGTGCTGTGAATAGAAAACATGACCTAAGAAATTACCTTTTTCTTTCCCTGTCTTGATAATACATAGGTGTATTATACATTCTCCTTCACTTCCTGGTACGCACGTGTAATGTAATGTGCCTATAACTAACTACAAGCCTTCAAAAAATGAGTTTTTTGTTGCTTCCTTCAAAGGCAACTCTACGTGTTGCTGGTTCTCATATGTGGCATTGGTCGCCTACCATCAGGTGTCCCGCTCTCTCGTCTTCCTCAATCAACTTAAAAAAATCCTACGTCCTCACAAGTAAGACCTACGTCACCGCGTCATGTGTCCGCGGCATGCCTTACAAAAATCCTCCCTAGTCAGTTTCCACATAAAACCTACTTCTGACAGAATCAACCACTGTCCAAAACTATTTTGAAAGATACGGATGATCCTATTGCATTCCCCCTGTAGCTCACTATATAACGGCGTCCGTTGCACCATCTTGCATTGCCGAAGGCTGCACTTCCCCGAACTTGCCCCTAGCCCATCAATTCACGGTTAGTTTCAAACGACCTTTCTCAGAACAACCGAAATGTCGGCTTAAGAGTAATTTAAACGTCAAGGAAGACGCAAGGGTGGTCTGGAATTAATGGAAACCGTCTCACCGGACATGGTTTTCATATTTCTGAGTAAATGTTTCGGCAATCCGGTGCATATGATGACGCGTGCGTCGAATCTTGTTTTTTGCGAAATACAGTCCTGCACCGTCTTATGTCGGTGCATGATCTTTACCAGTTGTGTTTAATTAGTAAACTACGCAACTTATGTAACTGCGTAGTGAAAATACGCGCTGTTGACTTGACACGGACCCCATTAGGTGACTAACTCTATCGACTCTTCTTGTCTAGCGGCGGCCGGGAGGCTCCCAGACCGCGCGACGCTTAGTCTGTCTGTCTAATCTAATCTCTAAACTGAGCCACCGGAAATGATAAGGAACAGGCGAATTGTAGAACCTGTTGACATTTTACGTGATTAACACTAAAAGTAACTTTCAAGATTTTATTAGAAAAACATGTGTTGAATTTTAAATAAAAACTGAGTTGAAGAAAATTTAAGCTCTAATTTTTTTGTCATCGAGAGAAAATTTCTGAGATGTTTCCCGATTTCCGAAAGCATATCACTTGATAAATACGTGTACCTATTGCTTTGAACCCACAGCACAAATTAAATCTTCGATTAGTGGACTAGTTTGAGTTATAATTTTTCTCTAATCTAATCGTTTCAAATTGAGCATAATTTTTCATGACTTTCGAGGAGTATTTTCACACAAAGAAGATTTACGATTTACACCGATATAAATCCGTTCAATCGGACTCGTCAGAATAATGAATATCTAATAAAACTGTACCCGTGTTCCTTGTAGACTAGTTAGAACGAGTTGGCAACCGTGTCTCGAGCGCGTGGCTGCACCGGGAGAGCCGCGGCATTGTTTTTTGGCGCTGCAGCGGGCGATGACCGGCGCACGCGCAGCGGCAGGGAAACACCGCCATTGTCCGCGCCGATTCGCCACAACGCCCAAACCCCAATCTCCCCAATTCGACGTGCTCGCCACTAATTTTCCATTTCCATTAACACTAATTAATTATTTTGGAATTCCCGCCGCCTTGCACTCTATTTTAACATTTTCGGATTTTAGTAAACCTGCTTTTTGCTAGGCAGTCGGTAATTAACTGGATTATTTTGCTACATCGTCTAAAGGTGGAGTTAGAAAAACAAGCGAATGCTAATTCTATCAAATTTATTGTGTACAGCAAAAGTAACGGGTAGTGCTCCATACTAATTTATATGAAAAGCGACTTGTTATATTTGCTCGACACAATAAATTTGGCAGAGTGGGGATAGAGTGACTATTCGCTCGTTTGGTCTGACTCCACCTTAAGGATTCGCGAGGTCTTTTCAGCTGAAATAAAAATAATAAATAATGATGTTTAATGCACTTTAACCAGCGCCTAATAAAGACATGAACTATACCCCCTTGAAAAAAAAACGGGCACTTACTTTCTAAGCTTTAATGCCTAAAAATCTGAAAACCATAGGCGCCCAATTTTTTTGCAAGGGGGTGTATTCCATAATATCTTCGAAACGGTCATTTTAAAACCAATATCGCGCAATGTCATTTTACAATGGTTAGTGTAAGTTTTTTGTCTCAACAAACGTTTCGAACGTGTTCACGTTGAAGTGATAAATACTTATGAGATTAGTTTATTGCCGTCGCTGTCGCGTGCCTCTGCCTCGGCAAGAGAAGCAACTGGTACATTCTACGTTTTTTCTTTGCTCCCAGACAAATTACTAGTAGATTCAGTTTAGGTTCGCTCGATATCAGATCCATACTAAAAATGACAGGCCCTGTGGAGCGTCGTAATGAGATTCAATTCCGACTCAGTTCAGGTTTCAGCTGTCATTTTTAGTATGGATCTGACAGCGAGCGAACCTAAACTAAATCGGAATTGAATACTCGGTAACCTCCTGAACATTGTTTCATGCATTGCTATTTCGGATGCGCACTCAGACACTACGGTCGTTGTCACCAGCCCAATTAGGTCGTCATGCGCGAAGCAGTTAACAGAAGCTTAAATGGACAATTGCTGATTCAACGTTGAAGTCCCACCAGAATGATGCTGCACTATCTGCCGGTCTGATTCTTGACATTAGTCACACGAATTGTCAATAAGCTGTAACATTACATGCGATGTGCTCACCGAACGCACGTTAAGTGATTGAAATAATAAACATGTGTTCAGAGAGTTTAGCGTCTGAATTAGCAAATATTGTATGTATGTATGTATAACTCTTTATTGTACATAAAACACATTAATTTTACAGATAATGAGACAAATAGATGTACATATTAGATGTTTCAGGAACGCGAAGAAGGCTCTTATAGCTTATTGATGTCTGAGTGAGCCCAGAAAAATACACATACTTAAAATAAAGGTGACCCGCTTGCTCGTTTTCCCCCTATCATATACAAAAAGTTTTTGATGGGTCATTTACTTATACAGGATATAGGATGCTCATTCATAGACGCATCCTTTCGGTGAAATTGGTGAGCTCTAATGACGATGACGCTGGATACTACGGGATCTTCACAATCACCCCCTCATGATTCCCGGAACGTTACAGGAATTGCTTTGAAATGACGTCTAATGTTAATTGTTCCTGTAAATGTGTTTATGACTAACGCGTCATCTGACCCTTCGTCGGCGTGACGTCGGAGCATCTGTCGGGAATCGGGAAGCCCAACTGCGTATGATTCAAATGCATGTGCCATGTGTTGAGTGTCCGACTATAACCATTGCATGAGTGATACGAAAGATAAGAGCGGCGACTATATCAAGTAGATATAGCGTAAACGTGGATTAAACGTTTTACTCACAGCTTCCGCAATGCGCTGTGTTTACCTTTTCAGGTTTTCGTAGTGGATAAGAAACTATTAGAGACTGTAGTAACTCTAATAGTTATAATATACATATTGAACTTGACAGTGCATATATTATGTACTTACATAATTTTAATACAAAGTACTAAATAAAGCTTAACGCTAAATCAAAATGTAATTAACGCGAAATCGAAATTGCTATCATTTTCATAAATGCATGCAATATATTTGGCGCAGAGTATACATTTGTCGCAAATTATTACTCCATTATTCCATCACAAAGTTACTACAAGAAAAAATAAAGTTACTTGATTGCACTCATTGTCTTGCCTTACTCGACGGATAGCCAAGTTCGAGCTCGTACCGGCTCGGAAATGAGCCCTAAAAATGGGTAAAAAAATCTCTATTTCGGAGGCGCGTGCGCACAGTCACGTAGGCCAAGGGCCGAGGGCGAGGGCCTCTTGTATGCACTTCCGAGGGCCGACAGCACGTACGGGTCACCAATGCGGCGTCACAAGAGGCGCGCCCGCTATTGCTGTTTGATTTGCGTGCGGCTATTTCTAAACTTGTACATATTAGATTTGGAGTTTTATTTTAAGGTTGTAGTTTCTTTTGCTTGTGTAGTGGTGGTTGGTCTGACTATTTATGAAGCGGTGGAAAAGAGTAGCCGACCGTGTTTGTACGCGGTTTCAAATTCATGTGAGATAATTCATATGATAAGACGTTTTTACTTCCTGTATGAAAGGAATAGTTTATAATTTTGATAGCAAATCTCGAGGACGTATTTACTAGCTGGTGGCTGAGATCTTGATTAACATAAGGATTTCGCTTTTGAGGAATGACCAATGTAAGATCCTGCCAATAACATAAATAAAAATTTGTAGGTACCTATTGTATATCAGGCCAGTACATAGTATAGTAATACAACAATGTTGTATAGTAATACAACATTATTATGAATCCATAACTTATTATTATAGTGTACGTAAATGTAATGTATGTATTGTAAAAATTGTAAAAACATAGTCAAGTTTTTTTGAAGTCGGTTAAAACTATCAATCATTAATAAAAATTTTAACGGCGGGCTTGACTGTTCCCAAAGATTTAACCTTAATATTTAGGTGTCGAAAAAAACATTAAGTAATACTTAATTACGTTACTTATCCATCTAATTTGCCGAGTCACGCTGATTTTCAATGTTCCGTCTGTTTTTCAAAACACTGCAGCAATCGCGTGCGACATACACTGATACATACACAAATCACGTCGCTTTATGTCATGTTATGTTAAGTTTTTGAATTAATCTTCTAGGTAGGTAGGTAGATAACATTCCTATCCTACTAATATTATAAATGCGAAAGTTTGTGAGGATGTATGGATGCTTGTTACTCTATCACGCCGTATACGGCTTAACGGATCTGGACGAAATTTGGAACAGAGATAGATTATGGTCTGGAATAACACTTATGTGCTACTTTTCATCCCGGAAAATTGCGTAGTTCCCAGGGAATAGCGATAAACGAATTATTTGCAGACGAATTCGCGGACAACAGCTAGTGCTACCATAAAAGTTACGGTGATAATGTTCCATCAAGCATATTGTAATCAGTCCACTGCTGGACAAACTAAAACATATTTTTTCGAAGATGAGACCGAACAAGTTTTCTAATTTTTTTTTATACATAAGAGGGGGGAAACGAGCAGACGGGTCACCTGATGGAAAGCAATCACCACCGCCCAGGGACACCTGCAAGACTAGGGGAATCACAAGTGCGTTGCCGGCCCTTTCAAGAACAGGAAGGCTCGCTGTTTAAAGATCTCTAAATTGCTCTCAAAATTGAAGAAATTTTACTAAATTGTTAGAAGCACCCTTATTAGTATAGATATACTAGCTGCTCCCGCCACTCCGTCCGCGCAGAATTAGTTATAGATAGTCTAAGACACTCACAAAATAATGTTGCTTTCTATTGATAAAAGAATTTTAAAATCGCTTCAGTAGATCCCGAGATTACCCCTACAACGTCACAGACTTCTTTATAATTATTAGTATTAGTTTAGATCTGTACCTAGATTATAGCACAGAATAAGTAAATAGTACCAAAGATTATAGTCAGAAGTGTTGTTTAATTGTTATGAAAGAAACAACTCAAACGGATGATCAATACAGTGTTTGTCACGTATACAGTTCAAAGACAATAAGAAAAAAACTATTTATTATGCACTAAGATTAAAAGAAAACTTCGCGCTACCGAAGATGTAATAAAAATGATCATAAATTACATAAACGAGTTCTTCCCACCCATCCCACTGATATGGTAATCGGGCGCGCGTGCGGAGAGGCACGCTGCGCGCGCGCACCGTAGCGACACCGGGCCGCTCGCCGCCAGGGATGCCAGGCGGTGATTATTAACGTCAAATTCGATTACGGTGCGATAGAAGATTCAATATATTTTATCAAATGCAAAAGTACGTCAGACTACGGCAAATTTCTTTAGCTGGGGCGATGTGGAAGGGGTAAGTTCGCGCATGTATTTTTCTACCAAAGAGACGTTCAAATTCCGTCTGCATTCCAGGCCAGGCTCAAGATGTTTATATAGGTACCGGGAAATGTGATAATTTACAACCCTCCTCTGAGAGAGGAAAAGCACTGCTTTACATCAGTATTTTTTATAATGACCGTTTTTTCACTCCTGCATTCAAAGCAGCACGAATATATTCAGTAAAAATAAACTGATGAGAATTAGGATTGCCGACTTTTTTTAGGCTAGGTATATTAAAGAGCCACTCAGTCAATTTTACGATATTTTTGTCTTGGCAAATAATTTGAGGACTTTAAGTTATTACATCATCACTAGATAGCTAGTATAAAACAAAGTCGCTTTCCGGTCTGTCCTTATGCTTAGATCTTTAAAACTACGCAACGGATTTTGATGCGTTTTTTTAATACATAGCGTTATTCAAGAGGAAGGTTTATTGGCGTGAAAGAGTAACAAACATCCATACATCCATACATCCATACTTACAAACTTTCGCCTTTATAATAGTAGTAGGATTCTTCGCAAACGAAGTCGCGGGCAGAAGCTAGTACATACATAAATCACGCCGATATCACTTACAGGGTAGACAGAGCATATAAGGTCAAGTCAAACAAGACCCAAAGTTCACGTTTAGTTTAATTTGGGGCGTATAGGTTATGGTTGGCCATTAATTACCTACTTAATTACCCTTACCACATCGGTCTTTTCGGCTAATTTCGGTTTAGTAGAGCGTTGTCTCGCTCTAACTTACGTGACGCCAATTGTCACTTTCCAAAGACCGAAGTGCCGTCTTTATGGCCGGGTACTGGCCTTGTACTCCGAAATTCGATTTTCGAAGTTCGTTTCGTGCCGTTCCGTTCTCACTAATAGTTATTAAATTGAGAGTGAGAGGGACGGTGTGATACGAACTTCGAAAATCGATTTTCGGAGTAGCCCCCCTGTACTTCGCGGGTCTGGTATCCCTGTTGGACCGCTGCGGACTCTCGGCCCTTTGGGCCGGCGGTCACTTGCGTCACGTAGGTACGCCTGCTTTCTCAACGGCCGAAGGTTCGTTGGGCTGTTTTGTAATTTGCCCATATTTGAAACCTAATTCGTCTCATTGCGGCTACACGCTAACGCTGCTACAAACTTCAAAAAGTTACAGTTAACCACATCAAACATCAATTTAGCAATTATGTAGTATTATCTATATATTTTTTTTTTATATTAGAGGGGGCAAACGAGCAGACGGGTCACCTGATGGAAAGTGATCACCATCGCCCAGGGACACCTGCAAGACGTGGGGAATCACAGGTGCGTTGCCGGCCCTTTCAGGAACAGGTAGGCTCGCTTTTTAAAGATCCCTAAGTTGTACCGCTCGGGGAATGTTGCAGCAGGAAGTTCTATCTTCTTCTATATAAATAAAAATAAATCGTCGAAATTTATGTACGCGCATAACTTTCAAACAACTGTTGAAGTAAGAGTTTTTAATGATTCACGGTTAAGTTCATTCGAAGTATTATAAACGGGATGTCTACCCGTAAGGGATAAAATACTATATCTCGTTTAATAAGAAAATAAAAGTCCATCACGATCAATTATTGCATTAGACACATTAATACACTAAAAACGAAGTGCACTACAGACGGACATTTGAAACTTTCATTCATTTTCTGTGAAATAATCGCAAAAATTCACCAAAAATGCGACGTTGCCAGCTCAGTAGGGATGCATGCTCTTAATAGCCAACCCGGCGGCACTCCCGACGGCGGTGACTCAACGCGGATCTCTCCCACGACTTGCCGTTGCGTTCCATTTGCAATCCCGTCGCGTAACTAGTGTGACATATCATATACCACCCGGCATATCCCCCCCCCACACACACACACACCCTCTCACCCCCCACACCAACGATGCGTTGACGCATTGCTAGTAGAAGATCCGAACCTAAGTCGACATTCACCGAGCTGATAATAGAAATTTTATAATAAATTTAGTAGGTATAGTACTTATTAGAAAATATATTAAAAAATAGGTTGGCTAAAAAAATCCTGGACAGATTATTTTTTAATATCTTTATATTATTATGTAGTAAATGTAGTGAAGGAATGTTTATGGTTATTATTTACGTTCTCATATTTTAAGTTACAAAAACTTTTCTACTATAGAAATATTCTTATACTTTTAAGTCAATAAATATATAATTATTCCAAATATATTTATTTAATTATTCTATTGTTTAATATGAGTAAGTACCTATTACATTAATTTTGTACATAGTATTTAGTTTTTTTTTATTAATTATTGTACAGATTTAAGTTTTGTATGTTGTGTTCAATAAATTATTAATTACATTAACTATCAATATTATGTATGATTATTTATTTCAATAGTCTGTCCGTATTTTTTTTAACCAATCCATTTTTAATATATTTTCTAAAACACTAAATTTATTTTAAAATATGTTTCATTCTATTATCTGCTCGGCGAAGGTCGACTTTGGTTCGGATCTTAGACTATGCGGTTTACGCGAAATCACACAGTTTGATCTCAAAGCAGCCGCGACCACTCATCGTTTGACTGATGAAAATCAATATCCTGGTTTATGTATTGTTCTTGAATCATGCGGGTTACGTTGTAGGGCAAATATGTAGTTTATTATTACTGCTGCAGCGAGGTGCGAAAGGCAATAAAAACAGTCGTAAAACGGTTCACTTTGTATGCTATTCTAACAGTGTAATATTGGTAATATACCGGATTTAAATCAAAGGTTTGCAAAGTAAAATTTTACAGCCACACAAAAAATGCAGAAAGCTCTTTCAAATTTAACTTTATAACATAAAAACCTAAAATGTAATTAATAAAACGTGCACGTTCCACCCAAAACTCGCTCGCCGTGGGAAAAAATAAAGTTACATAGCATGAAAGGATGATACGTCACGAGGTAGCGCCGGCGCGACGCGCGACGCACCCTGCGCCTGCGGTTAGTATTTAAAAGCGCGCGCTCCCATTTCGGCGCCCCCCACCGCCGCACTACCCGCCTACGAAAGGATTAAAGCCGTGGTCCCTCAGAGATCAGTCCACTTGCCTGTTATCAAAGAACAGCCAAGTTTTGCACTGTTTGAAAGCAGCAATGCACAGCTCATATTATGTCATCACTGTTACTTCTAAAGAGGGCATAGTACCAAGGTACCAGACACTTGACTTCGAACTCCATCGCCGGAAATTCCAAACTCAGATGCAGTGTGCATTTTGCCAGGTCAAGTTAAATTCGAAAAGCGAGATCATTTCTACATTGCCTGTTCACTATGGTGAGCTTAAACAGAGATGGGAATGGGCTGCTCAATGGATAGCTGATGTGGTAGGAATTGGTGTTACCAAGCGGCGCAGGCGCAGGCCGTATGACGCACGCCACTCTCCGGAAATACGTGGCATAGCCATGGCAGGCGCGAGCTCTCAAAAACAAGGACTCGACACCATTCCCAGTCGTCTAATGTCTCGAACATTGAGATCATTGAAGCTTATTGTATACCAAAGGTGAATGGCCGGTGAATATGCAAAGGTGTTTGTAAACAAACACTGGCCACTGTTTCCTCGTCTGTGGTTTCGACTGTGGATTAATAATTTGAATATCGAAGGAGTTTGGTCTAGCAGCGGCGTGTTAACTCGGCGGCTGTCTCTTCCGCTGCTGCGCGCTGCGCCTGCGGTTCCTTGCGGTCAGCGCAGGTTGCCACGTGGCCTTGCCAAACATACGTTCAAAATAATCCTCGTATTGCAATTACAGTAATGGAAAAGTATTTGAGTGAAAGTAAACAACGTTGACTTATTATTTGCCGATGAGCAAGAGCCATGTGAAGCCACAGAGATGAAGTTGTACAATACATATTGTGAGTGGGAATTTTAAGCGATCCTCTGAATTCAGCAATAAATTTACTAAGTAGTCCTTTTCTTAAGGAACGTAAATCTAACATTACAACGGGTCTGAAACGCATCCTGATTCAAATCTGACCGTATTATTACTGGCAAAGAATTAATTTTATTATATTATTACCCACTAATCTGAAAGTAACCACTGAATGGATTTCAATGAAAATGGAAATGGAAATAGTGTGGCCCAGGGGATACTGAATTGATTTATTCCGGTTATAATTACACGAGTCCCACGGGTTAGCTATAAACGAATTCTTCACCGACAAAGTCGCAGGGAACAGCTAATTGATATCATATTTTATGCCAATAACACCACGTAACCAACGCAGTTTCAATCGTCGTAGGTACAACTATAACTATTACTATATTAATACCTAATAATTTATGCTTGTCTTTCTCGGTAATTCTGGCTCTTGTTTACCAATCCTTTTCAATGCTATTCCGACGAGAGCAAGCACTGCGCACGTCAGGGCGGCTGATTCAGCAGCCGACGTCTTGTTTGCCAACGAGCCCGTCACCAGTGACTTCATTACAGTTCACACCTCCACCTCAACCGGCGATGCACAGACTCCGGCGCCAATTGCTCAAGTATGACCACTTTCAGGGCCGAAGAAGAAAGAAGCGTGAAGTCATCTTTAGTTTGTCTTAAAATACCCAGCACAGAAATAAAGTCACTCATATGTTATGTACCAGCATGCGGAACATACATATAGAGAGAGAGAGAGAGAGAGAGACATTTATTTACATTCATTCGACATACATAAATCACGTCGTTATCCCTTACGGTGTAACGAGGCTGTTTTGGCTCGCTACAAACTTATTCCTTTTTGTTACATAACTTTTTTTTTAAACATATTTAGTATTCGGCTCTTTTTTCAAAATTTAAAGTGATTTTTTTTTTCGATCTATCAGAGCTTCCACTTCCACTCATTCCCTCTCCAGATCTGCTAGCGCGCAGTCGTGCCTGCCTGTTTGTATTTATTCAGATTACTTCAAGTCTTTATTTAAAAGTGTAAAATCAGTTTGTGACTCGTGTTTTTTTATATTTAACTGCTGAAGGCACAACTGTGCCTTCATTTAATAAAATTAAACCTGCATAACACCATATCGTTGTATTACTTCGATTCCCAACATTCTCAGCCTCTACAACGTGACAACGGGATAAACAAAGTCAAAGGTAACAAAACCAAAGGGCAGGTTTAGCAAGATCGTTGGTGGAAAATAGAATCAAAAAGCGATGGGTCGCTAGTCGCATCGTCTATAACATGGTAGTAGCCCTAGTACTCCAGGTACCGACGCCTTGGGGGAGTCCAAAGTTCCGCGTAGTGCAAAAACCAGTGATTTTGAAATTCTTTGAACGCGGCGATGACCGCAACTTGCGCACGCGCTGACGTCCACAGAATGATCAATAGCCCGGTACAATGGGTGATGATAGCTATCAGCACTGATTATTAGGCTCTATTTGTTAAACGCATCCGCCCGCGGTTTGCCAGTCATGCTGAGCTGGCTATGACCTAATATTGTTGTTTATTAACGTAGGCAAGTACCATGGGTACAAGCCGTTTACGGGCCGGCCGCTCTCGGCGGCGCGGTGAACGTCTTCTCTGTTCATTGCGTGTGCTGTCAGGTAATCACCGTGATGCATACGTGTGGGCCGCGCAATGAAGAGATAAATCGCTAGAAGAGCTAGGGCCCGTTTTTTTTACGTGATTTTAAAGCACTTCAATTTGAGTATTGCTACAAAACTGTAGCACAAATAAAATAACGAGCTGTAGTTTACTTTTAGTAATACTCGAATTTCAAATTCAGCATAATTTTCGCCTCTTATGGAGTGATAAACATTAATCATGCTAACGTGGCCTTTAGATTCTGTCTAGATACCCCGTAAGGGATAAAGACGTGATTTATGTACTCGTATGTATGTATGTATGTATGTATGTACGTTGGAGTGATATTTTCTAATAATGTGCTTTAAAAACCGAACCTAAGTCTTGCGCAGTGGCCAAACTCCTCTAGTATTTTTAGGTACAGGAGCCACTACTATATATTATGTAAATCTTGACACTCCATCGCTCTATATTTAATCGTATCATAATAATAGGAGTAGGCGCATCTCTCGAACTTAGGACATTCATTCAATGCTTTGGACATAACAACGTTCCATTCCAGTTCGTATAATTCACTAAATACTTTGTAAATACTACACTAAAAACGTTAGTCGTAAAAATCATCGTTGATTCTTGTAAAGAAATGGAAACAACCAACATTGCGCCAGAGCATGACCGAGCGTTTCAGCGACTCTGAAACCAGCGGCCGACTCAGCCGTGTTTCCCCGAGCTAGCGTAAGTAAATATTTACTCGTACCAACGCTAAAACTACTGGTCCAAACCGCGATACCAGTCGTAGAATTTCAGCGCACCTTGTCTAACCAGTGAGGTATGAGAGGGATGTTTGACCGAGTAATTGTGGCAGTTCTTGTGGCTGTTAGGGTTTTGGTGGGTTATCCCTCGCGTCGCGTGACTGCGCACGCCGTGTCCCGATACGGAAGTGCATGTTGATGTTGGCATAATACCACCTTGAGCGGCGTTAGCGACTTCACCTGTTGGGCGACGTAATTAGCACGCGGCATTACAGCATAATTATGAGTATTTCGTTACATTTGAAGGTCAAAGGAGCTTCATTTTACTTTGAATTTACTGTACATCGTGTTTTTTAATCATCAAGGAGCAAAGTGACGAAATTAATGCGACACAGGCAGTACTCATACATAAGTGTGATTACCGTACCTATTCATCAGGGAATTCAGGAGTCAGCAAAAACACGGCATAATTGACGACCATCCTTATTTGTCTGCCGTAGATTATACATGTTCTACATAAATAATCTAGTTTAATAGTTACAACACACCGGATAACTCACGTATAAAAGCCGAAGGAATGCTCCGACAATTGACAACATTTCATTTTTATAACACCTGAAAATTTATATATGGTTCGAAAGCATTTTGCCTCCTGATCACTGCAATATGTTTATATAATTTTAATATCGCTTATTATAAAAAATAAAAATTAATTAAAAATATGTCCTAATTTTACCAAAACTACCACAGGATGGGTGAAACGCCTTTGCTTTTATCACGAGAAAAAATAAGCGATCATAATTTTGTATTTTTGACAACTTCAAAGTACAAGGGGGGTAACTCTGAAATACTATTTTCGAAGTTTGTTGCATACCTTCACTCTCACTCTCAAGATAATGACTATTTGTATGAGCAGAACAGCACGAAGCGACCCTCGAAAATCGACTATTGGAGAATAGGGCCTGACATTGACAATTTGAAATTGACGTCAGTTTTTTTTTCTATAGAGAAAAGACAAAGGGATAAGTGTTTATTCTGTGATAGTATCGGACTTACGCCCTTTTAGAATAAACACAAATTAATAAATTAATTATAAATTAAAAACAAGCCTTAGCGAAAAAATTAAACTGTCAGCATGTTCATCTTTTCAAACAAAATACAGAGAACCATTAAAATTATAGGTTCAGAAATATGAAATGTTGTCAATTGTTTCGGACTATTTCGTAGTCCTTATGTTATTCTGTTCATGTGTGAGTCTCACGGTAGTTTCATGTTGGAAGTAATCTAGTTTAATCTTAATCTGGTTAAGAGGGTGCATCCGTGCTGAGCTCGCAACGTCGCATTTTTGGTGATTTTTTGCGATTATTTCACAGAAATTGAATGAAAGTATCAAATATTCGTCTGTAGTGCACTTCGTTTTTAGTGTATTAATGTGTCTAATGCAATAATTCATCGTGATGGACTTAAATCACCAATCACCAAAAATCACCAAAAATGCGATGTTGCGAGCTCAGCACGGATGCACCCTCTTAAGATACTACCAGCACACATGCAACAATAAGTACTAACTTTGGCACTTAGCAGGACCAATGTCAGTTTTTAGAAAAGATACGAACTTCTGAATTAAATTTTTCGATTCTTCTTGATTGATTTTGAAAAACATAACGATTCACCATTTCGATGTGTAAAATATTATTTTACTAGCTTCTGCCCGCGACTTCGTCTGCGTGGAATTAGAAATTGACATGTTTATGGCTATCCCCCGGGAACTATGCTATCTTCCGGGATAAAAAGTAGCCTATGTTTTAATCTAGGGTACCAGGTATCTTCATTTCAAATTTTGTCCAAATCCGTCCAGTCATTTTAGCGTGAAGAAGGAACAAACATACACACTCACTCTCTCACATTGTCACATCGTCACATCGTCACAAACTTTCACGTTTACAATATTAGTAGGATTATACATTTTTCCAAATAAAATAGTAAATTTAATTTTCATACAAATACCATATTACGATTTTTACGAAAAATAAAGCACTTTTGCTTGTTTTAACCCGCTGCTAAGCTGCCAAGTCTACACAGACAGACGCACGGACACCTTTTACTCGGTCAATTAGATTTTGTTTGTGCTAATTTGCTACTGTGGAATGTAATAGGTCCCTGACATATAGACTTCTAGATCCAAATAAAGGTGCGACCACAACGCCGCTTAAAAAACGGTGACGTTACGGAATCGCAACAAAATGTAAGAAGAAACGGTGAGAAAACGTGACGCCTCCGACACGTCACTGCGTATACGCGGCGGTGTGGTCGGACGTTAACTCCTAACTTTATTTTTTTACTAGCTGTTGCCAGCGACTTCGTCTGCAAAGAATTCGTTTATCGCTATCCCGCGGGAACTACGCAATTTTCCGGGATAAAAAGTGGCCTATGTGCTATTCCAGACTTTTCTCTATCTATGTGCCGAATTTCATCCAGATCCGTTGGGCCGTTCTGGCGTGACTGAGTAACAAACAAACATCCATCCATCCATCCATCCATCCATCCATCCATCCATCCATCCATCCATCCATCCATCGATACTTTCGCATTTATAATATTAGTTAGAAGTTAGATTGAAAACATCACAACCGTTCACGAGATCATAGAAAAGATAATGCACGTGAAAACTACCGGGAGACTTCAGACATATTGTAACCAAATAGGTCAAATGGTCAAATAGGCTAAGTGGGACGAGTAGGACATACCTCTCGCCGCTTATGTCTATTCTATATTCGTATCAGCACGTACCTGCATGTTGATAAATGTAGCCAACCAGTTTGCGCAACACAAAAACCCGCGGCTAAGCAGCCTACTCAATCTCAATCAAACAAGTTTCGCGGGAAAATTTAAGGCAATAGTTTCCTCATTTTTAATGCAACAACACTTACAGTATAACCTCGATACGTCATTGGGAACTGGCGTAGCACATCAACATCTTGAATTTCCTGTGTGTACTTACTTCGCTTCGTAGTAAGATTTTATCAATGAACCATTCATTGTATCAATGGAGGTAAACGGTCGACTTTTTCCTTGGAGACTGCGATCAGCGAGCTTGCGTGTTGGGTCTGTCCGACGCTTGGGCCGCGCACGCGCCGAGATTCCCCACTTTATAACGAACTTCTTCGTTTTTCCTCTCATCTTAGAACACCCACTGATTATTAACTTCAATGATACATCGAGATGCCGGTGTGATCGCCTCGCGGCTGACTAACCGGGGAATACTCGGACGTAATCGAAATCGTTATGAAATTATTCGCAATCCGCCGATTAAATCATACATACGTGTTCCTACATCATTAAATACATGCATCGGTTTTTAGTACAGTCAGCATCACAAATTAACAAACATTCGAAGAACTCAAAAATATCTACACACCCATTATTACCTAGGTGATAGAGCAGTGTGTAGAACTGTTTGAGCTCTTCGACTGTTTATCACTTTCTTGATGCTGACGAAACATGCGTAAAGTACTAATAGCTACAAACAATCCAATTAGCCTCTAACATTAAGAAGCAAATGATCCAACTTCAATCCTCCATTTCTTCTGAATCTACTTGAAATTGCTTTGCAACATCGCGTAATGTTAAGTCATCCAGTCAACCGATTGCCAATAAGGCTGTGTCCACAGCACGACCGGCCCTCACGCTGCCCCTCCTTCCCCACCACGAGGCTCAGGCCACTCTCCCACCAGAGCCATGCACCCCACTCGGACAGTGTCACACCATAGTCGCGCTAGCGCTACCCTCACGAGTCGCGCCACATTGCTGTTGCAACAACACCAACCACATTTCGATGCACTAGAACTAGTTTACAAGGTGAAACGTGTTTACAAATGAATTTGTAAACACAAATGAATTTGTAAACACAAATGAATTTGTAAACACGGTAAATGAATTTATAAAATTTTGTCGTCGGTGGGCTGCTGATCACGGAAAGTTACTATATCTGGGTACATCATACTTATATGTAAAACCAAGTTGGGTTATTTACACCATATTTATGACTCAAGCTGCGCCGATTTTTATGATCGCATGATTTGTTGATTTGTCTCCACCCGAAAAAGCTGAATAACAAATAAAATATATAAAAAATGGTCGGAGAAGCAAGGAAAATACGTACGCAACGCCATCTCTGATGACATCGCTTTTCATACAAGTTAGTATGCAGAGTGATCCGTCACTTTTGCTCGTCATTGTAGAATACAAAATCAACTGTAGGTTGATTGTGAAAAGCGAAGTAAATCACTATTAAATTATTTTTAAGATTAAGCACATAAACGAAATCGAATTGCACCACGCGACTGTCTTTCAAGTTGCTCAAACAAAAGTAAGGAAAAACCCATTTATAATTGCAGATCCTTGCTGTATCTATTACAATTGTATTTATTTACTCAATTGTTTTTATTCTTGCTGTACTTATTTTCTCAGGAATTGGCTTCTCAAACATACATTTTACACATTCGACGAACTCTTTTCCTGGCAGTCAAAGCCTATTTACTGATTGCAGAATATTTGTTTTATTATAGTGCTGCAGTTTTGTTGAAAAGTTTGATTGAAATGTTTTTTTTTTTTTTTAATTTCATGAGTTGTTCTGACATGGAATGTAATAAAATAATGATAAAAATGACATGTAATAACAATAATTATTACGAATAAATGAGTATGAGTATGAGTACCGTCATGCGTACATTACTACCTTACCTTTACTTACCAACTTACTTTACCTTACCTTTGCTTTTCAAGTACCCCACTAACCAGATTTACGAGTAGCTGCAATTTCGGTGTGTGCGTCGAGTGACGCTCGCGCAGCCATAACATAACGGATGCGCTGCAGGATCCCGCAAAATTGGACCGACGCGTGCGCACGCGCGGCAAACTATGCCGTAACCACACATTTCTACCAATTACGAGATCCTATTGAAGCCAAGTAAATCGGAGATCCGTTTGACCATTTAATTAATTTAGTTTGCAAGCTTCATGTTATGAAACAGCGGCGTCAAAACAAGATCAGAATTAATTGGTTTGATAAGTGATCTTATCGGTTTAGATAAGTTAAATAAATAACAGAGAATTAAGAAACTTCGGAACTCTCCCTACTCTATCTAAACTTCTACCAAAATCAATCATTACAAAATTAATAAACGAGCATTGTATGAAGAGATAGATGAATGTGAAGGAATAAAAAGAGGTATGTTAGGATCGTAGCAGCTAGAAACAAAGTAGTATCTGCCTACTCTTATGGGAAAGAGGCGTGACGGTACGTATGTACTTACATATGTAAATAAGGTTCATAGCTCCTCATTTAACTTGTCCATGGCCTTGTCTATGAAAGCTGTCAGTTAGACTTAAAACGTAATGTTAAAGATAGTTGAATAATTATAATAAATAGAAGAATATGCGAAATATTAGCATTTAATGTTGTTTTATAATGTGTTTATAAGCACATTACACATTTAGTGTAAAAACGGCGAAACAAAAACAAAATGGTGTTGCTCTGAAAGGAGAACATTTTTATTAATTACAATGTTGCAAACATAAATTATATCATGTAAAATATAAACTAAACACTCTACCTGAAAGGAGAAACAACATTAAATGCTAATATTTCGCATATTCTTCTATTTATTATACATATAATAAGTGTATATTTTTTTATAACTAACATATAAAATTAGGATAACGCTTTGATCGACATAAAAAAATGACCAGAAGAAAATAATAGTCGATACCTAAAAATAATAATGCCTATCAAGCAACGACTTTATAATACCTTCACTATTTGGAATTTTAAACTCAATCTTTGTCGGTCCCTCGTTTAATGCTCCTCTTATCTACTCAAAGGTTAACTGGCAGTGATCCCTTATAGGCATAAGTGTGCCTTTGTGCATATATTATTATTGTTTTTATTTTTTTGTGAATTGTATAGATCTGTTTCTTTATATTTGCACAATAAAGCATTACTTACTTACTTTGAGCTTATTCGTTGACGTGGACAGAATCAACCGCACACTTGTCATTTAAACTGACATTGGCCCAAGCCTTACGGCAGCCATAAAGGGAGAATAGAATACTTACTTTGATTCACGTTACGCCCATGACGGTGACCTAGTGGTGCCCGTACCCAGTGAAAATTAATTGCTTCAAAACTAATCCACTGATAACTGACATCAATAATGATATTTATACGCGTACCATAGAGAGAATTTCAAATAAATTCGATTTAATCCAAATAAAGCATAATTCTCTACTTACCTCTACAAGATAGCCGCGTAATAACTCACGCAGCTCGGGCGGCGCCGGCGCAGACGCGGAGGCGCCGCGCTTCGATCAGTGAATCACGCGCAGTTACAAACTCTAACACGGTTATATTAATTTAATGCTGTTTAATTGATTGGGTTTTTGTCAAGGGGCCTTGCAAGTATTGTCGTAGTAATGAAGTAAATAGCTCTATTTAATCTGTGATCACTGCGCTGCACTGCGCTGCTGCTGATGTGATTCGACTACAGTTACTTCGCGGGCCCGCTAATTAATAATTCCAGGCACACTATTGTATTGTACTACTTTATAGACGTGTGTAGGATTCCCCACGATGTTTTCCTTTACTAAGCCTGCCAGGGTTTGTTGTTCGTCCGTTCGAAATCGCAGACGTACGCACATTCTCGTACCATTTTAACTTTATTTGTTCACTACCTGTTACCCGCGACTTCATCTGCAAATAATTAGTTTATCGCTATCCCGCGGAGTGAATGGGCGAAAAACTTACGAATCATGTTATAGGCGATGTTTGATTCCCGTTTCCGCCTATACGCTCACAATCATGCTAAACGTGGCCTTTAGGTCTGTGTTACCTTAGGCTCTACTCCTAAATCTACCCGGTAAGGGATCAAGACGTGATACATGTATGTATGTTTGTATCCTGCGGAAACTATGAAATTTTCCGGGATAAAAAGTAGCTTTTGGTTAAATCTAGAGTACCAACTATATACGTTCCAAATTTTATTCAAATCTGTCCAGTCGTCTCAGCGCGAAGAAGGAACAAACATACACAGTCACTCACTCATTCACATCGTCACAAACTTTCGCATTTATAATATTACCTAGTAGAATAAATCCTTTCCACTTCAGAGTAGGTAAAGTTTAGTTTTGTCGCCTTCACAGTTTTGGCCCTTGTCAGCAATAAGTACTTAATTACTTACTTTAAGATCTTCTTCTTCTTCTTTTTATTTGTGGCGTTACAAGTCGTTATATTATAGCGACGACAACTTCGCCAATGTCAGGGTAAAATTTTCTTAAAATAAAATCTTGTGACAAAATGTCGGCAACGTTGTACGGTAACACGGTCAAAGACCCCTGTCGGGCTCTTAGCCAACGGTCAATGATATCCCTCAGATACTGCCAGGAAATCATTAGCCGTTGCCCAGGGTGCACCGGACCAAGCACTGCTCTTCCCCCCGGACGGATCCAGAAACGAACCGCAGCTCTTGGCCACACGTGGAGGTAACCCGACACGCACCCCTACTTTAAGATCAATTGCAAGATCACTCCAGGGGCCTTACCATGACGTCCTAATTCTGACTCAGTTGGAGCCTTACCATGACGTTTTAATGCGTTTCAGTTTAGGTTCGCTCGCTGTCAGATTCATACTAAAAGTGACAGCTAAAACTTGAACTGAGTCGGAATTAAGACGTCATGGTAAGGCCTTAGTTTACCCCGGCTGTTGTCAGTGCTGTCACGGCACACCAGTTTTTTTACAAACAAGACAATAACTCAACTCCCTGCTCTAAAAAATATGAAGTCATAACTACAGTCGTCACGTGTTCTCATAAGGTAAGACTTGTACCTGCCTCTTGCCTTATTACACCTACTAAGCCAGTCATCTAAGTCAAGAATTCTGTAAATTATCATCGGATCGTACCTAGGCGGGAATACCTGCCGCTAATTGTTTGTAGAATGACTCCTAGATGCGGGTGACCAGCTCGACAAGCGACAACCAACTTTAGTGTCAGCATATCAAACTTCCTTATTGGGCGGCACCATCTGTTCTGCATTTGTTCCACCGCATTATCAAACAATTACGTAGGTACGTTTGTTTATTTTGTTTAATGCGTTTCAATCCGTTCGTTCGGTCACAGGGTTTAAACTTCACTTCACGCGTGTAGGTAACTTACTTAAAATATGGCAACATTTAAGACTTGCAAGAACTTGTTCACATCCACAGACTGGCAATGCATTGACAATTGCATTATTTTCTTTAAATTGGATTCCAGTTCGTCTCACTACTTGTGTTTCGAAAACAATGAAAGAATGGTTTTACCGCATGTCAAACCTATCGGACATTATCCCGAATCGAACTTACTTCGCCGTAAACCACTTGGGCTGGATTCGACCAAAGTTTTTATTCCAGAAATAACACTACTTTCGGATACTAATGTCAAAATAGTATGGCGTTTTTAATGCTGTAGGGTTTTGGTCTGACTCGATCGCAATCGCCATCGTGTTCGTTTTGACAGTTCTTGTATGAATGTGACAGCAAGGTGACAGCTAGCTGATTCCGATGCCAATTGTCAGCCCATACATATATGAACTGTAGAGTCAGACAATAATCCTACTGATAACGGTACTCTTTCAAAAGTTATCGTTAAAAAGGTGAGGTACGCCGGGTTTGATTGGTTTCGGAAGAAAGTCGATTTTGAAATAGATACTTACCAATTTTTGAAACATCAAGAAGTAACATGACAGTTTCGAAGTATTGCGGCTCTTAAATCACAAGCTTAAGTTTACAAAAGATTTATTTTCACAACAAAGTAGTAGTTTTTTATAATCTGTGAACATATCACTTGAAAATATAAAGAATTCGTGTTAAATTTATTAATTCGAGTAGAGCGCGAGATTCAAGTGCGAGTCGCACTCGCGCACGAAGGGTTCCGTACCAGAAAAACTCTGTTGTATGGGAGCCCCCCTTAATTATTGTTATTATTTTGATTTTAGTATTTGTTGTTGTAGCCACAATAACAATACATAATCTGTGCAAATTTCAACTGTCTAGCTATTACGGTTCTTGAGATCTAGCTCGACGAGTGGTAGCCATGAAAAAGGGCTAAAATATCACGTTTTTTGTATTGGAGCCCCCCTTAATTATTATTATTATTTTGTTTTTAGTATTTTTTGTTATAGCAGCAATAGAAATACACAATCTGTGAAAATTTCAACTGTCTAGCTATTCCGGTTCTTGAGATACAGTCTGGTGACAGACGGACGGACGGACAGCGAAGTCTTAGTAATAGGGTCCCGTTTTTACCCTTTGGGTACGGAACCCTAAAAATAACGAAGATATAAAGGTCAGCTGTAAGTAATGATGTGGTAAATAATTAAATAATAATTCACCACTTTTTTGGAGGTTTTTGCACAGACGTCACTTCATATAGCCTCCGTTGCCCGTGTTAGCTACACCCCGCTACTCGTAGATATCGTAGTTAGCACTTAGCAGAACGACGGGGACGTTAGCCTCCCCACCGCTGAGCCAATGAAATAAATGTAACAATAAACAGTGGAAGGTCAATGACTTCGAGCAACAAGTGCCTTGGAGTTACTGAAAAAGCAAAATAATTTAATCACCTTCTTTGCATATTTTTTATACCCAGTTTCCTTTGGCATTTGGATTGACTCACGCGATCAAGGTAACTTACTAAGAATGCGCTGTCGATTTTATTGATTTTGAAAAGTTTATGGCCTATTTCATAGTAAATGTTAGTAACTCTGACAAATGGGTATCTTTGCATACCTACCTTAGGGGAATTAGGGTGACAACAAGAACAGAGAGAAGAAAGAGAAAGGGGAATGTCGAGAGAGGTTAAGATATGTACATATTTAGTTTTACCGTTTTTTTGCAAGTTACTTGAAAGATAGGCAACAATTTTTCGATTACGGTGGATACCAATCAGACTTATTTATTTGACGTTTTTAGATTTATTTTAGTTTTAGTTAAATTAATTTGTCTTGTTATTTATATTTAAGTTGTATTTTAGATTTATTTTAGTTTTAGTTAAATTAATTTGTCTTGTTACATATTTATATTTAAGTTGTATTTTAGGAGTTTTGTTAAATAAAGATATTTGATGTTGTTTATTTATCTAATGTTGTGCAATACAGATTGTATCAATACAATTTTACCCAGTGAGTGTAGCTACATTGTTTCCGTAATGACTAACAGTTATAGTGTATAACTCTATATTCATTTAAACCATGATATTTATAAGCTATTTATCATTAATATATATATGTGTATGTGTTTTCAAAAATTAGTGCACTGCACCAACAAGAGGCTGACTTTTAAATATTTATGACAATCATAAATTAAGATACATCGATATGCGAAGCAAGAGCCCCATGTCCGGTTCTCATAGTTAATCCTCGCAGGTAGCCGATAGGTCAAATGTTGATAAACAACAACATCTATGCTGCGTCTCCGATACCGGTTTAGCAGCATTCGATTATAATCGAGTCGCATTACAATTTAAAATTCTAAAGCCATCACTACAATGTGGAAAACATCTGAGTAATTCAAACACGTAAATAAAGGCGTAGGTACAAAACACTGATTTGAGGTCAGTCAATTGAACAACATACTTCGTACGCCTCAAGATGTCACCACTGGATCCAAGTGGTTTTAAAACCGCGTTGTACTGACCAATGTTTACAAGTTGCGTCCTATCTTCTTCTCTTCTTGTAGTGCCCCGTATAGACCGAGATCGGCCAGCAATAACGCTGTCCTGGTCCTGGAGAAAGCTGCACGGAATAGGGATCTAGTGCTCATCCTGATCCACGTCCTTAGGTTTATGAGCCATGAAGTTTATTGCTGGTTGATAGAGCTATCCTTAACCTTCTGAACCATGGCAGTTGCATTACAACAAGGTTTAAAACTGGAACATATTAGGTTTACTCATAAAAGTGAAGGATTCACATGAATCGGTTGATATGTAAATTCATTCTTCAAATACATTTTTCAGGTAATTAGGGGCAATATATACAACAGTATAGTGTTAAGGTATGTTAGTATGTGTGCCCCCGACGGGCGTGTGTGGTGCCGCCGCCGGCCGCGGTTGCTGGCGACGCCGCGCGGGCGCACCAACCTGCTCCGCATGGCTCCGATGTCGCGCGCATTGCGCACTCTAAACCTCATAGCGGAAAACATTGACTTGTTTTCGTGTTCTATAAATGAATTCACAAAGTCCGCACTGTTCATAATTAGTTATAGGCGAAATGATTTGGATAGGTAGGCTCCGTTACATGGAGTGAAAATAGTTACGCTATTGTCTTAGGCTTAGTTCCTGTAAAAATAGTTGTAAGGGTGGATATATAAATAAATAAATTAATTAATTAATTCTCACTGCGATGTAGAGCAGGCTTAGGGCTAATAAGAATAATAAGAATCGTTAGAACAAATCGGTGATCTCAATTAAAATAATGAAGGGAACCGGTTTGATTCACTATTAATGCTAATAATATTATGCAACTATTTGTTGCTACGCGAATGTAATCGTCTGGCCACGACTATGCGACCTCCGATCCAGTTGTTAATACAATGCGCGTGCTGCCTATTACCCGCTTCGTGGTGAGCGTTTCGACTGCGCAATCAGCAGTGAATTTTATCGGTGATCGCGAATAATCGTAGTCGACGTGGTATAAATAGTTACAATAGTACTGGGCGCGGCCTCGAGGCGCGTGCGCAGGCACGGGGCTTCACCGCGCGTGCGGAAGATTGTACAACCTGCTTCGAAAACGACTTATTTAATTACATCTCTGTAAACCTGCTTTTAAAGTCCAAACTCCAGTACACGTTGAATCACATCGCACCGCTTATAATAGCTATAATCGAACGGTAGCGGAACATTAGGAAGTTTATAAGCGTCGAAGGTATTTCAAAGGGTTTTTATCTGTTATTACGTATTTAATGATGTCTATTAAAATTCCAATAATACCTACGTTTGTTGTTGGTACCGACCTGGGTTTATTATGGATTTATTATAATGACAAATTTAGCATTTAAATATTGTCGGGAGGTTGGATGTTGATGGTCACGCAGTTATATGGACTGGTAGCCCGGGCAATACAAACATTGCACTTTATTCCGACTACAATCGAGAAACGTTTGTAAAACAAATATAAAGTGTTTTTGTCTATTTCGTTTATTTAATTGGATAACTCCCTCGGTGAATGGGCTATGACTGTGACAATCATCTCTGTACCTGCGCGTCAACAATCGTCACCATAAGTATGTCACACCCAAATTGTGATCTGCAGGTAACTAGTCATCTTAGATGTTTTTGTCTACGGCGTGACGCATCAAAACCAAAGTGATTTCCCAAGATTTAGGCAAAGATGACATGTTTCGCGAGTTCACGGAAAGTGGAGCTTAGTATTAGTATGCGGCAAGTGCGCCCGCGCAGCCCGAGGCGCATACCGACTGCTTAATATTGCCATCCTATACGAGAATTTTCTCGTGTTTCAATTGTGTTGCGACCGTTGTACATTGGTGCTTAAAATATACATATTAAACATCCAAAACTCAAGAGCAAACATTCATATTTTTCATACAAATATCTGCCTCGACCGGAGATCGAACCCGGGACCTCAAGCTTCATAGTCAGGTTTTCTAACCATCCATACCATCATGCCATCCGGTCGTCAGATTCAGTGAAGGATCGCTCGCTGTCAGATCCATACTAAAAATGACAGCTAAAACCTGAACTGAGTCGAAATTGGATCTCATAAGACGTCATGATATTTGCCAGGCTTTGATAATTGTTGCTATAGATTCAAAAATTATTTTAGGGGTCGAAAGTCGGTAAAAAGACTTGATTAATAGACTGCAAATAAAATGTTACAAAGTTTTCATGGACTCTATTTTTCCATATTTATCCAAATAATAAAACAAAAAAAAAACAACCGATTTGAGAACCTCCTCCTTTTTTAAAGTCGGTTGAAAAACTAACAACGGGTGAAACAAGAACACCGTCTCCTATTCATAAATCTAAGTAGGAATTAGGGTTTTGTTGAGTGTGGCCACCCTGGGGCGGGCCTACGTGTCGCGGCGCAGGCGCATCGTTCCGGGCGCCGGCTGTTGACCCCCAAACACTGCTTGTGTCGTACGTGCCTCCAGCCTTGTGGATCCAACACTGGTCGTATAATGAGCTCGCATGTCTGCACTTTATTTGTTTTTAATTTTAGACAAGAAAATTTTTTTGTTAAGACTGAAATAGCAGATTGATAAACAATAAGGGTTGAAATTGACCCATTTCACCTGAGATATTTCTAGCACTCGAGTGAAGTGAGGGTGCCAATAGTTCGAGGGTGAAATGGGTAATTTCACCCGAGTTGAACACTCTACTTTTCATTTCGAATATGAGGAAAGTTAAATAAGGTATTGTGACAAATTTCACTAACGTCGCACGGTCGCACTTAATATTTGTTACGTTTGTCTTCCTTTTGCTGCTCTTGATTTGCGCGCATTGCGCATTTCTTCTGCGCACCTAGCTGCCAGCTAGTTTTTTTTTTCAAACTTGCAGACAAGTAGGTCGCTATCAATTAATTGTCAACTTATATTTCAAGCTAAAAAAAATTACCGAACGTAATAAATTCGTAGTCCTCGTTGTTTACGCTTGAAGCTTGTAAGTATTGGATAAATGAGTAAATGAAAACACCAACTGAACTCCTTCTTTTACTGCTTCAACAAGACAAAAACAAACTGACCAAACATGACAAAGTAAGATTCAAAAAGCAAAAACAATTAAAAATATACATAAAAAGTATCAAAAAGGTAAAGAGTTCGCAACAACGCTTGCATAAGCTTATATAGCGTGAATTTTATTTTCAAAAAAGATTATTTAGCCTTTTACAATTAAAAATGAACTATTTTTATAGATGATTACCTACATAAAACATAGATTACATGGCTGTATACGTATTTCTATTGTTACGTACCTTATTTGGATTAGCTATGAAGGGATGTTTTAAAAAAAATACTTTCAACCCAAGGGTCGCGATGAGTCACTTTCAACCCGATATCCAGATAATCAATGACCTACTTTCAGAGTATGAGAGATGAAAATATTTTTTTTTTCAGTACCTCCGTACAGTCTAGGGCGTAAATATCGATACAGCCATCATATCAAATATTATGTGTAATCGGCCTTATTGTTTATGGCATAAGGCATAAAGGCTTCTGCTCGCGACTTCTTATGCGTGAAGTTAGACTTAAGAACTGATGTTGATAGCATATTCTGTAATAATTTACGTTGCGACTCTAGGCAGCTATGACCCGTGACGCATATTTATCGCTGTCCCGCGGAAACTATGCAATTTTTCAGGATAAAAAGTAGCCTAAGTTTTAATCTAGGGTACCAGCTATTTTCGTTCCAAATTTTATCCAAATCCATCTAGGCGTTTCACCGTGAAGAAGGAACAAACACAATCATTCACATCGTCACAAACTTTCGCATTTATAATATTAGTAGGATAATAATAATCCAGCCTATTTAGGTTCCACAACTAGGCGGAAGCCTAACTCCGAGTGAGAGGACTTGGACTGCTGTTCCCACGTTGATCACACTTAGCACAATTTTAAATGTCAAATAATCAGCAAAAACCTCTAACTCACGTTAGGTACTTTAGAAATTTATAATCTTTGCGGTTTTCTTTAATTGCGAGTGATGTAAAAGTTACTCTGTCGTGACTCTTAAGCACAATTTGTCCAAATCGGCGCGGCCATTTCTAAAATACATAGATGTATAGTATGGAGCCGTGACAGCCTTGTTGTTTGACCTGTGGCCTCTCAAGCAGAGGATCGTGGTTACGAATACGAATCCCGGGGTAGCACTTTTGAGTTTTTCTGAATTTATGTGCGAAATTCCATTTGAAATTTACCATGGGCTTTTCGGTGAAGGAAAACACTGTGATGAGGCCTGCACACACTTGTGAAATTATTAATGGTGTGTGTGGATTTCCCAATCTTTATTGAGCTCGCGTGGGAACTTTAGCTATAGCGCAATCTCCCTCATTCTGAGAGGAGGCCTGAGCCCAGCAGTGGGACGTATATAGGCTGAAGACGAATAAGTACTTAGTGTGGATTAACTTTTTGCAAAATCATTGCTTTTGTGCCTTTCCAGCTTGTAATAGAATTAACATAACGCATCACAGTTATTCCTCGCGGCGTTAACCTGTTTAGGACAGTTTAGTTATTTACAACTGTAATTTATCAAATCACTCATGAGGAAAATCTGTGGGGATACCCAAACGATTTAATATTTTCCCAGCCTTGTTATTAGCCTAGCTAAATAATAATGGTGTTCAAAAAAATTCGCCAACACTTAATTTTTGGATTTCACGTCATGACATTAGGTACGCGTGTGCGCAAAAAGTGAAGCCGAAAACACTTGAGTGCAGGTACCACGAGAGGCTGCCATACAAACAATTATTATAATTATCGTGATATCAAAATAATCTCAAAATTAATAAACGTTGTGGTTAGCGCCTAATTGCGAATACAATTATTCGAGTTAATATTTACATAACATTACACAATTGACCTAAAAATTAGAAATCGCTATATAATTAATTTAAAAACCTCTTACTACTTACATTGCGGTGTGCGTAAAGACTAAACATAAAAGTTTGGTGAGTCGCCATCGCCACGCCGCATTGGAAACATCAAGCCACGGAAAAACCGTACACACCTACTCGCACCTACCAAAAATTCATAGCTGTCACAATCATGATTTGGGACGTGATGATTAAGGCTTAAAACTATAGCTACACTCAGATGAAAGATAAACTAAAATATATCTATACCTACATACAAAGTTGTTACTTTTTCTTATATTTCAAAACTTGTTAATCTTATTATGAACTCACTTATCACACATAATTTTTAAATCCATCATAACATCAACATTTTCTCAAAATATTTGAACTAGTAATTACATCCATAGAAGTGACAGTGTGCATAAAAATGAGAATGACCTACATTATTACAACAAAAATATGCCAGTTGACGTAGCAAATGGCGCCCTCGTTTAATTTACATTTCTCCACGCTATAATCTATCAAGAACTTCCCACGGAACATTTAATCTGTTAATAGATTTCTAATTAATTAATACGTAACAAATGTTTAAACATTTTGTGATGGCGGCGGCCTCGCCACTCCCCCGGCCGTGACGCGCGCGTGACGGCACGAGTGACGCGGCGCGCGCTCGTCACCTCATTACTTACCCACTCGATACTTACAATACAACGACCTCGCGAACTATTCGCAATTACCGTGGGGTTTACTGAAGGTCCAGCCAAATTCACCACTCATTACGTTCGACGCTGATGAGAGTACATACCAAGATTATGACCCAGCAACCGCTACAGTGGGAGGTAAAAGATACTGTTATTGACGTTGTAACACCCCCATAAAAGCTCGCAAGCAACAAAGCTACAACAGTTTTTGTTGAAGTTTCATCACCGTACTTAAATGCCTTTCTTGTTGAATGAAAAAACGTTCTCCCGCCTTCTGAGTAAAGATTACCCGACATTTCGTAACGTCGCGCAGGTCGCGGACAATGCGGCAGATAGGTGTTGTCAAACAAGGGGCGGCTGCGGCCATTCATAGATCACTCAGCTTTTTTTGCGCAGGCATTCCAAGCGGGTGCGCCACACGGTATGCAAGCGCGTCCGGTGGAGAAATGCAGGCAAGTAACTGCCCCCCACGGGCGCCATGAATCACCAGCGCGCCAGTTTCCCACGCCTGTAAAAACTCCATCATCTCAATAGATACGTTCAAAAAAGCCCATAGCTAATGAGGTAATTCTTTCTACGGGCGTCGCGTTAAAAAATAACTGCTGACTAATTTGCAAACCGCGTTAAATCCTAAACCGCAGCCATTATCGAGATGCCGCAGATTTCGAAACTATCGAGTGGCTGTTACTCGGTTATTCAATCAATGCGGTGTTTATAAATAGTTGCGGTCGCGGCGGCGCGGGAGCAGCCGCCACCGCGCGCTAATGAGGATGAACTTTCAACCAGTAAGTAACGGTGCGCAGGAACTGGGCCGCTTGCCCGACTAACTTTTTCTCTTACTTTGGTAACAAAGCACAAATTTCAGCTTAATCAAAAGCGATCCCGTTATTCTGTCGAAAACAGTTATAATCACTATTTCCATTAATAAAACTTCGTTCAATATTAGCAAAGTTTATCCCTGCTTGGTTACTAAACGTCAGCTCGAAGGAGTCCGTCGCTCGAGAACAAACTTCGCATATAGGCGCTAAGCAAAGACCTCTAAAAATACACAGAGATGAGGCTGAATACAGAGGTAAACAAATCAAGAGTTAAAAAAAGAGAGGAAACCTACTGAGCTGTTTTGATTACGCCAAATGCGAACAAAGATTCCACTAACGTCATTACAGAATTTGCGGTTACCGAAAATTTCCAACGAAAACACAATTAGAAACAGACTTTTTTAAATATCAACTATAGCACTTACCTATAACTTTTTTTTTTACGCTAAGATATACATTGAGAACAGACGTGTCGTGTCGAACATTTATTAAATAAAATAAATAATCACATGCTGAGTCGTGACCTCGTTCTTAACAATACCTAGTAACGCATTTCGTGACAAAAATTGTTCAATAGTGAGTTATTGGTGAAAATGTTCATTTGTTACTTGTAACAAAGTGAATCCACTAAATAATATGGACAGCCCTTTTAACCGGAGTGAGCGGACCGCTCGCTCCCCGCCTGAGACGCCGGTCCCTGTGCCGCCGCCCCGCGCCGCCGCGCAGCCCCAGCCCATGGACGACGATGATGACAGACCAGAGCCCATATCTACTGCTGAAATTCAGCAGTGGATGACGTCTATTGAGCAGTGTCTTAACGAGGTATGCGCTATTGCATCAGATAGCAAAATGAATTCGGACCAGAAAATGCGAGTTAGCTCTCTATGCCGGAAAGTGGGTCACGGCACATCACAGATGGCAGTGCAATACCAGTCCCTAAAATTGAAAACCATCCAAGTGCACAACTCTAACCAGACCCTCAAGAGTGAGCTTGACCTTTCGAAGCGGCTTCAGGACCTTAAGTCACAGATCGAAGAGTCAGTCAGACCTGCAACAGAAACCTCCTTTGCTGATATGGTTAAGAAGAGTTCTACTAAATTTATTCAGCCTTCAAAAATTAGTTCCGTGACCATATATCCCAGTGACAAACAAAAAACCAGCGAGGAGACAAAGTCTCTGGTTCAAAAAATTATCTGTCCTGAGAAAATGAAACTGCGCGTAAGAAGCCTGCACAAAACGAGAAACGGGGGAGTTACCATTAGCACAGACACCAATGAAGATATTTTGAAACTGAAAGAATCTGCTCAGCTAACTAAATCAGGCCTTACGGTAGAGGACACCCACAAACGCAAGCCAAGAGTGGTAATTATTGGTGTGCCCACATCTATGCAGGAAAATGAAGTCCTTAGCTGTTTGTATCAGCAAAACTTGGCCGACAAACTGGAAAACACCAATCTAGAATTATTTTTAAATGCAGTGAAATTGAGCCACAAATCGGGAAAAAAAGAAGCTGACACCGTGAACTATGTGTTTGAAGTTACTGCAGTTATTCGTAAAGCCCTCATATCCAATGACCGAGTATTTATAAATTGGTCATCATGTCCGGTGAGAGACTTTACCTTGGTCACAAGATGCTTCAAGTGTCAACAATACGGTCAGGCGGCCAAGTCATGTCGGGATGTCACACACACGTGCGGTCAGTGTGGCGAACTTGGCCATTCAATTAAAGAATGCCCGAAGAAAGAAGCCCAGCCAAAATGTGCCACTTGTGTGCGCTTTAAGAAGCCCAGCAATCACACTACAGGTGCTGCTGACTGCCCGGCAAAAATACTAGCGGAAAAAAGGTACATCAATTCTATAGACTATGAAGGTGCCTAAGAGCACCGTAAACAGAGTCATTTTCTGACGTCTATTTTTCGTTTATTTCTTTGATAAGTATTTTACATTAATATTATGATTAATAGTTTAGTTAATGAACTGGATAATTTATCTGTATCTGAGTCTAGAATTTGTGAAGCTGAGGATTGTAAGCAGCTCCTATGCACTTTTAGTAACTCGCTATCCATTTTAACGCAAAATATTCGCAGTGTTTTTAAGAATTTTGATAATTTTAGTTGTTTGCAGCAGAGACTTGACATGGATTGTGACCTCATTGTTTTAACCGAATGTTGGATTTCTAACCGATCACACATACCACTAATTCCTGGGTATAGCATGCATAATAGTAGTATCCACTACAATCAAAGTGATGGAGTCATAGTTTATGCAAGAGATCATCTTGATGTAACTGTTGAAGAACCGAATATTTTAGACTGCAACAGATTGTTGGTTAAAATTGGAACCGAAATCGCTATTCTGGCACTTTATAGACCTCCCTCTTTCAGAAATACCTCCAATTTTATTGACTCTTTAAATACCACACTCCAAAACTTATCATCCTTCAAAAACATAATTTTAGTTGGAGACATTAATATTAATATTATTCCAGAAAGTGCTGATTTAGATGCTCAGAACTATCTCAACCTATGCTCTTTTTATGGCATGCTCCCTGCGCATACTTTTCCTACACGCCATTTTAGTGAATCTTGTTTAGACCATGTCATACTGAAATCGAATTTCCCCTCTCTTGCTCTTGTTATTAACTCGACAATAACTGATCACAATGCCGTCCTACTAACCTTAAATCGTAAAATGCCTAGACTAATCAACACTCGCACAATTACTAAATTAAATATAAATAAACTCGAGGAAGACTTACGCAACGTCGATTTTGGCCCAGTTTATAATTCCGCTGATCCACAGTTTAGTATGTTATACCTAATAGAAAATATTAAGCGTGCAATTGAAAAAAATACAATTAAGATTAAGTTGAATAACAAAAATTATAACATGAAACCGTGGATCACTCCAGGTCTCATTCGTTGCATGAGACATAGAGATAAGCTGCATATGAAGGCTAAATCTCACCCAGATAATCCTACATTGCAAGTGATATACAAAAGGTACAGAAATTTTTGTAATGATCTACTGAAAAAAGTAAAAATCAATTACGATAAAAGAGAACTGGAGAAGGCTGGAACGAATCCAAAAAAGATTTGGAATTGCATTAAAAAGGTAACAAGTACCTCGAAACAACATGAGTCATCCTCTGGTTTATTACAAGCACACTCATCACATTTGGCATCTGCTAACATGGTAAATGACTTTTTTGTTGACATTGGCAAGGGTCTGGCAGAAAAAGTTCAAAGGTCAATAAAACAACCTATAATATATCCCCCTACCTGTACTACTAAGTTAACATCGTTTGTGTTACTGGATACCGACGAAGCAGAGGTGGAGAGGCTAGTCATGGGGCTAAAAGACGACTGTGCAGCTGGATGGGACAATATATCAAATAAAATTATTAAGCTTTTTCGACACATTCTGGTCCCACCACTAACTTACATATACAATGTATGTTTACGCACGGGGCACTTTCCTAAGTGTCTCAAGAAAGCTGTTATTGTTCCTGTATTTAAATCTGGTAGCAAATATGAAATTACAAATTATAGACCAATTTCCTTGTTGCCCCCTTTTTCTAAAATACTTGAAAAGATTTTAAATAATAGGCTGGTCAAATATCTGGAAAATAACTCGATTTTATCCAAGACGCAGTTTGGATTTAGATCAAAAGTGTCAACAGCTGATGCAACGCATCATCTTACTGATTTCTTAGTACAGAATCTTAATAATGGTCTCCATACACTGGGCATTTTCCTGGATCTTGCCAAAGCTTTTGATACGGTGTCTATTCCTATTATTTTAAGTAAGCTCGAATCTATAGGTATACGAGGAACCCAGCTCAAACTTTTTGAAAGTTACCTAGATGACCGGTCCCAATGTGTTAAGATAGGAAATGTTTTCAGCGATGACCAGAAAAACACATCTTTTGGGGTCCCCCAAGGAAGTATCTTGGGACCGACCCTATTTTTGATTTTTATTAATGATCTCTGTAACTTACAACTGGAGCATGGAATAATCGTATCATATGCTGACGACACTGCCTTACTTTTTGCGGCTGACTCGGAAAGTGAAGTCTACAAGCATGCGCAACATGGCTTCAATGTGGTTAATAACTGGCTTCAACATCATTTTCTCACTCTTAATGCGGATAAAACAAACTATATTAAGTTTTCCATGCGCAAACTTACGTCTACGACAGCTAGCTCTACACTATATGCTCATTCTTGTAAAGTCCCCACGGATAGCCAATGTGTGTGTTCCGCTATTAAAATAACTGACTTAACAAAATATTTGGGCATTATAATAGATGAAACTCTTTCGTTCAAACATCACATAGAAGCGCTGTGTGGTAGGATTCGTAAGTTGATATTCGTGTTTAAAAAGTTACGTTATATTGCAGACCCTAAATTAATTAGGCAAGTTTATTTTTCGCTATGTCAGTCTATCATAACTTACTGCATAACCACATGGGGTGGTGCGGGTAAAACACAGATACTAGCCATCGAGAGAGCGCAGAGAGCTATTCTGAAGGTGTCTACCTATCGCTCTTTCCTTTTTCCTACTAACCTGCTTTATAAGACATGTAATGTATTAACAGTTCGACAGTTATTTATAATTAGTATAGTACTTAAACAGCACGCAGCCCTACCCTATACCACTGAACTAACAGCTAAGAGACGACAGGACATAGTTTGCTATCAGAAAATAAGACCCAAATTTGCTTTTACACACAAATTCTTTGTTTTCTTAGGACCATTCCTTTATAATAGGTTAAATGCAATTTCGCCCATTTATCACCACAATTACAATAAATGCAAGAAAATTCTCCTGGAGTCACTTCAAACTATGTCATACGAAGATACAGAGAATTTATTATTAGTTGTGAAGTAGATTATCTTTGTAAACTTTCTTTTTACTTAATTTTAATTTTAAAGATTATTTTTAGGATAATAATCATAGTTTTAATTTAATAATTTCTTTATTTTTGTCATGTTATACCTATTATTCCCTAGTGATTGTATAATTATTTAATAGCCATTTTTTTTAGCTCTCATAGCCTGAAACACAGGATTTCCTAGTTCAGGCATATAAGTTGTTAACTTAGATTTGTAAGGAAACTTTGTTCTTAGTTATAATTTTTGTAAAACATTTATGAATAAATTATCTAATTATCTATCTTATGTTTATGTATAAGATAATTACACACATGAAATTAAACTACACTACCGTGCAAAAAAACGGGTCACCTTCCATACAAAGTTGTATGAAAAGCGACCCGTTATTTTTGCTCGTCAGTATATGTATGACTATCGGTTCTTATTACTTTGGACATAGGAACAAAACCCAACACATGAAGTTTTTCACGGCTAGGTTCAAATTTCTCAGTTGAATGTAGGTACTTATTTTATTTATTTTTGCTAAGTTAGCCGTTGACCTACTCTCGTCACATCCAAGGCATGGACCCCAGAGGCGCGAGCTGCAGCGGCGTGGGTGCGACTGACGCGAGCGCGGGAAAACCGTCGCCGCCGGCGCCGCCGCTGCCCAAATTGGCAGGCTTTGAATCATGGCACTAAGTTAGTGATAAATGTTGTGAAATACTCACCTTTGACAAGTTAAATTTGTACAGCGCTGAGAGATTCAGGGTTACGGGTGACGCTAGAATCGCCTTATAGTCAAACTAGTTGATCAAAATATACAAAAGATCCACAAGGATCGAAGTGTCCGCAAGGATCCCTTGCTATATATTCTTAAGCTAGTTGAGCAACACGCTGGACTGACATGATAAGAAAGCTGCTAAGTCTTCCGTGGTCCAGTGTACTTGCAATGTCTCCGGAATGGAAGCCACAGAGCAGAGAACAGTCCTCGCGGGCGTCCTCGACACAACTGCAAAGTATTCTTTTACGTGTCTTTTTTACGGTGCATTCGGAAAGACCATCATTGTCAAGGAGAATGCGCCGCATGTGACTTGGAAAAAATAAATTTATCAGTAGTGCATTATTCGTCTCGATCTTAAATAAAGGACCACAGACAATAGGGACAGCATCACAACACAAGTAAAACAAACTAAATACAAAAATGGTTTTTATATACTACACAAATTAACAGGTCAAAGAAAGAACCGCTCACTCGATAAGAAATTTTATTTTATGGTATGTAACGTAAGTGTAAATTTTTTCACGGTTGAAAGAATGAAAGATAATAATTTGAGACTTTGTTATATGTTATACCGATATTACAATAGACCCATACAACTTACTTCAGTAAGTGCCTGATAACGCGCAGTACTGTTTTCGCGGCCTTTACAATACCCTTAAGTTGTAAGAGATCGCTTAAACCGATAAGATGATTGTTAACATCGGAAGTAGTCCCTAAATTATATCTTTATCTTGTTTTTCGTGTGGTATTCAATGAGAATAATGTAACATTCGTGTTGTTCGTTATTGTGCCCCAGCAAAAGTCGGCTTCTTTTACAACAAATAACTATAAGTTGTTCCAGGAAGCCTACCTGAACCTAGCGGGCACGCGGAGACAAACAACTTGCCTACTCACCGCAGCGCCGGCGCCCGCGCAGCTACAGACAGCCATACTCATTGTAAGTTTTTTGTCGTAATAATAGCGCTAAAGTGTCAAATACTGTGTTGCCAGGCTGCCAATTTGCCTTTACATTAGACTGGAGCTCAGGGGATGCTTTTTTAAACTAATCGTCTCTTGATGGTCGCGTCTTGTCGCTGGCAGCTCCTGTGTCGGCGCGCGCGCAGCAAAGCCCGAGCGCCGGCGCCTCATTCATCCTTCCAGCAACTGTCAACAGCCCCAATTGTTATCCAAACAACTTCCGCCGATCTTTTCATTTCTTTGAAGGTTTTTTCAGATATTAATAACAAATGTTTGGCGTTAGCACCACCGCGGCGGTCTCAGCTTACACTTCCATTGAGCCACCAGTGACTCACGCAAGCAGAGAATAACTTGATTACTTTTAACTTGACTAAGCTGTTGTCAAGTGCGCATACAAAAGACATGAACGGGACTGTGTATTTATGACTCGACTTGCCATTATTACGATAAGTAATATTTTTGCCCACGACGGAACGGAGAAGGTATAATGCGTAGAGCTTATGGAGATAAGATAAAATAAAATTTTGAGCTGTGTAGATGTTAGGGTAATTGTAATTGAGGGTTTTATGATTTTTTTCTCACATTTTGCAAACAAAGAGAGAGGATGGATGAAAGAAGATTAACTAAACAGATTTATATGGGGAGTGTGAATGGGTGCGTTGGGAGGGGAAGGCCTAGGCGGACGTTCCGTGATCAAATTGGGGACGTTTTGGAGAAAGGCCAGGTCAAGAGTACCCGAAGCCGACGAGCATGTATGAAGAGATTGATGAATGTGGATGAAGCGAAAGAGGTATGTCAGGATCGTAGCAAGTGGAACAAAGTAGTCTCTGCCTACCCCTGTGGGAAAGAGGCGTGTATGTATGTATGTATGTATGTTTGCAAACAAACGAAGAATAGCTCATAAAAGTTTTATATTGTTAGCCGGCCAGCGTCAAGCGTTATCGACAAGCAATTTAATAGGTAATTCTGATTTAACAGTCACTTGCGGTAAAAAATAAGTCTAGTGTAGATCTATACCTGCAGGCTTATTGTCTAACTCGCTCGCAATAGCCATCGTGTTCATTTTGACAGTTCATGTATGGGCTGACAATTGGCATCGGAATCACCTAGCTGTCACATTCATACAAGAACTGTCAAAATGAACACGATGGCGATTGCGAGCGAGTTAGACAATAAGCATACTCGTTTAAGTTCGACGGATCCGTATAACACGACTAAGATGAAAACCCAAATGGAGACGAAAGTTTTGCTGTAAGACAGCTTATTTTTTAAAAGCCCTACTTAACAAATGTTATCTAACTAATATTATAAATGCGAAAGTATGGATGGATGGATGGATGTTTGTTTATTACTCAATCACGCCAGAACGGCCCAACAGATCTGGATGAAATTCGGCACATAGATAGAGAAGTCTGGAATAGCACATAGGCTACTTTTTATCCCGGAAAATTGCTTAGTTCCCGCGGGATAGCGATAAACGAATTCTTTGCAGACGAAGTCGCTGGCAACAGCTAGTTTATACTAATACGATACGACCATCTATTAGCCAAATTATTAATTATTAGACCAAATATTAGCTAATTTAATTTTAATTTAATGAATACGATACAATTGCATGATTTAAATTAACATGTTAGGCGACTATTGTCATTTAAATTTTGTATTCCTAGATTTTAGTGATAAATTGTTTGTGTGCCCTTGCAGGGCGTCATGGACCGACTAATTTATGCTTAACACCTTTTAATATAAATGTACATGACATTACAATCTAATACGCAATTCAATACGCAATAAATTTCATTTCATTTCATTTCATTTCATTTCATTTCAATAAATTAATAAATAAATCTCGTTCACTAATCCTGCCGCTAAATAGCAGAGCTTGCTGCTACGGAGAGTAAAACAACCGTGGTATTACTGGCTCCTGTGGTATTCCGTTTCAGCTTTGTCGTTATCCATCCCCCATGCTCCATTCTACCATATTGTCTAAAAAAAAATTAAACACGAATACAATTCGTATTTTGAGTGCAAGTTCGTCAGCCGTCATTGCATAATGATATGATATTGAAAGGACACCGGGGGGCTACTCCGAAATTCGATTTTCGAAGTTCGTATCACACCGTCCCTCTCACTCTTAAATTAATAACTATTAGTAAAAACGGAACGGCACGAAACGAACTTCGAAAATCGGATTTCGGAGTATAAGGCCTGTTCGGGGGTCGTTGATCCCGCGGCCGACTCCGAGCTACGAACTCCAGCATTGCCGTGTCGTTGCACGGTGCCTACTGCACTTACAACGTGTGGTGAAAGATGGTGTAATCGCATTGTTCTCTCGTGCTTTTTGGCATTCCAAATTCCAATGTTATACAGGGTGTGTCAGATAGCCCCTAATAATAATCAACTGGGGTATATAATCATAGCTACAGAAGCTAAAAAAAAATTTAAAAAAAAATTGAAGTAAAAAATTTTTTTTAATATTTTTTTTAGCTTCTATAGCTATGGTTATATACCCCAGTTAATTATTGTTAGGGGCTATCTGATACACCCTGTACAATGTCGAAGCTGGTGGTTTTGTGCGGGAGCAAATTAATCTGAAGCCGATTTATTAATCATTTTTAAATAAAGCATTGTCTTAGAAGAGGTGCAAGCCACGACGTCTCTCGGCCACCTTTGTCGCCTACCCCGCGCCCCTGTGCCGCGCGGGCGAGGACTCAGCTAAGCGGTCGGTCTTTAAACTGAATCGGAATTGAGTCGCATTAAGATGTCATGGTAAGGCTCCTGGATGCGGACTGACCGAGTGACCGGATATATATAGGGAGATGTGGAGGTCGAGAGGGGAGGCCTTTGCCCAGCAGTGGGACACAAATATTAGCCATATAATAATAAGAAATGGAGAAATGATGCTTAATTAACAAAACTGCACTTGGTGGCACTCAACGACATTCATATTTTATTATAAAGAGTAAAGACGAACCCCAGATACAATCAGAGTAACACGCTAAGGTGAGTTTATAAAGGTGAGTCTATAAAGTCTATTATTTACAAAAAAAATGTTTTACTTGCCTAGACAATTACTGTCTCCGTTTTCGTGTATTTAGTTTGGCGATTCAAATAGCCGTGGGAACTCGTCATAAATATAACTTAGTTTTAGTTTAGTCAATACCTTTTTAAGGCTATATTTGTGCTGAGTAATTTCGTGTGATTTATTTTAAATAAATACTCCCACCCGCGGTATAACCCGTGTTTGCCGGCGCTTGCGTCAGCTGCCCAGTGTCAACTTTAATATCATATTTTCTTAGAAAACTGCGTATATTAATCTTAATTTTTGAAACAATATGAGACAAGTCAAGATAATCAAAAAACTTGGATTTCACAATAACAACTTAAACTCTAAACCCTTGGTATAAATACTTGCACATAATTACTTTGTGAATTTTTCACTTTAACTTTTCCTAACTAAATTACCTATGATGAATTTTGTAATTTGTCAAACAAAAAAAAACGAAAAATTCAAAAGTTTATTTTGCAAATAGTCCGCCAAGGGCTCTTTTACACGTCTTTTTTTAAACTACCAGCGCAATCGGAAATACTTACCCTCATTGCCAAGAAGAATGCGCTGCAAGAAACTTGGCAGAAAGTTTTTTTTTTCAGATTAAAATAAATTTACAACAGTAACTTAAATTCTACTTATCTTATATGTACATAATCCTACTAATCTTACTAATATTATAAATGCGAAAGTTTGTGAGTGACGATGTGACGATGTGAGTGAGTGTGTATGTTTGTTCCCTCTTCACGCTAATACGGCTGGACGGATTTGGATAAAATTTGGAACAGAGATAGCTGGTAGTCCAGATTAAAACATAGGCTACTTTTTATCCCAGAAAATTGTATAGTTTCCGCGGGATAGCGATAAACATATCAATTGCTAATTCTATGCGGACGAAATTGCGGGCAGAAGCTAGTATGTACATTTATTAAATATCACTATTTTGATTCCATTTTCCATCTATACGCCCACAATCGTGCTAAACGTGGCCTGTAGGTCTTGTCACCTTAGGCTCTGTCTACCTCGTAAGGGATAAAGACGTGATTTGTGTGTTTGTGTGTGTATGTCATAACTTTTGGTCACCCTACGTTTAGTTGAAATGTTGACTTATTTAACTAATTAAACCTTCTTCATACTACTTACTGGCTAGAAACTGGTTGGTATTGATAAAATAATATCATTGACAGTCACAATCACACACATCATAAGATCATAATATTCTCTCATCATCTGTTCATTATCTGATCATTATCTGTTCGGATTGAAAAAGGCCGAGTAGGATTATGATGATAAAGTAGGGATTGATATAGTTGCGATTGCCACTTTAGTGCTCAGTGTTAGTCTTGGGCAGCTTAATCGGAAACGTAGTTTCTGTTCACGACTTAGAAGTCACCCTGTATACGTGCTTCCAATACATACCTACGTACATTTTGTTGCTTATTACGTGATGTTTAATAAAGAACATTGCATTGGATGGGAGCATGCATGATTATAATAACGTCTATAGTTTGACAGACAAGTTTTAAAACGGTGTTTTACCTGACACTATTAATTTGAATTTACGAACATAATTTGCCATTTTATAAAGTATACTTAGTTTAGTATGTTTTACAAAAACATCGCATTTATCCAGAGCAATCAGAGAGCCAATAGTTCGAGCTTTTAGCAGCCCATTATCACGTGAACACAACAATAAAAGACAATTTAATTTTATGGAAGCTACTGCGCATGAAGTTTTACGGCACCCTCAAAAATCACGCCTTTTGTGTTTTCACATCCTTCTGTAATTGTTAAGTCATAATTCCCGCTATAGAATTGGCAATACGTCACTAAACGCACGTCATTGACGTTACTCATGGCAAATATAATAAAGGCAAAAGGCGGAGCGCGTCAACTGCGTCAAACGGTCTATTTTTGCAACCTAATATTTAGATGTTTTGTGCGGTGGTGGTATTGTTTGGAGCGGCGTTCTCGCAAGTCGCGCCTCCGTGACGCGTGCGCCCGCGCTGGCGCTGCCTCGGCGTGCGCGCAAGCACACACACCCGCCAACCGGAGAAGCCATGTGGCATGTCCATCATGCGTCTATTCCTTATCATGTATTGTACCTATGCAAGACCTTACTAAATTTTTCGAAATATTTCGGCAGGCTGGATTAGTTCGATTGAACATCTCTACAAAGATTTTTCATTTGCGGGTGGTAGGGCCTTGTGCAAGGTCCATCCGGATAGCTACCACCATCTTACTCGCTAATCCTGCCGCTAAGCAGCAGTGCTTGCACTTCTGTGTTCCGGTTTGGAGAGTAAGACAGCCGGGGAAATTACGGGCACAAGAGGCATTATTCCATCTTAGCCCTCTAGGTTGGCAACGCATCTGCAATCCCTCCGGGGTTGCGGGTGTCTATGGGCAGTGGTGATCGCTTACCATCAGGTGAACCACTTGCTCGTTTGCCGTCCTATTCACATAAAAAAAAATTGGTTTATGTAGAGTTGTAGAGCCTGTCTCACCACTCCCTGTTAAGTTCCAGTTGTCTTAAGTGTCATTATCTATATTTCCGTCTCTATTTATTACTACGAAACAGACAGAGATGTCATTATAGATAACTGACAGTTAAGATAACTGGAACTTAACAGAGAGTGGTGAAACAGGCCCTTGACGATTGTATATTTTTTCCTTTACACAAAGTATTTACACATAAAAACGTTAACACGACACTTAAAAAGCTATTAATAAACTTAAATGTATACGATAGATTAATTACACTAAAACTAAAATAAGAGAGATTTCTTTGATCAACATATATGCGCGCTTTTTCCTTACATAGTCTAATATACGTACTTATAACCGCTAGTAGCGTAGACAGAAAGTGGTTGTGACTGTGTCTTATTTCTCGAGCAATCTTGTTATCATTTAAGTAGTCTATATATTTGCGTAATTTATACAAAGGACTCGGCGCAAAATTATCTCATCTCTTGATTCTTGTAAGCTAAGCCATTCGATGTAGCGAGTGGACTTTGAGCTACCTACCTTTAATGAAAGAGAAAGGCCTGGCGTTCTCACTAGCACCGAAGCTATTTAAAATGTTCTGTGTCATCCGCATCATTATATTTACCTAAATGCGTTCCAGTTTGATGAAAATCCGTTACTATTTAATATTAGCTGTTGACTCTTTCTTCAATAATAGATCACGTTCTAATAGACCAAGTAGTTCCGTGAAAATTTGATAAGTAGGTAGCTAAAGTCGCGTTTTTTACTTTCTTATTCCCTCGGAACCACGGTAAGTACAGTAGAGAGCATCGAGAAATATCGATACAGCCATCGTGTCAAATATATGTGTCACCGATCTTGTTGTTTGTGGTATAAAAGTGTATAGATGTTTTTATGCCCTTGACTGTACCTTGCAAAAATACAATACATACGATAGCAAACAGAGTACTAAAGTACAAAGGTGAACTCGTCGTGTAGCGATCTCTCTAGCGCTCGCGCACCCACGCAAGGTCGCGAGCCGCAGACCGGCGATAAGAAGATACAATGTGCTTACCTATAAATGAACGTAGCCTCGATCGGTAAACCCGAAGGGCCGCCGGCGCAGGTCGAAGCCCCGCGGGAAACCCCGCGCCGATGAAAGCGATTATTGGCGCGCTCAGGGCTACCAACATATACACTCGATTAGAAAGACATTTAAATGTTAAAAGTCAACAATGTAAACGTACAACAGCCACCATTATTGTTTGATTATTCGTCCGTTGTTCAGTTTAGATTATTGATGACCGCATTTCAACATGAAATGACCGTGAGACTCAATCATAGCTGCACAAACGGATAACTCACGTATAAAAGTAGAGTGATGCTGCCGCTTAGACTACGAATTAGTACGAAACATGACGAGCAATAAGATACTCGACTTTTATACGTGAGTTATCCGTTTGTGTAACTATAATCGTATTTTAGCTTAAAAATCCTTTCAAACTATTGTTTTATTTTATAGAGGTAAATGACTTAAATGCGGGATATCGTGCAATGAATTAGATGAGATACCTAGCTTTGCCTCAAACATAGCAGTAAATTAAAAATAGCAATAATTTATATTTACAGAAACAATCCCAATCTACTCACCGTTTCCTTTTTGCGGGCTGGGGCCTTACCATGACGTCTTAATGCGTTTCAGTTTAGGTTCGCTCGCTGTCAGATTCATACTAAAAGTGACAGCTAAAACTTGAACTGCGTCGGAATTAGGACGTCATGGTAGGGCCCCAGATTCTTTAATTCTAATTGCATAATAAATAAAATCCTGTTGGATACCGTTATCAAACCTGCGGACAATTAACATAATACCGTTACGCATTATGCAACGCGACCCGGTAACCCTGAGCTACTCGTAAGAAAGCAGTGCAGTGACGTGCGTCAGAGCGGCGCGGGCGCGGCGCGGGCGGCGCGGGCGCAATTTTGCAATGTTTACCCGCAGCTCCACTTGCACGCGGATGCGCGGGCGACGCAATGTTGTGCAAATTTTGGAGCTATTAGAAACAGACTTGCCGAGGCATGTCTTTTTAGACGGCCCGAATCTGAGTTTAGCTCATTAGGAATTCGGGAGCACTTCATGACATCACATTTTAATGAGTGTCTGGTATTGAAGTCATACACCTACTTAACATCTCTGCTTTGCTAATGATACTCACAATGTGGTGATTCTTGTGAATAAAGAAGACTGCTGAATTTCATTCAGCTGCACGCCCTAAATCAGTAAGCTTAGTTGCCTTTCTACAATTTTCGGCCATTGTTCCCTACTATTCAAGCTTATACGGTCACAATTCAGTAGGTAGATAAGTAATAAAAAAGATTATGAGCTCCTAGATAAGCTTCAGTATGTTTAGGTACATTATTATGCTTGACTACAATCCCGGAAATTGAGTAGTTATTAAGTGTACGTTGCCCAAGTTAACTATTTTAACCGATAAAAATTAACCACCGACAATTTTGACATAATGTTTCAAAGTTTTTCTTGTCAAATACATATACCTACGTCGGTTATGGTCAATGGTTATGGTTAAAGTAGCTTTGTGCAACTCACAACAAGTAACCTGTCAGTCAGTCTTAGCATCAAGCCGAGCTTAGCAAACGTGTAACCCAACACGTGTTCACTTGTGACTAAGACAACCAATCAAACGCTGTCTGTTACGGCGAGTTGCACCATCGCCATCGATAATAAACAAACGCGTGACTCACAGCCGAAGAGAGCAAATAGTCATGAACTTTCCTCATTAACTGTTTAACTGCAACTCCCGAGAAGGATTAAGTAGAACCGTCGTGACGCACTTGCGCGTGCATGGGCGCATACTTTATCTCTCGTCAAGGATGTCCGGACTCGCGTTGCGCCGCTTGCGTGAGCGCAGCGCGGGCTCTCTTTCTCGGAGACCATTTCACAATGCTAACGGGACTATACATAGAGTAACAGCTTGACATTGAGACAGGCACTGAACCACATTAAATATTCGACTTCTGAAGGAGTATCATTACTGTTGCAAATAACTAGTACTTTATCGTATGTTTGTAAGTTTCTGGCATTTAGTAGTTTATTTTATGAGTTGTGTATTGTATTTAAAGATGTATGCTGTAATTGTGGCTTTCACTGTTTGTAATTTAAAACTCACTCTTAGTCGGTCACTAGTTTGATGTTCCTCTCATTTAGATGTCAATACTCAAAGGTAGAGATCCCTTGAAGGGATAAGTTTTCTATGTTATGTATAAGTTCAAACCGCCACGTATACGCAGTGACGTGTCGTATGCGTCACGTTTTCTCACCGTTTCTTCATACATTTTGTTGCGATTCCGTAACGTCACCGTTTTTTAAGCGGCGGTGTGGTCGCACCCTTACATGCAACCCGTACTAGATAGTACCCGTAGTAGATAGATTATTTATTTTGCCTTCATTTGACACAGCTTTAATTACTGCGAAGCAAAGAAAGATGAACCAGGATCCGAACCGAACTAGGTATTTCTGTTTGACCTATCGTTATTCTCGGAATATTTCATTTCAATGACTTCCATGTTTTTGTGTACCGAGCACCATTAGTTTTTAGTCGACTAATTGGTTGGAAACCACAGAAATTAATCGCGTCTTTCAATATGCCCATCGGGGTAAGAAGCACGTGGAGCGGCGCCGGCGCATGCGCATCGCGGCGTGAGTCAGGCGGCGCGGGTCAAGGCCGCCGCGCACGCGCGTCCTGCGGCCTCTGCACTCGTTTTTCTAGCTTCGCACTAAAGCCCAGTCGTAATAGCGATACTAATTCAATAACGGCTTCTAATGACACACTGCTAAATTATGTAATTAGATATATTATGAGGTACGATGACAATATGAGCTAGCCAGGATTGAATCGCATTAGGACGTCATTGTAAAGCCCCTGATGGTATGTGAGCAACACTACAAATGGATACCACACCATAGGATTGTAAATGCTTTGTCAGCCTAGAGGGCTAAGACCTGCGAATAAGCCAAGACAGCGTAATCTCGTGTAAGTATGCACCATCAGCCAAATATGTGGTCTAAACACCCTAAGGTCCAAAATCCTTTGCACATAACAATATTATAATGTCGATAAGACGTGGCTGTCAACTTGAAAGTTCGACTTTAGCGACTATTTTGTTTGATAGGAAGTTGGACGAAAAGTGGTAGACCACTTCTTTGGTCGACCGTACATACCTCAGTGATTTCACTGGCTTGGGGTCGTAGTGAAAAAGTTAAGTGTGAAATAAACGACAACTTGGGGCCTTACCATGATATCTTAATGGGAATCAATTCCGACTCAGTTCAGATTTTAGATGTCATTTTAAGTATGGATCTGACAGCGAACGAACCTAATAAACCTAAAAATAAAGACTACTTTTTTCCGATACTCTAGCTAGGCCCTCCCTCCCCCCTGGCCTCGATCTTGGTGGTAGCAATCCGGATGGGCCTTGCGGAAGGTCCTCCCACCCGTAAACTAATGATATGCGAATGTTGCCGCCGCGCCGCAATGACACAAGGATGGTTAGAGATCAAGGTGCAACACTGCGTCAGTAAGTTACCGTTATATGCAGTGCAGCGGGGGCGACGATACAATGTTGGTATTGTTGGTGCAACCGCCGACGAGCACGCATCCTAGCACGAGACGCGGCTTTGCACACACGAAGCAGAAGAGCCTGTTACCTCGTGAGTTGCAGAGTAAAGTTCACCATAAGGTTTTCGATTATTTGATAACGAGTGATATGTCTAAAGATTTACAGTAAGTATTTTATATTGCCGTGTCTGCCGTGAATAAGATAAGTTTTACGGTCGTAGACCTTTCTTCTTTCATTATTATTAAACTTTTCTCTCTCTACATACACAGTACACCAATTATTAAATTTTATGCGCGTTTGATCCTTAGAGATTTCTGAGCAGTCTATAGCCGTACAAAAATCTACAGGTAATTACTCAATTTAATTTGTTTAGTCATAAATTAGGTAAATATGAAACATTATTTATGTTACCAGTTTTAATGAATATGTTATGCGTAGTAACGTAATCTTCTGCATTCAAAATGCCAAGAAAATAATGTGTTTACGTCGATGACGATATAATAAGCCAGTTTTGGTAATCACTTAATCAGCTATAGCACATTATTTACAGTTTTACTCTCAATTATTTAAGTAAACAACCTTTACTTGACTCATTTGAAATTTAACACGTCAAAATTATAGCTTAACTCAGTCTCTGTAGCAAAGTCAAAGAAATTAAGAAGGAACTCGTAATGTCGTAATATGATGAGGCAGATTGTAGGGCAAAATTGTTATTGCGGACATACTGCAGGAATTATAAAAGAATGGGTCAGTACCTATATTAATGAGAAGAAATAAGCTACTGAAACTGAAAACAAGACATATTTTCTTCGGAAGGTAGACCGCGAAAACCTAGAACAGTTCCTAAGCTGGGAGCTCATCGGATAACCATGGACTCTAAACTCTTACTATGTTCATCGAATGCCCGCGAAGGCCGCGACTTAATATCCTTTATGCTCCTTACTACTACGAATTGTAACAAAACAAGACAGGAAAGACGTGTGAGTTGTATTGTATGCCTTTAAATGTTGTCATTTTAGAGTGAGGAAGCGCGGGAAACCCAGAGGAAGTTAAGCTTTAAAATCGTCCGAATGGTCTGATCGGTATCATTTAGTATTATGGCTCACACTCACCGGTCTGTCATAGTATGATTCAGTGCGCGTGCGCGAGTGCCAGGCCGGGACGGCGCGAGCGCAGACAAGCTCGTTGCCGGTGCCTTTAACACCTAAACTTTTGTTACCAACATTTTGAAAAACGGTTGAAAAACATCTGGGATATTTTTTCTACGCCGAAAACAAGAAAAAACAAAGCATATTTGCGAGTATTAATCACGCATAAAATTCTACAGCGAACAAACAAAAACCAATCGGAATTTTATTGTACTGGTTTTGTGGCTATGCTGACGGTATAATTTATTCATTCACGTGAATATTTATTAACAATCAAATATTGTCGCTTAACCTTGCCTTTTTGGACCACGTTTTGGTGTCTTTTATTTAATTTATTTTCGTCCTTCTTGTAAAGATAAAGATGCTAAGGAGGCCTAATTGAAACTTTAATAAAAGCGACCTCTGATTTCTGTTATAATATTTTCGAATTTACAAAGACACAGGCATTATTGACCAGACATAAGCAACCTATATATACCTTTTCAGTAAAGTTAAACAACTTGGGTAAGAAATAACTGTCTCTAAAAACTGAAAAATGTATGTAAGCTAGGAGGCATCGGCTCCGTAGCGAAGCATTGACCGTCCGCCATGAATGGGCCCGCGCGACGCGCCGGCGCACACGCACGCCGCTCATTCACAACTAGGGCAGATTACGCAACCCATTGTGGAGCGTACACAAATTAGGACTTGCACTTGACATCGCCTAATAGAGTAGGCCTGGGGTTCATTGACAAGGAATAAAATCGCCCGGAATAATAAATAAATGAAAATAAAAAAAACATTTATTCCAGATTGTAAGAATGCAGTACCCTATTCAGTATTTATTCATTTCAACATCTCTTAGTTTCTTACAAAATTTGTACAGAATGATACCCTGTTAGGGCGTAGCAATTTATTTCAAGTTAGTAAAAACTTAGAAAGTAAGGTAAGTGTTAGTGTCGCTTATGTTGATACATATGCACACATGAGCAAAATAGAATAAGAAGAAAATATGGTAGGTATTGTTACCATCAGCCAAATATGTGGTCTACCACCCTAAGGTTAAAATTCATTTGCACGTCACAATATACAATGTCGATAAGACAGGCTGTCAACTTGAAAATTCGACTTTAGCGACATTTTCATTTGATAGGAAGTTGGATGAAAAGTGGTAGACCACTTCTGCCCTCCTAATTAAAAAGGACGTATATGTGTGTCATATGAAACGCATATACGTCCTTTTTCATTAGGCTTATTTTGGCGACTGTACTACTTAAGTACCTATCTATAGACAGCTAAATCGCAAGTCCGATTATACAGTAAGTAAACAATGGATTGTTAATGACATAATTGATAATTAAATTACATTCTAGTCGCAATTTCAATCATAATCAGATTACAAGATTACAACACAGGTGCCACTTGTAACGGTTTTCGGGAGCTGAATCACCGCCTAAATAGATAACGACGCAGCGCAAGCCGCGTTAGTCACGCGCGGCAGACGCGCCGCGAGATACATCCGGATATCATTAAGAATGTTAACATAACATTAGTATGCAAATGTCGCATTCCTCGTGAAGGAAATTAAATTATTAAAATAAAAACACCAGTCACTACTTAACGTATTTTAATCTTGTACAGGTGAAAAACTTAAGTAAATTTGTATCTAGTGTACAGAACTGATATGGGACTTAAGTAATTTTTGTAATTAGGAACGTCAATTTGTCTATTCGCTCGCACACATTACTCACACATACAACAGGTCATTTATTTGAGTTTTTCCGAGTACAGTGTAGCGGCTGTCCTCCGCCGAGTGCTCGGTTCGTGTGCGGTTAAGTCCAAGTTTCATAAATCGAACACTCGTTCGATTATTTGGAATATTGTTTAGAACTTGTGAACGGCCTCATAGATCAGCTTGGACCGGGAACCTAAACCGTGTCGTATCTTATAAACTAAATACATACATACCTACATATCGTCACGCCTCTTTCCCACAGGGGTAGGCAGAGACTACTTTGTTCCACTTGCTACGATCTTGACATACCTCTTTCGCTTCATCCACATTCATCAATCTCTTCATACATGCTCGTCGGTTTCGGGCACTCTTGACCTGGCCTTTTTCCAAATGTCCCCAATTTGATCATGGAACGTCCGCCTAGGCCTTCCCCTCCCAACGCACCCATTCACACTCCCCATATAAATCTGTTTAGTTAATCTTCTATAAACTAAAACCTTCTTTCTTCTTTTCTTCTTTTATAATCTGAATAAAATCAAGTATTAATGTTATGCTTGCATTTTTAACTAAAAGTAGCTAAGCCTTAAGCTCTCTAGTTTAGTTAGGCACATTGTACGTGATCCGTACTATTACACCGTCCCGTAGTAGAGTGCTCCAAGAGCTTCTTCACAGTACTTTCTGACGAAGACTAGGCCTAGGTACTCGCCTCAGCAAAATAAAGAGCGAGTCAATTGCAGCTTATCTTGTGTACTAGTTCCTAGGTCGAATCGTCGAGAGCCGAGCCGACTCACCCACCCTGCTCGTCTCTCGGCCGAGTATGTACCAATTTGCTGTCCCACCACTGTACGCGGTACTACGTGTGATCAAGGGATAGGATATGTCCTAAATGATTCGAATCAATCCGCATTTAGTCGATAGCCGAACTGCGAGAGCGTTAGGCTTGGACCACACGTTACATAAAAAAAAATTACTGCACTGCTGTCTTTTATTTAAAGCGAGTTCTTTTTCTTCTTTTAAATTATGTTTAATTTCATTTGAAGTCGGGTTTTGGTTTTAATTCATACTAGCTGTTGCCAGCGACTTCGTCTGCAAAGAGTTCGAATATCGCTATCCCGCAGGAACTACGCAATTTTCCGGAATATAAAGTATCCTATGTGCTATTCCAGACTTTTCTCTATTAATGTGCCGAATTTCATCCAGATCCGTTGGCCCGTTCTGGCGTGATTGAGTAACAAACAAACATCCAACCATCCATCCATACTTTCGCATTTATAATATTGGTTAGATTACCAAAATATAAAATAAGTATAAAAGTTTTTATCAATACGATATTCGGATGGCTAACAATCTCTTTCCACTTCTGCCACACGGCTTTTAGTACTTAAAACACTTTAACTGCTAACTTCAATAGATTTTCCCGACAACAAATAAAGTTGCGATTACGACACGGTCGTTGACAGATTAGCCACGCAGTTAGACAAATTGTACGTTTTAGGCGGGTAACCCGAAGCTGGGGTTTTCTGACAAAAAAGTGGTTAAAAAACGCCTAGTGCATGAAATTGGCCAAGTAAATAAAACAATGTAACGTTTATACGGTAACGGGGTGATAGCGTTGAATGGACGATTAAGTAGACACGTGTAATAGTTAAGAGGGCGCAACCGAATCTGGTCTCATTTTGCTAAAAATCACAAGCTTCGGAAGCTTTTTTAAGGCTAACGTGGCAAATTTTAAGAATATTCGAAAGATGAAGTCTAAACAAAGTGCACTACAGAGTACGATTTTGTATTTGTGTTCTTTGAATTCACTTTTTATAACATGATACGATTGATACGGTCTTTTAACATCGTTTTTTGAAACGTTTACACCTTAGCTATTTTTCAGGGAGCTATTATTATAATGAAGAAGAAATAGTAGATTGATAAACAAGGGTTGAAATATACCCATTTCACCTGAGATATTTCTGGTGACCGAACAAAGTGAGGGCACCAATGGTTCGAGGGTGAAATGGGTAATTTCATCCGAGTTGAACACTCTACTTTTCTTTCGAATATGAGGAAATTAAAAGAAGGTATTATGACAAATTTCACTAACGTCGCACGGTCGCTCTTAATATTTGTTACGTTTGTCATTCTCTTCCCGCTCTTTTTTCTATTACGCGATTTACGCACATTGCGCATTTCTTCTGCGCACCAATGGCTGCCGGCTAGTTTTTTTTTTAAACTTGCAGACACGGAGGTCGCTATCAATTAATTTGTCGACTTAAATATTTCAAGCTAAAAAAATTACCGGACGTAATAATTTCTCCTAAATCTCGTTGTACACGCTTGCATAAGCTTATATAAATATAGCGGGAATGTTATTTTAAGATTATTTTGCCTTTTAAAATTAAAAAGTAAGGCTGAGCTGTAGGTAAGGCTGGGCTGTAGGCTACTACCGGGGTCCACAGGTGGTGGATAGTGGAACGGCCATCGGATATGACGGTTAGCTGCGAATACACAGAATAAGCAGTCCCCAACCACACAGCGGCAGGACTAACAGGACGTAGCGGGAAGGTCAGTGGGATGGCCTTGTCATTAAAAAGCTACATTATCCGATGACAGCTCTGTGACATGGCGAGTCAATGCCGCCATTAAATAAGCATTTCCCTAGTGCCGGGCAGCAGTGGCACTAGTACTGGCGGGGGGCCGAGGATAGGTGATCCGGTAGGGCCCTCGACTAGACATTAGGAGGCGAGCAACCCTCGGTTTCTAAACTGCGGTGTAGAAGGCAAGGGGGAAACCACCACACTGACATCCCCATTTTGGAGCAATTTATGAAGATGCACAATAATGAAACGATGGTCCTTGACAACGGGCTTCCACGATGTAACATGCCGTGGCGGTCTGAGTCCGGCGGGGTCAGGAGCAAGGCTGACTCGGTTGTCATCATGCGAAATCCTTGCAAGATTGGGACTTGGAATGTGAGGACGATGTTACCCACAGGGAAAATAGAAGAGGTTAAATTTGAAATGAACAGACTAGGGATGGATATTTTAGGTTTGTGTGAGACAAGATGGGAAGATAGTGGCGATTATTGGAGTGATGATTACCGAATAATATTTACTGGAGAGAAACAGGGTATTAATGGTACTGCAATAATGTTAAACAGGAAATGGGGCAGTCAAGTGGAGAATACGATACATTTTAATGACAGGATCACAGCAATAAAAATTAAATCACAACCCACAAACCTTGTCATTGTACAGGTTTACATGCCAACCGGTAGTCACTCTGATGATGAAATAGAAGAAATGTACAATCATCTGGATACAATAATAGACTCTGTGCAGGATAGGGACAGTTTGATAGTTATGAGTGACTTTAATGCCGTTATAGGAAAGGGAGTGGAAGATGACATAGTGGGTAATTATGGGTTAGGGAAGAGAAACAAACGAGGGGATCGACTGGTTCAGTTCTGTAGAGAAAATGATTTATTTATCAGTAACACCATGTTTAAACAGCGAAACCGAAGACTGTATACTTGGAAAATGCCTGGGGATATTGGAAGATATCAAATTGACTATATCATATGCAGAAATAAACATAGAAATCAAACCCAAAACTGTAAAACACTACCAGGAGCGGACGTAAATTCAGATCATAACCTGCTGTTTAGCATGCACAACTTTGATATACAGAAAGGTAAAAAGAAAAGTAAACCAAAGATTATTGATCTCATTAAACTTAAAGATATAAATAGTGAAAACAGAGTGCAATTTAGTAATAGTATAGGTAATAAATTAGTGCAATATAAGAATAACATAAAAGATATTAAAGATAGTGTTAATTTAGAGTCAAGATGGAATACTGTACGTGATATACTGAGAAATACTGCGGAAGAATGTTTAGAAAAAGAGAAGATAGTACCTAGTAAGCAGTGGCTCACAAATGATATTGTTAATTTGATGTTGGAGAGACGGGAAATTAGAAATAAGAATGATAGTAATAGCCAAAATTTATACAAGCAGTTAACCAATAGAATAACCACGAAATGTAGAGAAGCCAGAGAATCTCAGATGATTACCAACTGTAATAGAATAGAACATTTAATAAATATAGGGAATATGGATCAGGCATACATGATAATACGGCAACTAGAAAAGAAATATAAAACAAAAAGTGCTGCTATTTTTGATGAGAACGGTAAACTTTTATTAAACAGTAGTGATGTGGTCGAGCGTTGGAAAAGATACATAGAGAAGTTATATGATGGAGAGGGACTAGAAGATACAGATTTAGAAGAGGAAGAAGTGGTTGACGCAAATTATCTGGGTCCAAGCATAATCAGAGAGGAGTTTGATAATGCCTTAAAAACTTTTGCAAACCGGCAAAGCCGCAGGCGCTGACGGAATTTTTATAGAGTTCATAAAATATGCAAATTGTGATATACTAATGGACGAAGTTTATGACTTAGTTATTCAGATGTATGATACCGGTACTGTTACTTTACCTAAAAAAGCAAATACATTAAAATGTGAAGAACATAGAACACTTAGTTTGATATCACAAGCAAGCAAAATTTTACTTAAGATTATACAGAACAGAATTAGACCAAGAACAGAAGGATGCTTAGGCCCAGATCAATATGGCTTTCGAAAGAACAGAGGGACTAGAGAAGCTATATTCGCATTAAGAATGATAATTGACAGGCGGATGGAACTTGACCAAGACACACACATAGCGTTTATAGACCTAGAGAAGGCTTTTGATAAAGTTAATTGGAAACACATGATGTCAATTTTGAAAGAGTCAGGGTTGGATTACAGAGACAGAAGGATGATTTATGAACTATATAGAAATCAGGAAACTATAATAGATATTGGAGAGTAAACAAGAAGGGCGAGAATCCAACAAGGAGTTAGACAGGGTTGTCCACTTTCGCCGCTTATTTTTAACATTTTCATAGAGTGCGCCATAAGAAAGTTGGTTGAGTCAAGCAAAGGCGGGATTAGATTCGGAGGCAATAAAATCCAATTTGTACGTTTTGCTGATGACATCGCGGCACTAGCTCACACAGAAAAAGAGTTGGAAGATTTAATTACAGATATGGATACAATTTTCACTGAATTCGGCCTTAAAATAAATATTAGCAAAACTAAAACTCTCACCACTTCAAAAACAGCATCAAGACATAGACCAATCACATTGAACAATAGACCGGTAGAACGGGTTACGAAATTTAAATATTTAGGTAGCATCATTACAAATGACTCCAGATGTACACAAGAAATTATAACAAGAATAGCCATGGCAAAAAGGGCATTCAATGCCAAGAAATGTTTATTTAAAGCCAGAATATCAGGTCGTACCAAACGTGGACAATGACGCAACGCGATAGAGAACGTCTGGAAGCGTTTGAAATGTGGTGTTGGCGGCGGATGGAGAGGATTAGCTGGACCCAGAAGGTGACGAATGAGGAAGTGCTCGATCGAGTGAATGAGAAGAGGTGCCTGTTGAAGACCATCGAGAGCAGAAGAGGAAAGATGTTGGGACACCTGATACGGCACGACGAATACATTAAGATCATAATTGAAGGAAAGGTTGAAGGGAAGCGGAAGAGAGGAAGGCCAAGAAGAACATTTATGGACCAGGTGAAAGAGAAGGTAGAAGTCGTGTCGTATCAGGAAGTCAATGAGAAGGCTCTGGAAAGGACCACATGGAAACTGCTCCACCGACAAGAGCCTAGCTCTTAAGTTTAAGAAGAAGAAAATTAAAAAGGAACTATTAGTATAGATTACTATTTTAAACATAGATTACATGGCTGTATACGTATTTCCATTGCATTGCTATACCTCATTTGGATTAGCTAGAAAAAAAAAAAACTTTCAACCCAAGGGTCGCGATGAGTCACTTTCAACCCTATATCCAGATAATCAAGGACCTACTTTCAGAGTATGAGAGATGAAAAAGTACTTTTCTGATGCAAAACCATTGATTGATTGAAGACCATTATAAACCAAACTTATTGCGAATAAATGAATCTGAATCTGAATCTGAAAATTTTGTCCACAAGGGCACTACAGAGGACAAGCGATGAATTATTTTAATTTATTGAAAAAAAAACTGTCAAAAATGGGTAAGTTCATCAAATTCAATACGTTTTTAAACAATTATTCCAGTACTTTTTTAATACATTTAAGTACTTTTTTAGTACATAGTTATTTCCTAACATTTCGAATTTCGTTTGACACTAGGCTCAAAATCGAACCAAAACTCAGCAACAGAACAGCACGCTCAGTCAGGAGTAAGGACCAGACTGACATAGGCACGTAAACAATGTGGCTCATTGTTCTTTCAGTATCGCAACAAAGAGAACCCCAAAGAGTAACAGGTTTATCCGAACAACTGTGCAAATACAATTACCTCACTATCGGATTATCCACAGGATGTCAACCTACAAAAGCGAATACTGGTAAAACTGATGTTTACATTGTGACAGTATTAATAAAATACCTGTTACCAAACATACATACCTACGTACATTACCTAGAAATTAATTGCAGCAATGATGCCGATGATGATAAGAGAATGATCAACAACGTGTATGTGTTTTTGCTTTTTCTTGTGACTGCGCATGCGGCGACTGTGAGTGATCCAAGTGCCTACGGTACGGTTCTGTGAGTAACTAGCTTCCGCGAAAATATTCGGTAACTAGAGTCACTGGGAATTACAGAGCTAGCAGTCACCGTTGACAGTGACAGTTGCCGGAAACACGACTTAACCATCAAGACAAACAGAACATTGCTAACCGTATACATCGTGCTGTTTGATATCCTGCGGTTAAGATACTAGTAGTGAAAGTGCCGAAAGTGGGACGTCGATGCAAAAATAGTTTTTTATTTGAAATATCATTAGCTTCTCATTAAATCAATAATCCGATATAATACAGTAGTAGGTTTTGTTTGAGAGGCATTGGTTTGGCCGAATAACATTTAGAGACATTATACACACATTCATAAACACCTTCAACTTCCTTTCCTTTGACCCTTATTTCCGAACGTACCGTGCAATGCTGGCAATACTGCTTAAAAACACCCGCACCACCGCCCTCCCCCGGAGTTCGAAAAAATATGGACGATCGCGCGCGCAGCACTGAAGAAAGCTGAATAAATTCCCGTAAAAAGCCTCTTAAACTCCAAGTGTTAGTGCTGTGGTAACGATAAAGTGCAAGTGGTGTCAATTAGTGCCAGTGGAAGAAAACTCATCGTCGAAGAACCAGTGCCTTCAAATTTCTCAGTGCAGCAGCCCAGGTACTTAATCCCACCTTTTTTTTTTTTTTTAAATCTCATTTATTTTATAAGCCATACATCGTATGATTAAGTCGGCTTAAAAATAATAACAATGTTACTTAAACATTAGGTGTTACTTAAGCACATTAGGGATTATTTCTTAAGGAGTATCTTTATAATATTCAAATCTAAGGTTCAATGAGTGTGCGATGAAACTTAAAAATATATCACTATGCTCGGTAGTGAACCCTGAGCTTAAGATTTGGTGGAAAAAGAAGAAGAGATCTCCCACAGAGCATCGAGTTTCTTTTAAGAGGTCCAGCCTAGGTTGTTCGTTGATTTTACACTCGAGAACTAAGTGGAGGAGGTCCTCCTCTCTCTCACATCGTGTACAGTTTGGATCGTCTCTTTTTTTCATTATAAAGTTGAATTTATTGAGTGGGATGTGGTAAGTTCGGGTTCGGAAGCATATTACCAGTTTTTTTCTGCTCAGGTTTCGTGAGGTAAACCAAGGTACGCGTGGTGGTTCGTCTACAATGGTCCTGTACCAGATGCCCTTGATTTGGGAGCACTCATTGAAATAGGCCTTAAACTTAGCGTAATTGTTAGCTTTCACTTTTGGAAGATGATCCGTGTAGTGCGGTACCGTGTCGAGGGGTATACCGTTCCGTAGGGCCTCGGATGCAAGCGAGTCTGCTACCTCGTTACCCCTGAGGCCCACATGTGAAGGAATCCATTGTAAACGAACTTCAACCCCGTTACGTATCAGTCCATGGATACATTTAATAATGAGGTAAGCTTCGTATCTACCGACACTACCGCCTTTAGCACTTCCCAATAAGTGTTGTAGACTACTCTTCGAATCTGTAAAGATTACAATTTTATGGTATGGTGTCGATTCTATGTAATGTACCGCTTCTTTAATTGCTATCAGCTCGACTCCCATTATGGGTATACATGGATTTTCAATAAGAAATTTGGCCCCAAGCCCCGCAGCCATATCGTAAAAAGCGCAACTAGAAACGTGTCTTGTTTTGGACCCGTCTGTGTAAATTTGAACGTAATCTAAGAACTGCGCGTCAATCATTTCTTCGCTACGTAGTCTAAGATCATGATTGAGCAGTCGAGCTTTAGGTTCATTAATAGTGTTAACTTTGTGTATTATGATTTTATCCCAGGGTAGTGCCTTGATGTCATAGGAAAGCGAAAATTGGGGCAAAATCTCAAATTTTGACATAGGTAGGTTGGAGTACTTCCTGAAACTTTCAAGCAAAAGTGGAAGTTGGTTTTTGCGCCAATATCTTGCGCCCGAATTTATTATGTTGTCTAAAGCTTCTAATTGGTTTTTCAGATAATCAAAAGTTCTAGAAGAAAGCTTCAGGAAGTATTTGTCGCTTAAATAGATTCTTCTAAGATTTAAAGGGAGAATACAAAGTTCACTTTCCATTGCGAAAATTGGGGTGTCCCGAATAAAACTTCCGCAGAGGCGAAGACATTGGTTTTGAATTACGTCCAACCTTTGGAGTAGCCTAGAGTTGGCGTTACCGTAAATGACACATCCGTAATCGAGTCGAGATCGAACCAGTGCTAAATAAAGTCTTCTTAAGTGAATTGGATGGACACCCCACTTTGAACTACTTATGGAACTAAGGATATTAATGTACGCAGTACATTTTTGCGCTGTTTCTAAAACATGTCGAGTCCAATTCAAGCGACTGTCCACCCAAACACCCAAAAATCTTACACAATTTATAACCTCAATATCCATGTTATTTATTCGTATACTAATGGCAGGCACCTTATATTTTCTAGTAAAAATGCAGAGTTTAGTCTTTGAGAGAGATATTTCTAAACCAATTTCCTCTAACATTGATATAAATGTGTTAAGACTTGATTGAATGGTACGAGCGCAAACATCAATACTTTGGTTAATACAGTACAAAGCGAAGTCGTCGGCATATTGTGAGACCTTAACTGTCTTAACGAGTGTATTACATAACTTAATTGTAACTATATTAAATAGAATAGGTGACATTGGGTCCCCTTGAGCTAAACCCTGTCTGCTCATTCTTGTTATTTCCCTACCGTCCCGTAACCTATATATCAAAAATCTTTCTTTTAAATATTCCCTAATATATCTACACAGAAGTGGATCCACATCAAATTCAAGTAAAGAGGTTATAAGAGGTTCAATTGCCACATTGTTATAAGCGTTACTGATGTCTCCGTAAGCACACAAAACGTATTCTTTGTTTATAAACGCAGTTTCTGTATCTACAATAAACCTGCAAAGATTATCTTGACAAGAGAGTCCACGACGGAAACCTAAAGTACTATGATTAAATAATTTGTTGCTTTCAAAATGAAATTCAAGGCGACGAGTTATCATTAAATTAAAGGTCTTACAGAGGCAGTTAATGAGTGAGATGGGGCGATGTTTAAGAGTATCAGTGTTTCTTTTTGGTATAGCAATGAGTTTGATCCTACGCCACTGCTCTGGTAACTCACCTTTTTTATAGATTGTATTAAATACGTGCAAGAGATATTCCTTTGCATTATCCGGTAAGTGGTTAATCATAGAATAAGTGATAGAATCTAAACCAGCGGAGGTATCTACTCTTTTAAGAATCAAGTTTAGTTCTGGGAGTGTAAAAAAGTGTGGGCTAAAATCATTAGTATTAAAAACTAGAGGCTGGATGGAAACGCTATCAGGAGTGAGTTCTTTTACAAAGGAAACTGCGGTACTTTCTGGTAAGTAGTCTTTAGGACTTCGGTAACCTTTAAGCCACCTGAGCTTCCTCCAAACCTCACTGCTGGGTGTATTACAGTCTATGCTTTCACAGAACTGTTGCCAGGAATTCCTTTTTGCGAGTTTTATTAGTTTTCGAGCTATAATTACTTTCTCTCTGTAGATTAAGTAATTTTCAACCGTGCGTGATTTCCTAAAGTTCCTAAGAGACAATCTTCTCTCTGCTACCGCCTTCGATAAGTCTGGATTCCACCAAGGTTTTGGTTTAAATCTATTAGGGTTATTACCGATTTTAATATAAGGAATATTTTTGTTGGCACTTTCTTCAATTATCTCTATGAATTTGTCGTAGCTACTCTGTACGTTGTCTCCGAAAAATAAACCCTCGCATGCAGATTCAATGTGTTGGGTATATTCCACCCAGTTGGCCTTTTTGATGTTTCTTTTTAATTCGGGACTATTTTGGTTGCTGTCTAACGTTTTTATTGAAATAATAAGGTGGTCACTGCCAAAAGATTCGTTAGTGACATTCCAATTAAAGTCGAGAGAGAGATCAGCACTACAGAATGAGATGTCAGGTGATGTGCACACTGTATTATCATTAAGCTTAGCGCAACGGGTAAAGTCGCCATTGTTAAGAAAGACGTAATTATGTTCCGAGCTAGTGTCTGATAAAAGCCTACCCCGTGTGTCGGTTGTGTACGACCAAGCCGCGTGATGAGCATTGAAGTCTCCAACTATTAATGTTTTTTCAGAGAAGTGGCTAAAAAGCTCCTGGTAGTCCCTAACGCTTACAGTGACATTTGAGGGAGAGTATATGCCTATGACATGTTGAAGTTTATTGCTATTTAAGACTTCAAGGCACAGAACGTCAATGTTGTCATAATTTCTAGGAAGTGGTTCGAGAATACAATGTATGGATTGGTGAACTAGGATAGCTAAACCTCCGTATCCATCTGCTCGATCCTTTCTAAAGACAGAGTAACCTGTTAAATAAATTTGTTTTTCATGTTCTAGCCAAGTTTCAGAAAGAATGCATATGTGTACTTTTTCATTATGTAAATATGAATCCAATTCACTTAATTTTGGGAGTAAGCTTTGACAATTCCATTGAATTATGTTAAGCTTGAACCTTGTAGTCAAGTCCATCAAATAATACTAACAGAGAAAAAAAAAAGAAAAAAAGAAAAAAGAAAAAAAAGAAGAAAGAAAAAGGAAAAAACAAAAAACAAGAAATTGTTTTAGTACCTAAAAGTAACTTACTTAGTTGTTCGTTTTACAATTTGCCTGCCGAGATAAGAGCTTCAGTTTACTTACAATGCGTGAGAGTCTGTTCTTAACACTACGATGCGAAATATTAGGTATCAAGTCAGTAAACATTTCAACTAGTGCATCAGTTTCTTCTGTGTAGCTGTAAGTGATTTCCGATATGTCCTTAACTCCATATGTGTCCGAGAGATATTTTTGTACTTGTTTTCCAGATAGTGGGTACGATTTACAGGAACTGGTTATGAAGTTTTCCAAGAAGTCGCAGTCTATTGATTCCAGACGATGGGGTGTTCTCTTTAATTTCTTTCCGCTCTTGGATTTGTAAACCTCATCTGAGCTTGACTGGGATGATATGTCAAAATCCTCATCGATGTTTTCGTTGTTAGGAGGTATAAAGTCTTCTTTTGTTGTTTCGGGCTCCATGAGATCAGTAATAGTCGAAGATTCAGTGGGTGGATGTGGACGCTTGAAGGGATGTGTCTCCACACTATCCTGTGTTATTTGCTCAATGAAAGGATGAGTTTCGTTGGTGTTATCCGGGCATTTAGAGGCCACGTGACCATCTTTTTTGCATATAAAACAAGTCATTGTGTCTGGTGAAATATAAATCCAGTAGTTTGTTTCTTCAAAATCAATAGATATTTTTTCTGGAAGTCGGGTGAAATCCTCAGGCGTTACGTAAACTTGTCGTCGGAAGCTTAGGATGTGATTGTAGCCCGTTTCGTTAAAACCAGCTCGTAGGAAAGATATGGGTGACTGTGGCGTGATATTCATTTCTAGCAGTTTCTTTTCTATTTCAGTATGCGGTATGATGGGGCAAACGTTAGATATAATTATACGTTTGTTTCTGCTGATCAGCGGTCGGATGGGTAGTTTTTGATTTTGAATTACGACATATTTTTTGTTGTCAATAATGTCATCAGCGATTAACTTTGACGAGACGTAGATACAAATTCTATTATTCGATATTCTTGACAAAAAACGGATTTGGGATGGATCGATTATTCTCCCTAAAGCTTGAGCGTAATCTTTGATTTGTACGTTTTCTAAAGCATCGATGACGATTGCTTGGTCCTTTTTCGGGAACGTGGTGATTTGTGTCACGGTAGCATAACTAGGGTTATTTGGCAACGTTTGGGAGTTCATTTTGTTCCTGTAGTCAGAAACAATTAAAAGTTACGATATTAACACTTATTGCAGAGTCATAAAGTCGGATTCCATCACTAGGCACTTTACACAATGAGGGTAGGAATAACACTCGTGAAAATATAATTCACTAGCGCGCACAGGTAACGACCGGTCTCGGTGACAGGTCAACGACCACTGCTTAATCCAGTGTTGCCACAACTGAGTTCCCAAAAGGTACATGTACAGAGCTGAAAAGGTACATTTTGGGATAAAAAGGTACATAAGCATTTTTTTACTCAATTCTTAACACAGCTTCTATCGCTCTCAGTTTTGCTACAACTGTTTGGCGGCGGTTTATAAAATGTTACACATAGTTTTGGATGAGATCAAAAGGTACGTAAACTGGACCCCATTACACATCACACATTGGAGGCTAAAAAGGTACGTCAAATGTGTAAAATGTACGCTAACGGCAACACTGGCTTAATCCCACCTTATCTTTCCTAAAAATCAACCAGGCATATTGAATGATTTTAAGAAGGTACTCTTAAAAATCATAGTTTCTCTTCACAATTAAGGTTCACAACAAAATTCCTACTTACCAAAAAGTTTTAGTTGCAGTTAATAGTAACAGCAGGTTGTATAGTAGTGATAGTCATATAATAGTTAGTGTTCGTGTTGGCTTTGGTGTCTTGAATATCTTTTGCGTAAAAATAAACAGCTGCCTACTTAAAAATGTAATAAAAATAGCAAATAGACACTTACCGTTACAATCGTCAGTCGTTGCCCAGAGCGATGTGTGCAAATCTCGTTAATAATCGTTTTTTTTTTAAACTTATATTGACACGTTCTTTTCCACAGAAATCTATCTGCAGTCACTCGGGGCTGTACCACACGCTCGTGACGCAACTTGAGCGTACTCGCCGCCTTGAATAAACGTGAGTAAAAACTGAAGAGGTTTTCGGAACCGAAACTGCGTCTGTAATATTCCGTAATGGCGAGCGGTGAACAATCTCTAGCCCGAACTCATCGTATCAGGCGGGATGAAACTGCATCCCGTTTATTAGTCACGTCATCTGCTTATAAACAGAACCATTTAAATTAACAATTAATTTTAATTCCATGAAACGGATATCAATGTCTATTAATTATTCTCATGCTCAGCGTCATATTTTTCTTTACGCGCGATACATAATGTCAAACTCTATTGTAAAACTTTATTTTAAATTGAATTCACTGTATTACTGTGAAGCTTTATAATCGTATATCAAAAACAGATGACGCTGAAATAAACTTGCCGTTCTTTTTCGATTCCATTTTTGTTTGTCATAAACAGGCCATTAGTATAAGGTGAATACCTAGTCCTCCTGGCCGAATCCGGCTACGACGACTACTTCACCTCCGCTCGTGCGCCCTCGTGTGGCTCACGTAGCCAATCTTCTTCGAGAAGGTACGCGGGCACAGCGGGCACGTAAGGACAAGGTATAGAAAAGTTAAAAATGCAGTTTTGTTAATAAATAGTATTTATTTTGTGCAAAAAAGCTTAACTGTAATAACATCTCATTATGATTAGCGCGACATAGTTCTGATTTATACTTACACTAATACGTATACCTATGTATATGGACTAAATAACAAATAAGACTCAGAATTGGCTGGCCCAAGTTGACCTTAGCGTGACACTAGATTTGGGCAAGAAAATATTACTCTCGATAGCGATAGTCTGTTTAGTCATCGCGTGATATAATGAATAACCGTAACTACTCGTACTTAGTTAAAAAAGTAAACATAACAAATCATCATACTTTTACCTAAAATGCATGTTTTGATCCATGTAGTCAAAAGAACAAATGACAACGAAACGATTGATGCGAGGAGGCTATTAGTAACAACATACTAATAAGTTTCAGAATTAGATGACCAGTTTAGCACTATTATACATATATAGGTCATAATAATGTTCGCGACCGCCGTCGGAGCAATAACTCTTCACAAACATGTAAATCCGGCCGCAACACGCTCGTGCTGACACTTCTAATTAATATTTATATCTTAATCGCTCGTAGTTACACAAATTATGGTAATACATAAAGTTTTCTAATTAATTAGTCTAGACTCTACTGCATTAAAACAGTAGGTAGGTATTATTTAATTTGACACTCCATGAAACCCATTTAAAGACAAGACTATTGTGACGTAGCCACGCCATCGTTGCAGCTGAAGACCGACCGCTTAACTGAGTCCTCGCCCGCGCGGCACAGGGGCGCGGGGTGGGACGACAGAGGGGACCGAGAGAGGTGCGGGCGGGGAGTGCGCCTGCCGCCCGCAACGCTCTCGGCCCCCGCGGTCGGTCTATAGAGACCATAATTGTCAATTGTCAATGGCAACCTCCGATGGCAAATCATTTTCAAAGTAAGCCTTTCTCGAATTCATCCAATCTCGTGTCGTAAGCTCACTTTATTACGATTATAATTTCCATATTTAAAACTAGGCTCGCCATTCTTGGCCCAAACAAAATTAAAAATGCAGGATAAATTGTGTTGCTTAAAATCGACCGTTCTTTCTGATTTGAGTATGTGTGAGTATAGGTATGGCAATACAAGCAATACAAAGTAGTTTTACAGTGTTAGCCAAGACAAGTATCCTTGAACTTGTACTACATTGGATTGGTGTAGCGATGTCAACGACCTTGAAGGCATTACGTAATTTTTTTTAAACAATGAACGATTATAATACGTAGCGAACATCTTCATACGAGTACTTAGACTATATTTTATGAATGAACGCGTAACTCACATGTTATTTCTAGCAAGGCACTACGTGATAAAGTAGCTCATCGCTACTTTGCATCATTTCTTAGGAGTCTGGGAAACCCGAGCATGAATGGATTCATTCATTTGCATATGCTACCCACATTGTCTAAATCTACATATACCTATAGACTCACTAAGCACATATACGAATACATACGCATTTCTTCTGAGAATTCATTTTATATATACATGGTGAACGACATTGTTGCACCAAGAACTGACGCTCTCTGAATCACGGGCACACGGCGGCCACGACGTACAAAATCCGCGTTCTGAAATGAATACAGGCACGACGTCGTCTGTACACGCGTCAATGTGTGCGTAAGATACACAGGGCTGTCTATCGCAAAAACCTAGTACTATAAGTACTACCAATGACATAAATATACTAAAGATATGGCTTAGATGTGTGCAAATAAATGTACTTAATCGTTATCTATTTATTTAAACTTACTTAAAATGTGTCTGTCTGTGTATTTAAGCATTATTATTTTCAATTACAATAGATGTACGACAACAAACTTAAGCGAATGATTCTGTAGTTATTTCATGTATTAATCGCGATAATTTCAGAAAGCATTTAATTTTCTAATGTTTTGTGAAATGAAGTAGGTAGGATAGGTTCCCGAACTTGTGACGTGCGGCCGACATACATCGCGTCGCGAGCCCTACTAGTTGCCGGCAGCTTTCCGGCAGACTGCGCTTGAGGGGTGGGGTAACTCGAATAGGTGCGGGGCGGAGCGTGGCCATTCTGTACGTTAGTACTATTATATATTCTGTGTCACGGGTAAAAATACCCAACGAAAATGGATCTGGACTTCATTCATGAATATAATCAGAAGCCATAACGTCAGTAGGTAGAGCCTTTGTTATCACTTAGTACAAACGAGCAAGCGTTTCAGATCATTATTCTTATTACGACTATAGTCCCAAAAGTAATGAAAAAGAAGGGTGTGATGTAAACATTGACACCTTTCTTTAGTATTCTTCTTAATCGTATTTGTTTGGACTCTACTAAAAATCGCTACCTAGGTAAAAATACGTTTAATTTAAGAGTGATTGGTTACAAGTTGTATTTCTCTGGAGAGCGTCTAAATCCGTGGTCTCCAATTTATTTGTGCGGCCCGCGGTAAAGTAAATTGTTTCAAATAACGAAATAAGCTGAATACATAATTTATAAGTGTGCAAAAGCTCTTGGAGCGCCTTCACATACTCTGCGCCCCGGCCCTGGAAATCATACTGTCATACCTATGTGGCCCTTGGCCAGTAAAGTGTGACGACCGCTGGTCTAAACAGTAGGAACTAATTTGCAGTAAGTTATTTAAGACATGTAATATAATAACCAACTACCACAAAGTGCTCAAAAACAGCTTTAACAGCCGCATGAAAAAAATGCTGCTCAGAAAAAAATTATCGACTACTCGTTATTTAGTCAATAATTGTCTACTACGAGTATTACGACTACTAGATTTTTTTTTACTTCGAGAAAAGACTCGTATTTCAAATTCAACGCGAAATTTTGAACATTTTCGAACGGTAGGTATTTTCACAGATTAGAATTCGAGAATCGTTCCCAAGAGCGCATTATTAGCGCGCGCCGCCTTTAAAAGGTCATACGAAGAACCAAAAATCTTCCTACAAATAAAATTTTATGCGAGGAATGTTTCCATGATATTCTGATCTGACCGGAGGGTTTAGTCGCTTGACGGAGGTAAAAGGCGGCCCTCGGAATCTTCAAAGAAAGTAAAGTTAGAAAGAGAAAACACGCGCATGCGTAGTTTTGTCGAAACTTGTCGGGCTGTAGCAGCCGACCCGGCGCCGCAAGTTCCGACTGGTTGACACGCTGCCAATGAGCCCGACACCACGGCGCAGGCGCAGGTAATAAATACAATTACCTTTTTTTTTGGCACAGTCAAAATTGGTGTTGAGACGACCTGTTTGAACCTTTTGGAACAATCGCAAACTTACGCTTGGTGTTTTGAGTGCTTATTAATCATGATTCTGAAAAGGACAGTTTATAGATTTGCAGAAGTAAAGCTTGAGCAATAACTAGTGATAGATACAGCAATTGATCAAAAGAACACAATTAGGTGTCTTGTATTAATATTGTTCAGTCTTCTTAAATTATATTGAACAATTTTTAACCTAGGACTATGATATTGTATTGAAATCCATTAGCAAAATTGACTGACATGTAGTGTTAATTTATAGTAAGTAATCAATTTTTGTTCCCTTTATTGTTGATTTTTAAAATGTATTATTATTACCTATTATTAATGTGACTTGGGTCTTTTCTCCCTCTCGAAAATGCGGCTTCCTTCCTTGTCCCGGGTTTCATAATATTTGTTAGTATTGATGTTGCATGATATGGTTTGTAACCTGTAGGCTGATTACGTAACTCGCTCGCGATCACCATCGTCTTCATTTTGACAGCTCATGTATGGACTGACAATTGGCATCGGAATCAGCCAGCTGTCACATTCATACAAGAACTGCCAAAATGACCCCGATGGCGATTGCGAGCGAGTTACGTAATAAGCTAGCTGACATATATTATGTGAATGCTATTATACGATCCCAGTGAAGTATACGACTAAAGAAGCGCTAAGTATTCTGCACACTCTGTCACTCTGTGTGATTCTTCTGTATTTCTGTATTTTTAGTATTGTTAAGTATTCTGATTCTGTTTTCTAAAAGTATTCTGTTTTGGAAAAAGGCCAGGTCAAGAGTACCCGAAACCGACGAGCATGTATGAAGAGATTGATGAATGTGGATGAAGCGAAAGAGGTATGTCAGGATCGTAGCAAGTGGAACAAAGTAGTATCTGCCTACTCCTGTGGGAAAGAGGCGTGACGATATGTATGTATGTATTCCGCATTTTAAGAATTGTGTATTTGTGAATACCTACGTTGAATAATCTTTTATTTTAATTAATTAATTTAATATACTCGTCGCTGTGGCCACGAACGTTGCTCGCTATCGCTACGGCGCGGCGCCGCGACCTGCCCCAACGGTGCGCGGGTCAGTGCCCGTTAGTAATAGGCACTCCAACGAGTTCTTGTTGGGGCCGATTTTACTAATCACGACTAAGAATACTCTAGACTGAAGCAGGGGTTGGGTTACTATCATTCATGATTGATTGATTCATGGTTGAGTCATGGATGTTGTATGTATTTATATAAGCATTATATATTAATATCGAAAACACCGACCCGCATAAATTTATGTATCAACTAACGGCGGCATCTTTATTGGTTAATGTTGATATAACTTTGTTAGATTCAAGTAAAATTGTACCGTTTGTGCCCAAATAAACATTAAAACATTAAAACATAAGTATGTTTATCCGTTGCCTGGTACCCATAGTACAAGCTTTGCTTAGTTTGGGACTTGGTCAATTGGTGTAATTTGTCCCATGATATTTATTTATTATTTATTTATTTATCACTAACTCCATTAAATAATTTTCAGGATTTTTCAATTGTGCTTGACACATGCGTCCATACGTTTGTCGATATTTAAACCGTACGGTGTCAAGGGGTGAGTCAATTTTGAATCTAAAACTAACGATAGCAAATTTGTACTTACAGGAGGTTTTAATCACACTACCAACCACCTGTGAAATATTCCAGAACTTGTTTTTGCCCGCGACTTCCTTAAATCCCTTTTTTCTCCCTATCCCGCGGGAATTTTTAAAAGTCTTGAAATTAATTTTCAGCAGTTGTGATTCCCTACTTGTGTGCCAAATTTCAAGACTAGTAATTATTATTATGAAGATAGGTCCCCTTTTCAGTGGACTTACAAAGCCCATTTATTCGCTATCCCGTTGGAATCTTGAAAAATATCTCCTTAATGCACTTCTCTGATAGTGAAGCAATATTTATTTACGTTGCGACTCTAGGCAGCTGCGACAATTGACATGTTTATCGCTATCCCGCGGGAACTATGCAATTTTCCGGGATAAAAAGTAGCTTATAACCTGGCCGGTAATTTTCTCAGCAGATTAGTAAATTTTGCATCAGAATTTGTTCAGCCGTTTTTACGCGATACGGTCGCAAATATATAAACAAACAGACAAAAATTCTAAAAACTGTTGGAACGTGGTGTGTTATCGATTTTAATATCTTTCACAGTACAATACAATACAATACACGTACAGACTTTCGACTTTACTACATGTAGGTAAGTATAGATAATTCTGAGAGACGTTCAAGTTTGGACCAGCCGTTCCCACCCTAGTTACATGAACATAAATAACGATTCGCCCCCTAGCATTTAAATTGAGATATGACGACAATTTTGATTCTTAATTCCATACTTTTGTTGTTGCTGCAGAGCAAGTTGAAAAGGTGTCGCCGGTCAATGACCGCACGTGTCGTAACACCAGGCAACTCGTGCGCAAGTGTTGCGGTGATCGACGCGCGCGCAACACCGTCTAACAAAACAGCCTCATATACCTATGCCTTACATATCTGATAAATGCAAAAACTTATTACCATATGTATGTGTAGACATTCTATAACACTACATTTTGTATTTGTATTATTTGCCCTTGACATATTTTTTCTATTTATAATAGCGGGCATTAATTATTGAGCTGGTGTGGAACGCTGCTATGATAGGTACTAAACTTGAATACAATGCAATGCAGGAACGTGTCATTGTGACAAAGTTCCACTTGCTCAAGAATTAAATTCCGTATCATTGGTGTAACCTCACAATCAAAATATAATTTTTACTAATTATGTACTTAGATATTCAAAGCAGAGTAAATACCGCAAATGTTCGCGCGAAATTAAAATAATTAGAGTTACATACACATTACATATAATATGGTATCGACGTGCTCGTTCTTCGATGTTTTCTCTCGCGGACGCTTGTGGTAAGAACCCGCCATCAAATGTTACAATCATTTTAAGTACTTAATTGGTTTATAATAGTTGGGGCCTTTGCCCGGCGCAGGCGCCAAAATACCATCTTAATTACTTAGTGCGATTATGACACAAAATAAACCGCAACATCGAGTGGTTAATAGGTAGAGACAAATTAACATAGCTCACATAATGGACGGTACATAATCCAGTGCGGCGTATTTACACGAAACACGTTATATTTTGGATCACTTATCACTTTCACAACTAAAATTGTCGCGCACTTCAGTTTACGAGTTGAGAGACGCTCGTTAGGCCGGGTGGCGGCCGGTGCTCGCGGGCCGGCGCGCCGCGCGCGTCTGCCGCGCCGGCTCCCCCGCGCCCGTCCCGCCGCCCCGTCGCCCCGCCGGCGCCCCATTCCACTACGGCTTATATTTAAGCACCTGACTCGTCGAGGAGTCATGCTATTCGCAATCGAGCCTTCGCAAGCACAGGCAGCTAAGCGTGCGACATCTCATCTCTCGATACCACAGATAAATATAAGCTCAATAATGTCCAGTGAAAAATTTGTTATATTCGCTCTGGCGTTCGCGGCGGCGATGTCCGCGGCAGAGGGCAACCCGCGCATCGTGAACCTGCGGGACGTGCTCAACCGCACCGTGTGCCCGTTCAAAGTGGAGATCGACGAGGACCCGGACCGCGTGCCGCGGCGCATCAAGATGATCCGCTGCGAAGAGACGCCCAACCACTGGTGCCGGTCGCAGAACATCCCCGACAACGAGTGCTGCCACCACAAGCACTTCGACCGCGTGATGGAGTGCGTGGAGGTGCGCGACACGGCGCTCGTGTACTACAACAGCAGCAAGCGCACGGAGACGTACGACGTGACGGTGGGCTGCACCTGCATGATCGCCGCCGGCGCCGCCGACTTCCCCGGCTCGTAGCGCCAGCGCCGCCGCCGCTGCCGCAAGCGCGCCGGCGCCCCAACCCACCGCAGTTCCTACCGCCGTCGGTGCCACCGACGCCGGCACCTACGTCATAAGTGATCGTCTAGTAATTTATTTATTTATTAATTAACTAGGACAATTTAATTACATGGTTGTGAGCCATCTCCGCGGCCCCGCTGTGTGTTTGTGCGAGTGCGAGTATTTATTTTGAACAGTATATGCTAGTTGTGTGCAGCGGCCGCGGCCGGCAGTATTAGTTAAGACGGCGACGCAGGCGCAGCACCCGATCCCAGTGGAGACCTGCTTTATTGTTGTGATATAGGTTAATAAACCAACTGTTTTACAATTATAATCTGATTATTTTCATTGCAACGCTCTACCCTCATCCCAACCCTGAATTAAATTGAGCTCATTTTCATTAAAAACAAGGCAAGTAAAATTTGTCGCTCAACGACAAAGTTTTTAATTACCATTACCAAATCAGTAGATCAAAGAAAAACTGCTCTAACGTGATATTTCAATCATTACCACTGTATTATACTCTACAGTAAAATATCTTCATCATACAAAGGCCAGTAAATTAATCATCTCACGAGTACCTAAGTAAATATATTTAGTAAGTATATTTTTGGTAATTTGTACGGTCTAGGATAAGTATTAAATCGCTAAACCTGAGTCAAGGATTACATTTCCATCCATATTATATCACACTATGTGGTTATAGGTAAGTGTACAGGATTACGAGTTAATTCAGAGTTATATATTTTGTTAATACTGGTCCGGACAAGCTCGCCTTAGAGATGAACAAAGTCGATCAAAATTTAAGAATCATTTATTACGAAACACATAAGCGTAAGCCACAATACAAAATATTCTGTAAGTTTAGATTGAATAAATTGCCGGAAGAGCCGCGCGAATTTATTGACTGCGTGAAAACAGTCGCGCTCTTGTTACTTTTTAAATTTATCTATCTTTAATTACTTGGTGTACAATAAGGGTATTTCACAAGACTTCTTAAGTGGTATCGATTGTGTGTGGTCACCGTCGGCCGGGGCAGCGAGCGTGAATCACCGCGCGTGAGTCACGCTGCTCTCGCCGCGCTGCCGGCCGCCGGGGCGTGACCTCCGAGACACCCTCAGACGTTACGGGAAGCAGAACATGCATAAGCCTCTGGAGCCTCTGGATACCCCATAACATCTGGAATCCGGACGCAATGCACCTTCTGAAAGTCCGGTATTGGTAGAGTCGACCCAGGCGAGAGCTATAGATCTTGTTATTAACTATTAAGATGTCTTAGGTACCCAAGACATTTTAATAGTTAATCTTACTTTGAAATTGTCGGATATAGAGTCGCTTAATACCTACCCAGAACAAATTTGATAGGTTTAAATTGAGCTCTTACTTAGCTAATGAAAGTTTACATAAATTTCAATACTCTACGTTCTCAGTGTATAGCTATTAGATATTATATATTCATTACATTTTCCTAATTTGTAATTAAATTAGTGTACAAAACTTTGCAAATGGACGGACACTTAACCTGACGAGTTTGTAAAATAGCATCGATGCCTTTTGTGACACCCGACCCTGTACATGCATATAACTACGATTTTTGTATATTGATGTGATGAACAGACAAACGTTTATCTCGGATGCCTCGAGCACAATACTTAAGCTTTTATCGTCTCCGTTGGAATCCTTTCTCTTATCAGCTTAACTGATACAAGCAGTTGCGGCGACCCTTGTCGCTTTAATACAAAAGAAAAGTAGCTCTAAGTAATAGAATAATAAAAACTGGCAAGCGTGCTAACTTTTGTGCCCCTTACAGGTAAGTAAATGAACAAAAGATGTCTTTGGATTGGAGTGTATCCTAAAACGCCCCAGCTAGATAAGATTAGGCAACTGTCTTAACTAAGCGGCAATAATTGACTCTTGTCTTTTGTTCTGGGTGGATACTTCAATTGCTTTGTTTAACTGCGGTATCATATCAGACACCAAGGTAAATTAAGCGAAACATTATATAGCTAACAATAATGTTCAAGCCATAATAAACACTGTACGAACGTGTACTTACATGTAGTACGTACTAAAGATGGCAGAATCTACACATGCTTCAGAAAGCGGTTGGGTTGGTGCGACCAAATATTCCTGTCAATGTGTTTTAAGACTTTTAATTGTGTTTAAAATGACATTTCTTTTCCATGCAATAACGGCGTTAAAGGGGCGACTTCATTTTGAATCCAAAACTACGATAAAAAAACACACTACACACACACACACACTACACTACTACAACTGTGTTGTACACTATTATCTGCAAATAAATGACTTATGACTTTAACTACATCACAACAAACAAATCACATCATTACAATCTAATAAATAAAATAAAATAAACTTTAACAGGAGTGATCACTCTAACTAAATTAACTAACCGCTGAAATATTCCTAAATAATTCGTAAACACCTAGTATTCAATAATGAGATCCCTAGCTACAATTGAGCTACAAATCTAACTAATATTATAAATGCGAAAGTATGGATGGATGGACGGATAGATGGATGGATGGTTGGATGGATGTTTGTTTGTTACTGAATCACGCCAGAACGGCCCAACGGATCTGGATGAAATTTGGCACATACATAGAGAAAAGGCTGGAATAGCACATAGGCTATATTTTATCCCGGAAAATTGCGTAGTTTCCGCGGGATAGCGATAAACGAATTCTTTGCAGACGGAGTCGCTGGCAACAGCTAGTACATACATAAATTACGTCTTTAATTCCTTATGGGGTAGGCAGAGCCTAAGGTATCAAGGCCTAACGGCCACGTTTAGCATGATTGTAGACGTATAGGAAAGGGAAAAATATTGATATGTTCTAGTTCTAGCATCGCTATAACAATCGGGCACCTATGGTTTTTCAGATTTTCAGGCATTAAAGCTTAGAAAATAGTGAAGCTTTTATGCACATAAAATACAAAAACCATGGGTGCATGTTTTTTTGTAAGGGGGTATATTTCCGCCCCCCTCGATGGGATTTTGCCATCTGCGCGGGAAGAGAAGCAACTTCTGTTTTTCCTTCACTCCAGCATGCAAGGTTACCTACAAAGATTGCCAGTCCTTTACATATAAGGGTTAGTACACATTGACAGTTGTATGATAATATCCCCAATACTATTTAGCTAGGTATGGCCTCCCCCTCGCCTCTACGCGCCCGTAATTGCCTCGCTTGTGCGCCTCTGCGGCATACTACGATAATTTACTCTAAACTACTTGACATTGCTCCACGAACCCCGTTAAGAGATGCTGCGTACCGACTGACATACAAGCCAGTACCTTGCGTTTATTTTCAATGTCTCCCGGCATTATTGGACTTCACAATTTTTTTCAATTGTCTTTGAATCCGAAAGGTACCTACATAAGTAGCTACAGAGGCAATCAGATAATAGTATGACCATGTTCATATGATCAAACCTAACTTGCGGGTGGGTAGTAGGGCCTTGTGCAAGGTCCGTCCGGATCGCTACCACCATCTTACTCGCTAATCCTGCTGCTAAGCAGCAGTGCTTGCACTGCTGTGTTCCGGTGTGGAGAGTAAGACAGCCGGGGAATTACGGGCACAAGAGGTATTTCATCTAAGTCCTCTAGGTTGGCAACGAATCTGCAATCCCTCCGGGGTTGCGGGTGTCTATGGGCAGTGGTGATCGCTTACCATCAGGTGACCCACTTGCTCGTTTTCCTTCCTTTTCACATAAAAAAAAATCAATCCTAACTGCAGTCGAAACACGATTGACGAAGGACATTAAGAAATTAGACCTACTGTTATTACTTATAACAATCATGACCAATGATTGCCTTTAAGATTAAAGGCAATCATTGGTCATGATTGTTATAACAAGAGATCTTGTGTATTATAATTTATACGGAGTCAGCAAAAGCAGGTAAGGGTGGATTTTTGACGTTGTAATTTGTGTGCTTTACGTATTGCACACAAATTACAACGTCAAAAATCCACCCGTAAACAGTCGAAGAGCTTGATAAGACCAAAATACACACCTTCATATACCGTGGCGACGGATTTGCTTGCAATCTTTTAGAGCGCTACAATGTTACCACGAATACCAGAGAAAGCGTACCTACTCTAATAACTTCGTCCGTAACCCACGGAAACGACGCGGATAAACCCAATTCGTTAGGCATGTTATAAACCTGAAAATTAAGTTGGTATAATAAATTAGGAGATTATGGTCACCGTATTTCCATAGCAAACTTTCGAATATTTTATATTTGATTTGATTTTTTTTCGAGTATTTTATCTTCCATGCTGTAGGCTTATTGTCTAACTCACTCGCAATCGCCATCTTGTTCATTTTGACAGTTCTTGTATGAATGTGACAGCTAGCTGATTCTAATGCCAATTGTCAGCCCATACATGAACTGTCAAAATGAACACGATGGCGATAGCGAGCGAGTTAGACAATAAGCCACAGAATAATCCCTTGTAGGGATAAGTTCGCCTTTGTACATTTGTATTGTCCTGTATTTACCTTTTTCATGTGTTTTATGTACAATAAAGAGTTATACATACATAAATACATACATAAGCCTACTGGTCTGGGTGCAAATAAAAACATAGAATGTACCGTTTCTTCTCTTCCCGCGCAGATGGTAAAAATTCATCGAGGGAATGGGCTAGTCTTAGAAATCATGGTTATATATAGGCGATACGGCTAGCAAAGCAACCTATCCCCCTCCCCTTTCCACCTATACACACACAATTATGCTAAACGTGGCCTTTAGGTCTGTTACCTTAGGCTCTGTCTACTCCGTTTTTAGTTTGGGAATACCCCTTCGGGGGGGGGGATTCCCACATACCCTTAGGCATCCCCATGCCTAGGGCATCCATAAAGGTGGAAACACATTGTTAACACGCGACGCGATCCGATGCAACGCGACGCGTGTTGAGTCGAAACAAAATGTATTGTTTTCTATGACCAGAACCACACTATGAACATCCGACGCGACGCCATGCGCATACATTCGTTGCATCGGGTCGCGTCGCGTGTTAATAATGTGTTTCGACCTTAAAGATTTCCTCTCCGTTAAAAACAAATAGGCTCTGTATACTCCGTAAGGGATAAAGACATGATTTATGTGTGTGTTAAATGAAAATATTTTATGTATCTATTCTCCCTCAAAACCTTCTCTGTTAAGCCAGGTTTATTGTACTCATATCATAAACATCATAGTTTACCTACAGATAAAAAACAGTTTAGTTGTTAGGGAGGCGGCGGAGACAGGTCGGGTGGTAGTGTCGCGCCGGCGCGCGCGCGGCGGGAGGCGCCGCCGCCCTTCATACCACTGCCCAAGGAGACTCTGCCCTAAAGGAGGCCATGACCACTTTCCAACAGCTCTCTTGTATCCAAGGGTAATATTAAATATAGGGTTAGGGTTCAATACATCTAAGATAAATTAGATTAGATTCATTTATTTCTATTTGTAAATTAAATTATATTTTTATGTCAAAACATAAGAGTCATAAAAAGATCGTCAATTGTAAATAAAATAAAAAAATTGAAATCAGAAATCCAATAATAGGTACTTCAAATTAAGAAATAAATGTCAAATTCAATGTAAGTGATTAAAAAATAAACAGTATACAATAAAATTATGCAATAAAATGCGATAAAAAGTCACACATTAAAAATAAATAAAAATGAAAAACAATATGGTACAAAGTACAAATGAAAATTGACTGTCAGGAAAAAATCATTTCACTGTACTCTGTAGTACAATGATTTTTCCAAAAGAAGTATTTTTAATCGGCGGCCAAATGTCTCGTCCGAACATTCATTTTTTATGTCAGTGGGTAGATACGAGTACGTTTAAACTTCATTTGGGGTGTATGTGTATTTTTTTAATAAGTAAAGCTGCGGCTGCTGCCTATGGGGAAGGCCTCCCGGCGTAAATGACCTTCGTTGTTTTGAGTTTAGCTATTATAGTACTCAGAAACTGGAATTGCCAACATTTTCTTTAACTAGCATGACAATTGAGCTATGTAGAAAATTTGTACTCGTTATATTTCTTTGACTTAAGTGTTTTTAAAAACAGGTTGTTTAAAACAAATCAAAATTGTAGAATCTTATAAACAAAATTAATGTCTAATTTGAGATAAATAAATTTTGTTTTCAAGATTTTAATACGTGTTCTTTTTATAAGAATGCTCCGTAGCTATTTAAATTATACAACGAAGCAATAAATAACTATTTGCATTTTTATTTTCTGAATGTTATTTAGTAAGGCCGTGGGAAGCTACCACCTTAGGTCTGTCTGTAATAAGATTTATTTTAATTGGATCAAAACGAATTGGTGCTATTATTTACTCAAATTTATGCTAATTTAATGGTGTGTCAAATGAAACAAAGTATCTACACAGGCTACGGCGTAGCGGCGCGTAGCGACATAATACATACTAGAACAATTGGGGCAAATTGGAGTTCATTGTTATTTGAAGTCTTTAATTTTGTACTTAAGTCATGCCCTATGTCGAAAAATACAGAACCAATTTACTTTCACGTAATGTTTTTCTAATTTTCGTGAATAGGTAAATATTCACCCTTTTCACTCAACATCGTTACAAGCTTTCAACGAAATAAGTAATTTAATCTACAAACGTGAGTAATGAGTAATGATGACATAATTTTAATATAACATGTGGAATAATTTCCATAATTTAAATGGGATAATGAGGCTTGATCGTAAGTTGCGTCGTAGCCGTAGCTGTGCTACGCCGTAGCCAGACGTAGCGCCCGTCGCCCGCGCCTGTCCCCGCCCCCCGGGCCCCCCGCTGCCGCCGCGAGACCACCCCGCCTCCAGCTCACTCTCATACGGGTTGTTTTCATCCTTTGATTTTTCATCCATGTTAAATAAATAAAACGTGAAAAAATTACGCACTTTCGGTCTACGAAAATGTTGCGCATGTCAACGTATGGAATGTCAGTAAGTACCTACTTGATATTTCCAATAACGCTCATAGTTACAGCCTAAAAAGTTAGATTGAGAGTCTAGTAAAGTTTTTTTTTTTAAATAACATGATGACTGCATTCTATACCCACTTACCTCCACTTGCCGAGTGAAACGTATAAAGGACGTGTCGTGTACCTAAAGGCTAATCATTTATGGAGCGGCGAAATCGTAAGTGTTTCTGAACTTCGGAGCCACGGTACGAGTTGGTCACTGCTTTACCCGAGCGTGAGTGCCGTGTGCTCGCGCGACTCCCGGCATGGCGGCGTGGCGTCAACCGACCGCAAAGCACACGGAACCGCCGATATGGCCCCACTAATTACTGTACGTGTAAACACGGCGTTACCCAGCGCTGAGCGCGCCGCAGCGTGCGTGGGCGGCCAGCTGACAGCCCGATGTACTGTGGACCAACCTCATGAGCTGGCCATTCATAATGTAACGGCCAAAAGACGGCCAGTTACCTATATTGCTTGAGCAGCGCGACTTCACTATGGTATCGGTGGGAAACAAAAGCCACTGAACTTTTGAAGCTGTGGTCCAGCCGTGCAAGCCGGGAGAGAGCCGTAGCTCGGTCCGCTCAAGTATAAATTAGAGCACACAAATGTATATATTAAACATGTCTGGCCGTGCCCGGCTGGTGTACTGTAAAACAACCTTCGAGTTAGGCTACGACAAGTTCAAGGGCGGCCCTCCCGTGGCCCCATTCAATGCCCTACACAAATTGATCAAATCATGTAGGACCCACACCCATCCCACTATTCATAATCTGTTCATCAACAATCAGAAGCCTTTGTCTAGGGCTAGCGAGCCGCGCCAAATTACGTTTCAATTGCTTTGGCAAAATAATGATTGGTGTAATACAGACATATTCACGTTTGTAATTCGGTTGGCGACGGGGCAGGTATTTACTTATTTGATATTTGGAAATATTTAGTTCAGCGTTAGCTCTATCAATTCGGGTCTCCTAGTAAGGCCGCGGAACAAGGTTCGTGTGAACTTGAAACTGAACTAATTTGTTTGTCTACGTCCCACGCTGGTGTTACTTATGTCATGAAACGACTCTAGCTTGGCGTTTCATGACCGCGCGATGCCAAGGATGCCAAGCCAAAGTACGGTACCTGTTGGCACATGCGACCTACATGGTAGGTACAAAATCAAACTGTATGCCTGTTAGGACGTGTGACAGTCATTAAGGCGATGAAACTGACGATGTGGGTACTCGACACCCCGCTTTGATAGTTCTTAAATATGATGAAATGATGCAGGCAGTGTCCGTGGACGTAGGTACTGCAAGGCTCTGAGGGCGTAGCCAGGTCTACTGTAACTTGCTAAGACTCCTGGATTTAACGGAAAGTACGGATTCCGGCGCTTTGAGCTACAATAAAACGTTAAAAAACTTTCTTCATGTATTAATTTCAAACTCTTAGGAGGCAATTGTCTTAAATACCATGGTATGCCTATACCTACATGGAGACCAGTAGGCTTATTGTCTAACTCGCTCGCGATCACCATCGTGTTCGTTTTGACAGTTCTTTTATGAATGTGACAGCTAGCTGATTCCGATGCAAATTGTCAGCCCATACATGAACTGTCAAAATGAACGCGATGGTGATTGCGAGCGAGTTAGACAATAAGCCTACAGGTTGGTACGCAGGGAACATTTTTTTCTTACTCCGTAATCGATGGCAATTACATTTTAATTAGAAGTTCGTAAAACAAACTGATGTTAAGAATACTTTTTTTTACTTAGGATTTTATTTTAAACCAAAATTAGTGACACCCTATGCCTAGTTACTATGTACGTTGATTTATCACTTTACTCGTAGTAATTAAATAATTCTGGAATTAATTAATTGCCTTAACACACGCAGTCAGATTTAATTTTGCCCAGACGGTAAGACAAATTGGTTCCTGTTATACTAATTCAAAGTGACCGTGTAGTGCGAAGCCGATATTTCAGTAGATAGCGCTTACACCGGCAGTAGTGGCACGCATGCGGCAGGGGGTGTGGCGCGGGCCGGCCGGGGGCGGGGCGGGGCGGGCGCTGCGCGGGCGCCGGCACGCCTCCGCGCGCCGCCTGCACTCGCCAGCCCACAACTCACCAGCCCTACTGCAAAAGCTTCCACACAAACTTAGCTTCCGTCTCGATTCATCGAATGCACTTATGATTTCTATTCTGCAGATACCATTTTTTTTTTTCAGATACACTAGCTTTAATTTTAAAACTAGGTTGAACGTAATAGAGAACAAAAATGCAATCGGCAATCGCCTTGATACTCTGCATCCACACGTGCCGTCTACGTCACGTCTCTTCATAACTACCAATGCCCAATAATAGGCAACGCGTGTTTTTTTAGTGGGTACGTAGTTATGCCCACTTGAAAAGTCCCACATACATAGGTACCTACCCCACGTACACGGGGGTGGGTAGGCTTTTTTCACTCATAAGACAAGGTGATAATTCTGTGAAAATCACTTGATCATTGACATTGTGTCACCGCGGCGTCACCGGTTCTGTGAACGATGCAGTGCTGCGACCTTGCGGGGACCGTTAGTTAACAGTACCGGCACGGTCACCACCCTGCCCAAACCGCAGTGAATCACAAATACACATATGTACATCTGTATCTGTCTGATACCTACCTACCGTCATATGTTACGTCAAGATGCAGTGATTTGGAAAAATTGGTATTAGTCATAAGTCTCGTAGAGTAGGTACCTTAACTTCAGTGAGGACGTGGAATTTGTTAGCAAAGGCATCCTGGGGCCCGCATTGCAGTGATTCACCTATCGATTTAGCATAGTGACACAAGCCTACGATTTTTGTATCAACTGTGTTAACCTACGTTTGCCATTTTTTTTTTGTTTTTCAATTTCTTTCTGTAAATAATACCACTCGATAGTTTGTTTGTAGTCTAACTAGACGAAAATTTGAGCTGTAGTTATGTATGGTAATTTCGAGTGATACCTATGTACCTTTAAAAAATCGGGTCTTTGACATGCTGTGACTGTGATTAGTAGTCTCAGATTAATGGATATTCAGTCACTTTTAGACACTAGGTTGACGCTCGGAGGAATAAGACTGGAGACGCCTTGACATGCGTTCCCCCTCAGCCAAAAGTGTAAGCATCCGATGCTTGTACGTTATATAAAACTAGTTGAGCTGTCATCGCCACTCACAATGTCGAGACCGTCGTGGCGAACACAGCTCGTAAAAAATGCCAGCCTGTACCGTTTTCAGCTGCACTAAAAATACAAAAAAATCTAGTTTGCAAAAAGACGGAGTCACTTTCCATTTTTGAGTAAAATTTATATGGTTTAAAACATTTTTTAATTCATAATTTTGAGTTTTAATGAGTCCTCAAGCCCACTCGCGTCAGGTAGTTATTACCCACTCCCCACGAGACTAATTACTCTCTATCTCTTTTCTCGCTGCAGCGCTAGACAGAGATGGATACCTGTGTAAGGTTGTGTGTTGGAGAGACAAATGAATAGTCCGAATGTCTTAGGTCAACTAACTTTATTAATAATAAAACACCTTATATGTAAGTTACACACATAGATAGGTATGCAATATAATGAATACTCTTACACTACTACACCTCCCATACATAAAGGAAAAAAAATAAAAACACGTTTTTTTTTTTTTTTTAACTAGATTTAAACAATTTAGTTCGATTTTTATGAACTACATCTATTTTCCCATCTTTACTTATTTCTACATTAGGTGCTACGTCTCTTATAACAGTATAAGGTCCTAAATACAATGGATCCATCTTATGTCTAGTTTCGTTTTTAATTAAAATTAAATCATTTTTATTATAGGTTATGGGATTTACATTTTTATCATGTTTGGACTTGCGAACAATCTTACTTTTAACCAAATTGGTTTTTGCTTCTTGTTGAGAAACTTGTAATCGGTATCGTAACTCAAATGGGTAACTATCGTAATTGTATAGAGGATCTACTTTAGTTAATAAATTACTCGGTATAGTGCACTTTTTACCAAAGACTAATTCGTATGGTGTGTACCTTGTTTCGGAGTGAACTGCAGTGTTGTATGAGAATGACCAGTAAGGTAGCCAGTCACTCCACGTTTCTGGATGGCAGACCGTCTGGATACGAAGAAAAGTTCCTAGATGTTTATGAGAGTTCTCCAAGGCACCAATACTCTCATGGTGATAGGCTGTGGACTGTAGTTTCTTAATTTTTAATAATTTACATACCTCTGTCATTGTGTTAGAGATGAACTCTGTGCCTCGATCAGTTGCAATCTCTTGTGGTATCCCATACCTAAGAATAAACTTATTTACTAATTCCTTAGCTACTTCTGTTGAGGTTTTAGTTACCAGTGGATACGCTTCAACGTATTTTGATAGCTCACATTGTATAGTGAGTATATAAGAGTAATTATAATTATCCTTATCTAAGGGCCCTACTAAATCTAAATATATTTTGTCAAACGCCGAATTGGCAGTGGTCGTTATGACCATGGGTTCTTTTGTATGAACGGAGTATTTTTGCTTTTGACAAACACTACAACGTTCTACATAACTTTTCACATCACTCTCTAATCCTGACCAAAAATAATATTTTTTAATATTATTTATCATCCTCCTTATGCCTGCATGGCCACTCGTAGGTAGTAAATGAAAGTCGTTAAGTATTACTTTTTTATCATCTTTGTCGCTTACTCTAATTACATCTCTTATTACATGCAATCGTGGACCGGTCCATGTTTTTGTTTTGCTTATCTCTTGCGCTAATTTTTCAATAAACACATAATTATCTTTATTTTTTATGAAACAAATTTCATTAATCTTGCACCTTTTACAAAATTCCTCCAGCTCTCTCACAAATTCGGCTCGCGTGATTTGTGATGAAGTGCTTGAGTTTATATAAATTGCCATTTTACTTGGCGCGTAATACAATATCTTGCTTCTATATTTTATTTCATTATTCTTTTGTAACTTGTTTAGCTCTTGACTATTTATGAATAGTAATTCTACCGATTGCGTTGGTTTTTTACTTAATTCGACGACTCTCGGCTGATCAGACCTAGAGTTATTAGAATTAAGATTAACCTGCGAGTTAGTTGAATCATTTTGTATTTTTCTATATTTGGATCTAGTCATTACATTAATTACACTCGTATGCATCTCTTTCAGTTCCTCTGACGTCATCCTTATACGAGACAATGCGTCAGCCGCCGTATTGTCCGTTCCTTTCACATACTCTACAGTGAAGTCGTACTCCTCTAATACTAAACGGAATTTCAATAATCGACTTGATGGATCTCTTAAGTTAAATAAATAAATTAATGGTTTATGATCCGTTAAAATTTTAAATTTTCTCCCATACAGGTACGGCCTGAAATATTTGATAGCCCATACTATCGCTAATAATTCTTTTTCTATTGTGGGATAGTTGGTCTCTGCCTTATTGAGACCTCTACTTGTGTACGCTACGGGCCTGCCGTCACTATTCGATAATATCGCGCCTATAGCATATCCGCTTGCATCGGTTTGCACGGTAAACACGTTTGATTCTGATAAGTTAGGATATTGGAGAACTGGCGGTGTAATTAAGGATTCTTTAAGAATTTTGAATGAATTTTGACACTCGTCGTTCCAGTTAAATTCTACGTTTTTTCGGCAAAGTTTGTTTAATGGATAGGATTTTTCGGCAAAATTGTGTATAAATTTTCTGTAATAATTGGCAAATGCCACAAATCGTTTAACTTCATCCGCGTTTTTTGGTATAGGATATGATTCCAAAATTTTAATTTTTGCGTGGTCGGGCAAAATACCGTCTTTAGATACTATGTGCCCGAGATAGAGAATTTCTTTTTTTAAAAACACGCATTTTTCCGGATTTAATTTTAAATTAACTTTTCTTAGCCTCGTAAAAACATCCAAAAGATTTTTATTGTGATCCGTTAAATTTCTACCGAAGACTATGAGATCGTCTAAATAGACGAAACACTTCTCATAGTTCAATCCCGACATTGCCACAGTTATCATTCGGGAAAATGAGCTGGGACTTATTTTTAAGCCCATAGGTAATCTGGTCATCTGGTACTGACCAGAACAAAATGCTGTACAATTTCTGCTTTTTTCATCTAACAAAACTTGGTAATAGCCAGAAAATAAATCGAGGTGAGAAAAATAAATTGCGCCTGACAAGGAATCTAATATTTCGGTGATATTAGGTAGTGGGAATTTATCATCTTGTATGTGATTATTAAGTTGTCTGTAATCTATAACTAATCGCCATTTTTTATCGTGTCCTTCCTTACTTTTCTTCGGAACCAGTAGTACTGGACTCGACCATTCACTTTGAGCAGGTTCAATAATACCATTTTCTAATAATTTATTTATTTGGTTATTAAGCTCCTGTTTCTGTGAGTGGGGCATTCGGTATGGCTTTACAAAAACTGGAGATGAATTTGGCTTTAAATGTATATTTTGTTTATATATATGAGTTGTAGTTAGCTTATCATTAGGCAGTTGGAAAATATCGGAAAATTTTGCACACAAACTTTCAACTGAAAGTTTTTCTTCCTTATTTAAATGACTGACTTCAAGATGTGAAAACAATTCTTTTACTCGATCCGCATTACTTTGAGTTTTATTAAATGTACACAAGTTGTACTCCTTTAATTTATGTAATTGGGGTTTTATTTCTTTAATTTTAATTTCATTTTCCGTGGTATTTAAAATTTTGACTGGGATCATTCCATTCGCTGGTGTGACTATTGTGTTCGCTAAAAAGACTCCATTGCAAATTTCTTCGTTACAAACCACACAATCTTCATTCAAATTTGTTTTAATGTAATGAATAGATTCCGATCTAGGCGGGATATTTAGAGAGACAGTTATATTATCTGTGTTGTATAATGACAAACATATTTTCTTTCCATTATTTCCAGTTAACGACAAAGTACTTGAATTGTAATTCAAAACGGCTCTATGTTTGCTCAAAAAATCGTTACCTAAAATTCCATTAGCTAAACAAGGTAATGAATCAAATACATAAAATCTATGATTAAATGATTCTCCATTCGCACTTAACTGCAAAACAACGTATCCTATTGCTTCAATGCTACCGCCGATTCCGTTTACGATGCACTTTTCTTTATGGAATGGAATGTTCAATTTCGCAACATGTTTTTGTTGAATCGCTGAAATGGATGCGCCGGTATCTATGAGCCATGAATATTTTTGATTTTCAACTTCAAATTTACCTACCAATGAACTATTACACGAATATATACTTTTATTAGTCACGAAAAAATTCATTTTCGGCAAAATCATTTGAATTTTGAGTCATCATTTTTATGTTGGGGCGGTTCCACTGGTTACTACCTCTAGGTGGTCCGGTTTGACCTGAAGGTCGTCCACGTGTCCCTCTGTACACGGAACGGTTGTTGCCCCGATATGATGATGCTCGGCTGCGAAACCCGTAGTTGTACCATGTACCTCGATTTTGGTTTTGGTACCGTCTTGGGTACTGGTTTCCTCTGGGACGGCGATACTCGTTATTAAATGGCTGTCTAAATGTATTAAAATGAGTGGACATACCTAAAATTTCTCCTGAAGTGCCAGGGGTGACGTCATCCTCCTCCTGGGCGGCCTGCACAGCATCCTTCAGCGATTTGAAATCTCTCGCTGCAATTATGGTGCTCAGTCTGCGGTTCCGCAGTCCGTCAGCAAACCGTTTAATGGCCATTTTTTCGTTCAAGGGCCTCAGAACCTTGTAGCTATCAGAGTTGCCGTCGGCCTGTGAAATAGTTAGGTCCACAAAAAGTTCGGCTATCTCCTTACCGAAGTCTCTGACAGTCATGCTATTTTGCCTGATATTTTGCAATTTGTTTTGAATAGCTGTTGCGGCTTTTTTGGGCAGCAACAATGATTTCATATCCTTAATTAATTCTGCTGTATTGATATATTGAGTTTTTATTTTTAATTTTGCCGATTGCGACAGTCTGCTTTTCAAAACAAATTGTATGAGTTTAGGCTTACTGTCATCATTTAAAACAGAGTCATAATACTCAATTCCATCGATTAATTGCTTCGTGACAATATCGTCATCCGTCAGTACGGGTAATAATGTTAGCGCGGTTCTCAAATCAAATGACTCCATTTTATCTGACCTTTGAGATACCTGGCATAAATTCAATACTTCGTCGTAAAGACTGTCAAAAGTGTTACACCCTGTATTAAATAAAGTAGCCTCGTCTTTTGAAATTAAGCCTTTTATAATTAGTTTCGATACCTCTTTTTTTAATATACTATAATTATTCAGAACAACTTCTGCCTCTTGTAACTTTACAACAAGTATTTCTCCTTGTCTGCGACTTTTCCCAATTTTAATTAGATATTTGCGTATATTTTTGAGTTCATTATATAATAGCAAAAGTTGTTCTGCCATGAACAAATTATATTTTAATTACTAAGGCATTAAAACTAAGTCTTAAATGTAACGTATGGTTTTAAGAATGAAATGCACGTATCGCGTATCGCTTACCACCCTAGCACATCACGGTCACTTACGCACTTTTCCGCACTTCTAAATAGCTTCGGTCGATCCTATTCTCCTGGAGGTCAAGGCCAAGGCCTGCGCACGCCTCTCTATCTTCTTATTGAGCGACTTGTTGATGTATCGAAATATCATGAATCCGATAACCATCAGCACTGCAGCTAACAACAGGAACAGGTACCAGTTTGTTGTTCCAACATTCTCAATAATTTGATTGTGCTTCTGCTCGATAATATTCTCGTAACCCACTTGAGTGATGATTTCCTGATTCTTCACCGTGGGTGGTTTCGCCGTTGTCGTTGATCCGTAGTTCCCCATTGCCAAGTCATCAAGGCCACACTAAGGACTTTGAATACTCCAATTGGAATTCTGAGGAAACATCCCCCGGCAGGGTTTATTTACTTGGCTGGATAAAGTTCACTTTTCGTTTCTTGGAGTCACAATAGTCAATTTACTTTTCCGAAACTATTTTGTAGAGTTTATATAAAATTAACACGACGATAAGTCCACATAACACAATCAAAATGTATATTTCTGCGTAAAACTCAAGAGATTGGCCGAATTGTCTCAATTTCTTGTCACTTGTCGCGCACATTTCGTAAAGCAGTCTGTTCAATTAATTAATTAATAACAAATTCCGCGGCCCGGCGCGGCACGTCTGGCAAGGTCGCCATGTAAGGTTGTGTGTTGGAGAGACAAATGAATAGTCCGAATGTCTTAGGTCAACTAACTTTATTAATAATAAAACACCTTATATGTAAGTTACACACATAGATAGGTATGCAATATAATGAATACTCTTACACTACTACACCTGTCAAATCATGGGTATTTAATACGCACTAGCTACGTTACTCTGACGCATAATATAGTGACTTCAAAGTATCGATCAAATATCGATATTGAAGATTTAGAAGGCTGGAATTAATCCTGTGGATATTGAAAAAAATAATGAAATATGTATTTTTATAAACATGTTACAGATGTCTGACTGTGAGATTTTAGTTCAAAATATAAAATGTCGCTAAGCAGGCGTAACCTATCTAATACGAGGTAATTCATGCTAATTCATATAGCAAATATATAGAGGTATATCAATTATTTTGTCGGCGAAATCAGCAACGATACGCATGGGTACTTATCCATAGTATTTATTGAACATGCTGATTTAACATTTTTTGACGTGATAACGTCTTATAGATCGATGAACGCCGGCCGCACTCGTCCGAGTTTAATTTCATTTTTACCTACCCCCAAAGCGACCATTTATCGTTATCACGTAAAACTATCGTCCGTAAACCGACTTTATAGACAACTAGTTTTATTTTGATGGGATTTTTACAGAGGGATAAGTAGTAGATAAAACACCCTGGAGTCTTAGTCCCGACTTTAATATTTCTAAGGTAATCGAAGACCTGCTTACTCGTGACTACGGCTAAGTACTGCATTGTGACTGAAATGTCATGTATCATGTACTTAATACCTTTCCGCTTAGAAATAATTCGCCAATAATTAAATTCCCAACTATTTGATAAAGGCAAATGCTTTTTGAATAGTTAAAGATATTAGAAAAAAAAGCATTTGCCTGTTATGAAACATTCGAGAAATTAATAATTTGGATTTTTTATGCGCAGGCTTAAATGACTTTCGTAACACATTTCGTGAATATTGTGTTAGTTGGTAATTTTCATTTTCGTATATACGATTGTTGTTATTTAAGATTGTTCTGTGGAAACACCTTTTATTTATTTGCGTACTGCTTACTAACAGAACAGTTTATCGATATCGATATGCTGGTATCATTCCAATTCCTTAATTACTTACCTGCACAACCGCACGTTATTGTGTTTGGATAGAACGTCAGTATACTATTACGAGCGTGTGCGTGCGAATTTTCAGATAGTGTGTCGATAAAATGTATGTGTGCAATTGTAACAACGCAAATCGTTTTTGCGTATGTTGCTGGTCCGTATGTAGTAGTAACGTCATTATCGCCTCATCCCCCCACCGACTATGGCAGAAAAAATTGTTTAAAGATTTGACTCAATGCGTACTCCAGTCTTATTCCTCCGAGGGTTGACGCAACTTAGGAGATCGATAAGTTTAATTAAAAACTGCCGCTTTGAGAGAAATCATGTTTTTTTTAAAGTGAAGACAACATGTGGGTACTGAAATTGTACCTAGTGGATTCGAAATAAAAGGGCTATTTTATTATTATAATTATTAAATGATGTGTCGTAGCAACTTATGCAACAAATTGTGCAAGACATTGCACAACGCCGTGTGGGTCAATAATATATTATATGTCGGTCGGTTTTTTCGCTGCCCTGCATCATTCCGCGGTATTTCCCAAACATAGCGGCGTCACCTCGGTTCGCTGCCCATTTTCCTGCTCACTCACCAGAGGTCCAAATATGAGTAGCAATTGATAACATTTGTGCCAAATTTTAAAGGTGTTGCAGAAGAACATAAATAGATACCTTTTCTATATACACTCAGGGACATATTTAGCGGAACCCAAAAAAAAGTTTGCAAAACGCATACTTAATGCTCGACTCTCTCGCTCGAGGCGACGTCTAGCGCTAAGAGTTTAGGATTTTTTGTTTATTTGTATGTATTTGATTTCATTTTCCATCAATACGCCCTGTAGGTCTTGTCACCTTAGGCTCTTTCTTTCTTTAAGACGTGATTTGTGTGTGTGTATAAAGTGTGTATATGTATTCGCTACCAATTGTATGACTTTCCTCTATTAGAATAAATCCTCCTGCTAATCAATACTCCTCCGATAATAAAGAAGGCAGCGACTCAGGACGAGGTCAAATAATTACACCATTTAGTAAAGTCCAAAACGTTTATTATCAAAATTATAACATTTATAACTTTACGACAGCGTGTAAGTCAGCAACAAAACATATCAAAAATATATTTGCATTCGTGCAAAATTAACTTTCTTATCCATATTACATCGTAATCTCTTGGCAACAACCTGTTATATACAGCCGCAGATAAAGGCGTGGAGTCAACTGGAATAACATTTTATTTTATAGCAATACTTTCGTCCTCCGCCGAATAATAAAATTCACCAATGAAACACACATTGAAAACATAACGGTAACTCAATCTAATAGTACTTTTGATGATTGTAATGACTGCCTCTTGTTGAGCACCGAGGACTGACACAATGGTAATGTGCAATCAACGCACTGCCTCAGGGGTCGGCAAACCGCATGCGACGCCTTGAATGGTCGTCACGGCTCTTTTAGTTACCCTTAAAAAGCTTCCGAAAAAACGTAACTTTTCCCGCAATGGGATCCTTGTCTATAAAGTTTGCCGACCCTTGCACTACAAAAAAAAAACAAACACAAGATTGGTGGGTCCCAATGTTATTTCATAGTATAGATTTGTTACGTTCCTAGTAAATTGCGTTTGAAAAACGCAATTTATGTCAACTGTCACATTGACTGTCACGGACTACTCATACTGTGGTTTGTTTGAGGTAAATGAGACAATTGGGTCATTTATGAATCTTCAAGTTTATAATTATGTAATCATTGGTGGGTCCCAAAATAAAAATCGTGATTTCATTACTAGTTGAGTGGGTACTGGGAGCATGCGGTACTCAATAGATAAATTTGTTTACACATGAGTTCGGCCTATAGCAGCAGCCGCCTAACGCTAAGCAGCAGGTCGCTCTCATGTGTGGGTTGGCCGTGTGTGGAGGTTCAAAGGTTATCGGAGTCGTAGGAGTGTATCCCGGTGGAGGCGGAGCCGCGGCGGCGCGCGCGCAGCCCGCCCGGCGCCGGCGCAGGCTCGCCGCCGCCGCTGAGCAACAAACACGGTGGCTTTAGGATAAATCTTTTTAATAACTTACAATAAATATATAAATAGGTAAGTAAATAAATATGGGACAAATTACACCAGTCTACAACGTTTGTATGGTTAAATCTTGGAAGTAAATTAGGACCTCTCTTCCAGTGGTCGGATTAACGTGTGAAATTTATTAATGTACAAGTGAAATTCTGGTAGCCCCTTCTACGCAGAACTCTTAACGGTTTGATCGATCCACTTGAAATTTAGTATACTTATTTAAATTACGTAGGGTGAAGAATGACAATGCAGTCGTAACTGACTGACCGTAGGCAGGAAAAAGTGGTCAGCACAAATAGATTAAGAGGCCAAAAGGTAAAAAGGTGTTTTTTTTTTAATTAAGAAAATAAAGTAAAACAATGATAGTGCGTGTGCTCACTGGTCGCTTGGCGCGCGGTGCACGTCGGCGCGCACGCGCAGCTCGCCGCCGCGCGGGCCGCTGCCGGTGCTGCAACCACACGCACGAGCTCACACACGGCACATACACAGTCATGGCACTAATTTATTACAAACAAGTACTTCAATAAGTCCAATCGAATAGTTTTTCTGTTGCTTTGCATATGAGGGGGGAACCAATATTTGTATACTTATAAAGTGACATTTCAACATTCATACATTTATCCATTATCGTGCACAGATCTTTGCATCAGATACTGTAATTAATTAATCGTGTTTTAAAATAAAACAACGATGCAAATAATCAATCCTCGAAATATTCGCATCTGATTTTCTAGCACCTGTCTAACGACATCAGTGATTTTGTCCTAGTTAAAATTGATGAAAATAAATATAGTATCACCTGTAGGAGTCTACCGAGTCCAGGTCGCTCCCCGCGGCCGCCAGGCTGGCCACGCCGACCCGGCGGCGCTTCCCCCCCGCCCGCGCCGCCCCGCTCCCCGCTCCCGCGTTCTGATCGGACGCGCAGCTGAGCCCCGACGAGTCCGGCAGCGGCGGGTCGAAGCCTCGGAACCCGGCCGCCCCGTCCGGACTCCCGGCGCGTCTCTTCCGCGTCGTCACGTTCGCGTAGCCGACGTCCGACGCGTCCGAGGCGGTCTCCGGCCGGGACGAGGCCTCGCTTTGCGTCACGACGGGGTCTCGGCCTCGCGTCGTGGGGGTGCGGGGCGGGGTGGCGGCGTCCAGCGGGAGGGAGGCGGGCGGGGAGGGGGGCGAGGGCGGCGCGACGCGGCGGCGCGGCAGCCGCGTGCGCCGGGAACACACCGACAGGCGCATGCGCCGCCGCTTGCTGAGGGGGGACACAACTCGTTATCATGAAGGTTCTTCTGCGGTTCGATAGGAGTACGAAACGGACGAAAGCCGAACTAACGTTTTTCATACGACATACCTCGGCGGGATAAAGGGTTGCCAGCCTCGCTGACGCTCGGCCGTCTTTGTTTAGGGCCGGCAACCTCTTACTTCCCGTCGCCAGTAGTACTATAACGAGTGACGGTTGCGAGGAAAGAGACGCTCGTTCTCACCGTATTGCAGATTCTACCGCTTTCAAACGAAATAAGTGCAGAAAAAAACTTAATAAATTCGATGCGGTTAAAATCAGTTGACAGAAAAATCGATGAACATAAAAAAACAACACAGAACATGATCCTATAAGTCGACAAAAAAGAGATAGTAAAATTAGTAAAACAACAACAAACGATAATACAAAAATAAAATAAATACCTACCTACTTAAAAGAAATATGCAAAACAAAAACTACTATTACCTACGTAGCCCACGAACGTCTAGACACAATTTTACCACTAATTTGCTTACTTGTAAGTACCCATACAAACAACATCTCTACAACAAACAAATTGACAACATTTCATTTTTTTAACACCTGAAAATGTATATATGGTTCGAAAGCATTTTTCCTCCTGATCACTGCAATATGTTTATATAATTTTAATATCGCTTATTATAAAAAATAAAAATTAATTAAAAATATGTCCTAATTTTACCAAAACTACCACAGGATAGGTGAAACACCTTTGCCTTTTTCACGAGAAAAAATAAGCGACCATAATTTTGTATATGACAACTTCAAAGTTCAAGGGGGGGACGTCAGATTTTTTTCTATACAGAAAAGACAAAAGGATAAGTGTCTATTCTGTGATAGTATCGGAGTTACGCCCTTTTAGAATAAGCAAAAATTAATAAATTAATTATAAATTAAATACAAACCCTAGCGAATAAATTAAACTGTCAGCATGTTCATCTTTTCAAACAGAATACAAAGAACCATTAAAATTATAGGCTCAGAAATATGAAATGTTGTCAATAGAGAAAGTACTTACTTACCAATATTCTCGTATTGTTCCATTTCTATACAGCCATCTTACTGAACCTCGACCAAATCATTGAAGAAACACTCACATTTTATTGAATATCACAAACGCGCACATATAACTAATAGTTAACTAACCAAATTATTATTTTCAGCCATTTTGAGAGCACATACAGCCAATGCCCAAAACCGCGCATGGTAAAAGCCCATCGAGGGAATGGGCGAAAATCTTGGGAACCACATTGTAGGCGATGCGGCTAGCAGCCCACCATTTTGATTAATGTTTAAATTACCAAAAAAACATTATCAGCTCGAATTTTACCCTCACAAAAAAAAACTTTTTTTTTATAATACCCAGACTCGAAAACACGACACACCACCGGGCACTGCAGCCACGCCTTCCGTAACCACAGTTTTTATAGTAGGCCACACACCGGTGGTGGTGACCACTTATAGTCCGAGAGCTGGCAACAATTTTTGGGTAGGTATTTGAGGCAAGCTGAAAACTTGTCATATAGCTTACCTAGGACCCCAACACGTAACTGCAGACCTGGCTGGTGAGTAGCGGGGCTAAATCAACCCCAATTTTTTTAAAAACATACATATTTTTTAATGCAATTTTTGTGTTGTAATTTAATTTTTAAAGAATAATTAAAATAAGCCATACAATTTAGTCGGGGTTGCAGGTCTGCAGTTCCGTGTTGCGGTATAACAGGAGAGCTATATGACAAGTTTACAGGTTGCCTCAAATACCTACCCAAAAACTGCTGCCGAGCTTTCCTACTATTATGTAGAGTAGCAACGGGCGTCGGGCGTCGCGGGCCGCGCGGCGGGTTTCCCGGAGTCAACGGTCGGGGAAGTAGAGCGCCTTAACCGTCTGTGGCCGGCCGCTGTTAGCGCCCGCCGCAGAGGTCACCTAATAATCTTGTTATTCTTTTCAATACAAATAATGACTACGTGGAAATATTTTGCCGTGTTTTGCTTACAAATCGAGAGTCCACTCACATCGGGCAGTATTCAAAGGGCTAGTTTCATATAAACAGTGCAGTGGTGTACCGTTATATTTAAGCGGGTTCTAAAAATTATCAAGATAAAAACACCCGCAGGCTTATTGTCTAACTCGCTCGCGATCGCCATCGTGTTCATTTTGACAGTTCTTGTTTGAATGAATGTTTTTTTTTTTTTTTTTTTATGTGAAATGGAAGGCAAACGAGCAACTGTGACAGCTAGCTGATTCCGATGCCGATTGTCAGCCCATACATGAACTGTCAAAATGAACACGATGGCGATTGCGAGCGAGTTAGACAATAAACCTACCGCGGTCGGTTTCAATAAAAAAGAAACATAATAATACTGCCCTTGCTGCATTTCAATATTTTCAATCGGTTTCTACTTTATTATTATTATGTATTGGGCTATTGTGGTGTCCCACTGCTGGGCAAAGGCCTCTCCTCTCTCTCGAATATTCCATTCCTTTATATCCGCGTCCAAATAGTCCTGCCATCGCCTTCTTGGTCTGCCTCGTCGTCGCTGGCCAGTCTCCGGCACCCACCAGTGGCCGAGTGGCCCACCTCTGAGGGTGCATGCGGCAGACATGTCCAGCCCAGTCCCGTTTGAGCTTGGCAATCTTTTTCCCCCGGTTTCTACTAAATTAAGCCTCTTCCATAATTGCTCATCATACTAAGCATGTTAGTATACTGTAACCACATTTCTTGTAGTTAATAAACTGTACAGCTTTTGTACCCTCGCTTACGGATCAGAATAACAAAAAATATTTAATCCACCCGTTCCCTCTACGTTTATGTATGTATACATACTTCGATTTAGCATGAGAAAAAAAGGTAAACAATCTTGCCATGTCTTTTTATTGTAAAACACTTTTTAAAAATCGATAACTAGAAAATATAAAACCGTGACAAAACAAATCATAATATTCCAAGGATTTTTAATTACAATTGTTGTTATTTATTTTTTAAAACTGTTTTTCAATAAAAAGATATGTAAAAATTGTTTACCTTTTTTCTCATGCTAGAAAAACTCCTCAAAACTCCTGTTTCACCAACCCGAAAATTGACAATTGGAAATGCATTGCGTATTCAACTATGAAGCCAAATATCGTAGATTCTCGTCGATATTGTAACATAATTGACACTTGTCTTCGACAACTGTCGCGTTGGTGAAATAGGACCCTGCTCTTACCTCGAAAAGTGTGTCGACGTGGTCAGGGTGCGCCTTCAGTGAAATGCCGTGTCGTATATCAAATATCATTTATTATAAAAAATATATTATCTTACCGCTAACATTATTCTCGTTAAAAACAGTCAACAATGTATTTAATACCTCGCAGTCCCGCCCAGAAACAATGCTAAGAGGATGTGACAACATCTGATAATAGGTCAATTTGCACGGCGAGGCTGACGGCGAGTGGCCAAATTCCCGCACACGTAAACACGGCCTTATAAAGCGCGCGGGAAACGCCTCGCCGCCGCATGGCACTTCTGAACAGGACGCGGCAACTACTCTAACGCTACACTAACTAAATAAACTAACAAATTACTTCACCAACTCGCCCATACCTTCTACACAATATTATAATAAGGCCCCTTTTGCTACATACAATAAATACGTCATATTTACATCATATAAAATGTCAGTGTGGTCTTTGTAAAAACATTTGATTAAATTTACAGTCCATACATATACTAATTTGACACGTCGATGTTATAAAATATTACATATTACGTTATTGATTACGAACAGCACAGGACAAAGTAACAAGGTCGCCTTTTCAATTATTTTCATAACTTGACAACAGACAGTCTCCAACGCTCTTAACAGACCATCGGTGCACGTTGTCACAAAGTAGACACGTGATCAGGTAAGATTGTTCGGGGACTGTAGTTGCAAGGGGGGAGTCGAGGTACGCTGTGCCTGTGTTGCGGCGGACTACGGCTAGCTACGGTACGCGCTCACCCGGGCTGCTCGCCGTCAGACTCGTTGTTTTCTTCGCCTTCCTCTTCCGGTTCTTGTCCTGCTCCTGCACAACGATAATACATTATTGCAGAGACCGTAAGCGTAGCCGATCGGCGGACGAGTATGCACTAGAAGGCCGAGCGTAAGCGAGGCTTTCTAATAATACAAGTCGAACGATCGCTGCGCCGGGCTAAGTTTATTTAGTGCTTTTCCCAAACATTGTGAAGAAAAAAAAAAAAATAGTCGTGTCCAAAATCAGAGTGTGTGTGTGTGTGTGCTCACTGTTCTTGCGCGCGTAGTGCCTGCGCGCGGGCGGCGGGCGCTCGTCGGCCGCGTCGGTCAGCAGCGAGCCGCGGTACGTCTGCAGCGGCGCCCACTCCTCGCCCCAGCCCGCGCCCGCTGATATCTTCGCGTCCAGGAACTGGCGAGGAAATACACTTTAGCGACATGCTCGGTTCCTTGCGTTTTCATCGTACGTCTAAAGATGGCTCTTTAGCGCGATTTTCCGAAACATTACGTAAAGGTATGGATTATTTCGACGGTCAATATTATCGTATCGTTTCCGGCTCAAAAATGGCTCAAGTTTTAGACAGTGCCGTCGTGCTAGACTAGGTGGCGAGCGGCGGGTGGTCGCCATGGTAGACAGCAGGAAGGTAAAGCGACACAAGCCTACCCGGGCGACTCTCCATTGCCCACTGCACGGCTAGCGGGAGACCGCGCGGGACAGCGTCTTTTGTTACTGTTGGACTGGTCTCGCGCACTCTCGCGCTAGCCTCGGAGAGCAGGTGGCGGCGTACCTTAAGCACGTGTCGCTTGTCCTGGCGCAGCAGCTTGTTGGAGAGCTCGGCCAGCGCCTCCAGGAACAGCAGGTGGCGCGTGTCCAGCGCCGCGAAGGCCACTCCCGCGCGGTGCAGCGCCGTCAGCGCCTCGCGGTTCTTCACCGCGTCCAGCCCGAACATCACCGAGAACCGCTTCGCCAGCTCCTGCACAAGTGACCGACGCGTCAGTGAATGAATACACTCAGTTCAGTGCTGCTGCATGCTCAGTACCTTCAGCTCCAGCAGCTCGGGCAGCTGGCGGTGCGGCGAGGTGTGGCGCTGCAGCATGGCCGTGTACAGCGCCTGCATCGCCAGCTGCATGCTCAGTACCTTCAGCTCCAGCAGCTCGGGCAGCTGGCGGTGCGGCGAGGTGTGGCGCTGCAGCATGGCCGTGTACAGCGCCTGCATCGCCAGCTGCATGCTCAGTACCTTCAGCTCCAGCAGCTCGGGCAGCTGGCGGTGCGGCGAGGTGTGGCGCTGCAGCATGGCCGTGTACAGCGCCTGCATCGCCAGCTGCATGCTCAGTACCTTCAGCTCCAGCAGCTCGGGCAGCTGGCGGTGCGGCGAGGTGTGGCGCTGCAGCATGGCTGTGTACAGCGCCTGCATCGCCAGCTGCATGCTCAGTACCTTCAGCTCCAGCAGCTCGGGCAGCTGGCGGTGCGGCGAGGTGTGGCGCTGCAGCATGGCCGTGTACAGCGCCTGCATCGCCAGCTGCATGCTCAGTACCTTCAGCTCCAGCAGCTCGGGCAGCTGGCGGTGCGGCGAGGTGTGGCGCTGCAGCATGGCCGTGTACAGCGCCTGCATCGCCAGCTGCATGCTCAGTACCTTCAGCTCCAGCAGCTCGGGCAGCTGGCGGTGCGGCGAGGTGTGGCGCTGCAGCATGGCCGTGTACAGCGCCTGCATCGCCAGCTGCATGCTCAGTACCTTCAGCTCCAGCAGCTCGGGCAGCTGGCGGTGCGGCGAGGTGTGGCGCTGCAGCATGGCCGTGTACAGCGCCTGCATCGCCAGCTGCATGCTCAGTACCTTCAGCTCCAGCAGCTCGGGCAGCTGGCGGTGCGGCGAGGTGTGGCGCTGCAGCATGGCCGTGTACAGCGCCTGCATCGCCAGCTGCATCGTCAGCGCGCACGACAGCTTGTTGATCTCGCGCGCCTTCGACAGCGTCGCCTTGATGATGTCGCCGTAGTCGTTGTAGCACTGCGACAACGACGACAGATCAATAAAATTATATTATTCTTACACCGCAAAATTCAGAAATATTTCGGAACAATTTTAAAACGCTTTGTACTCGTATATAGGTGTTAGATGCGACAGTCGGGACGGCTGGTTACCTTGATATAGTGTTTGAAGACGTCGGCGGCGCGGCGGATGGGCGCCACGTTGTACACGATCAGCTTGCAGTAGGCGGCCAGGAAGTTGCGCCTCTTGTGCAGCTCCTCGATACGTCGCTCGTCTTGACCATCTGCACACAGACACGAGTTACTGAACGCTCACGCGCGCGGCGAGCGAACGAAACCTGACACCAGCGACTGCTTGCCGATGACAAAAGAACTACGTCGTAACGATCTAGTTCTGTATGTTTAATTTTTGATGGCAAAGATCGCGAGCGGATTTCGCTGGCGGCAACTTTCGAACCAATTTTTAAGCCGTTATAAAATTCCAAAATATGATGTGAGTAAAAAATGTTAAGAAAGAAAATGTAAACCATCGATTAGCCAGAACACCACCTCAGCCAGCCCGCGCCCAGTCGCGACACGCAGCTAAGTCAGTCATGCATCGCTACTCTACTACCTCGCCAGCTCAGTGCAAGCGTCGGAAGCGTTAGGGCCGGCCCGGCGACAGGCAACTGTCCTACTGAGCCATGACAAGACGACGCAACTAAAAGTCGAGTACACGCACAAAACATGCTCAAATCATAAGAGAATTCGGTGTTAATAAATGGATCGCCGGTCCGAGACCGCGAGCGAGCGCGGCCGCGGCCCGCGCCTCGCGGCGTCGCGGGCTCGCCGTCGGTTTCGGACGCGACAAGCGGGCGCGACAATTTTCCCTTAGTAATGTTACGTCCGACAGAGTCGCGGCGCGAGAGCGAGAGACAAAAATATGCATTATCGCCGCGGCGGCGGGCGGCCGCGCCACGCTGGCGTATCCTCCGTTCATGACGCGCGGGGCCGGCGCGAGCCCCGCCCGTCCGCGCCATTACTAAGGTAAAATACGCCGTCGTGAGATGCTTGCTTACCCGGACACGACGCGGCGCCCCCGCGGCCGGCCGCCGCGCGACATGCAACAGACACGCTCCGTTATGGCGGCGCGCCCCCGCCCCTGCGCCCTCGCCCCCGCGCCCCGGAACGAGGACGAGTTACATTTTACCGAAAATAATGCATATTTTTCTCCTCGAATGTTTGTCGGAACCGATCCGCCCGGAGCGCGACCCCGACGCGTCCGCGAGGTGCCATCGCTCGCCGACACGCGGGCCGCGAGCGATCGCACCGGCGGGCGCAGCCTCCGCGGGAACCGACATCCCGAACCCCCGACAGAGCGAGACACCAGCCCGTTTTACATACACGAGATTCAAAAACCAGTGCACGAAGTCGAATTTTGCAAACTTCCCGTGTCCATACAAAAATGTTGTCCAAACCTGCCGGCGCTCCGACGCGCGCACCGAGATCCCCGCACACGTTTCGTAACACAAATATACAGGTGACACGAGAATTATAATGATTACACTTTACCAATCAAATATACGCCCACTTCATCGTTTAGCGCTGCTATACACGAACCAAACTGACAAATGTATGTTATGCATGTAGGTACTATTGTCGACTTGCGCTGTCGAAACAAGTTAATTACCTTTCAATTCAAATTCATAAAAATCAGACGCGGAGAATGGAAGCCTAGCAACGAATTACTATACACGCAGCCGACACAGTTTATCAGTTTAGAATATTCCACCAGCATGCTATGACCATCACGAGAATTTCTGTTTGGTCTATCGGCGCATCATCTATAGATGTCGCATCATTAACGAACATACATGTTTCATGTCGATCGCGAGTCGGGTAGATCTAACAAGAGAACAGTTTGAAAGGTGACGGTGAAAAAATGTGTGTATGCCCTACCGTAGTTGTGGTGTACGAAGACGAACTCCTGTATGAAGTCGTTGAGCAGGTCCTGCAGCTCGGCGTCGGGCTCCAGCACGAGCGCGCGCAGCGGCGCCGGCCCGCGGCCCAGCTGCTCCGCGAAGAAGATCAGCAGGTCGCACAGGCTCGTGTACGCCTGCAACACGCCAGACGTCACCACGCTGCTGCCGGCCTGGCCGCACGGGGGGCTGCTCCCGGACAGCGAGCTGCTGCGAGTGCGGCCCGAGCGCAACGCACCAGTGCGGTTTTATTCAGCAAAATACCATCAGGCAAAAACGTTTATTGTCGAGAGGGTGGGGCGCGGGGTGGGGGGGGGGGGGCGTTGGGCGGTCAGTGTCTAGTCTTGGAAAATGGAATGTAATTTCTAAACGACACTGAAAATTAGAACACAGAAAAATCCGAAAAGTAAAGCTATGGCCGGGAATCGAACCCGGGTCCTCGTCATTCCGTGACGCGTGTTATACCCCTACACCACCCATAGCAGGTAAATGGAATGTAGTTCGTTTTCTCAATACTTAAGAGTTCGTAGTTTTCTTTCAAGTCATCTGGAAATATTCATGTAGATTGAAAACAGCGTGGGTCCCAAAATGCTACCTTGTGGAATACCATAGAGCGCAGGCGCACGGACTCCCCGATTCTGATCACTCGCAACGCTGGGCAAGTAACCTGCGAAACCGTCCAATATCACTCTTCTCACTCCCTCTGCCTCCAGTTTCCGTAGCATTACGTGGATTAACACGGTGTCAAAAGCCTCGGCGAGATTTAAGAACACTTTAGGCATTTCGGTTAGCTTCTCCTCCAGCTGTTCCAGTACTGACCTCCTCCCGCAGCTGCGGCTCGTGTCCGCGCGCCACGATGTCCTTGCAGAGCGCGGTGTAGCTGTGCAGGCGCTCGCGCAGCGCGGCGGCCTGCGCGTCGGCGCCCCCCGCGCCGCCCGCCCCCTTCTCCTCCAGCTGTTCCAGTACTGACCTCCTCCCGCAGCTGCGGCTCGTGTCCGCGCGCCACGATGTCCTTGCAGAGCGCGGTGTAGCTGTGCAGGCGCTCGCGCAGCGCGGCGGCCTGCGCGTCGGCGCCCCCCGCGCCGCCCGCCCCCTTCTCCTCCAGCTGTTCCAGTACTGACCTCCTCCCGCAGCTGCGGCTCGTGTCCGCGCGCCACGATGTCCTTGCAGAGCGCGGTGTAGCTGTGCAGGCGCTCGCGCAGCGCGGCGGCCTGCGCGTCGGCGCCCCCCGCGCCGCCCGCCCCCTTCTCCTCCAGCTGTTCCAGTACTGACCTCCTCCCGCAGCTGCGGCTCGTGTCCGCGCGCCACGATGTCCTTGCAGAGCGCGGTGTAGCTGTGCAGGCGCTCGCGCAGCGCGGCGGCCTGCGCGTCGGCGCCCCCCGCGCCGCCCGCCCCCTTCTCCTCCAGCTGTTCCAGTACTGACCTCCTCCCGCAGCTGCGGCTCGTGTCCGCGCGCCACGATGTCCTTGCAGAGCGCGGTGTAGCTGTGCAGGCGCTCGCGCAGCGCGGCGGCCTGCGCGTCGGCGCCCCCCGCGCCGCCCGCCCCCTTCTCCTCCAGCTGTTCCAGTACTGACCTCCTCCCGCAGCTGCGGCTCGTGTCCGCGCGCCACGATGTCCTTGCAGAGCGCGGTGTAGCTGTGCAGGCGCTCGCGCAGCGCGGCGGCCTGCGCGTCGGCGCCCCCCGCGCCGCCCGCCCCCTTCTCCTCCAGCTGTTCCAGTACTGACCTCCTCCCGCAGCTGCGGCTCGTGTCCGCGCGCCACGATGTCCTTGCAGAGCGCGGTGTAGCTGTGCAGGCGCTCGCGCAGCGCGGCGGCCTGCGCGTCGGCGCCCCCCGCGCCGCCCGCCCCCTTCTCCTCCAGCTGTTCCAGTACTGACCTCCTCCCGCAGCTGCGGCTCGTGTCCGCGCGCCACGATGTCCTTGCAGAGCGCGGTGTAGCTGTGCAGGCGCTCGCGCAGCGCGGCGGCCTGCGCGTCGGCGCCCCCCGCGCCGCCCGCCCCCTTCTCCTCCAGCTGTTCCAGTACTGACCTCCTCCCGCAGCTGCGGCTCGTGTCCGCGCGCCACGATGTCCTTGCAGAGCGCGGTGTAGCTGTGCAGGCGCTCGCGCAGCGCGGCGGCCTGCGCGTCGGCGCCCCCCGCGCCGCCCGCCCCCTTCTCCTCCAGCTGTTCCAGTACTGACCTCCTCCCGCAGCTGCGGCTCGTGTCCGCGCGCCACGATGTCCTTGCAGAGCGCGGTGTAGCTGTGCAGGCGCTCGCGCAGCGCGGCGGCCTGCGCGTCGGCGCCCCCCGCGCCGCCCGCCCCCTTCTCCTCCAGCTGTTCCAGTACTGACCTCCTCCCGCAGCTGCGGCTCGTGTCCGCGCGCCACGATGTCCTTGCAGAGCGCGGTGTAGCTGTGCAGGCGCTCGCGCAGCGCGGCGGCCTGCGCGTCGGCGCCCCCCGCGCCGCCCGCCCCCTTCTCCTCCAGCTGTTCCAGTACTGACCTCCTCCCGCAGCTGCGGCTCGTGTCCGCGCGCCACGATGTCCTTGCAGAGCGCGGTGTAGCTGTGCAGGCGCTCGCGCAGCGCGGCGGCCTGCGCGTCGGCGCCCCCCGCGCCGCCCGCCCCCTTCTCCTCCAGCTGTTCCAGTACTGACCTCCTCCCGCAGCTGCGGCTCGTGTCCGCGCGCCACGATGTCCTTGCAGAGCGCGGTGTAGCTGTGCAGGCGCTCGCGCAGCGCGGCGGCCTGCGCGTCGGCGCCCCCCGCGCCGCCCGCCCCCTTCTCCTCCAGCTGTTCCAGTACTGACCTCCTCCCGCAGCTGCGGCTCGTGTCCGCGCGCCACGATGTCCTTGCAGAGCGCGGTGTAGCTGTGCAGGCGCTCGCGCAGCGCGGCGGCCTGCGCGTCGGCGCCCCCCGCGCCGCCCGCCCCCTTCTCCTCCAGCTGTTCCAGTACTGACCTCCTCCCGCAGCTGCGGCTCGTGTCCGCGCGCCACGATGTCCTTGCAGAGCGCGGTGTAGCTGTGCAGGCGCTCGCGCAGCGCGGCGGCCTGCGCGTCGGCGCCCCCCGCGCCGCCCGCCCCCTTCTCCTCCAGCTGTTCCAGTACTGACCTCCTCCCGCAGCTGCGGCTCGTGTCCGCGCGCCACGATGTCCTTGCAGAGCGCGGTGTAGCTGTGCAGGCGCTCGCGCAGCGCGGCGGCCTGCGCGTCGGCGCCCCCCGCGCCGCCCGCCCCCTTCTCCTCCAGCTGTTCCAGTACTGACCTCCTCCCGCAGCTGCGGCTCGTGTCCGCGCGCCACGATGTCCTTGCAGAGCGCGGTGTAGCTGTGCAGGCGCTCGCGCAGCGCGGCGGCCTGCGCGTCGGCGCCCCCCGCGCCGCCCGCCCCCTTCTCCTCCAGCTGTTCCAGTACTGACCTCCTCCCGCAGCTGCGGCTCGTGTCCGCGCGCCACGATGTCCTTGCAGAGCGCGGTGTAGCTGTGCAGGCGCTCGCGCAGCGCGGCGGCCTGCGCGTCGGCGCCCCCCGCGCCGCCCGCCCCCTTCTCCTCCAGCTGTTCCAGTACTGACCTCCTCCCGCAGCTGCGGCTCGTGTCCGCGCGCCACGATGTCCTTGCAGAGCGCGGTGTAGCTGTGCAGGCGCTCGCGCAGCGCGGCGGCCTGCGCGTCGGCGCCCCCCGCGCCGCCCGCCCCCTTCTCCTCCAGCTGTTCCAGTACTGACCTCCTCCCGCAGCTGCGGCTCGTGTCCGCGCGCCACGATGTCCTTGCAGAGCGCGGTGTAGCTGTGCAGGCGCTCGCGCAGCGCGGCGGCCTGCGCGTCGGCGCCCCCCGCGCCGCCCGCCCCCTTCTCCTCCAGCTGTTCCAGTACTGACCTCCTCCCGCAGCTGCGGCTCGTGTCCGCGCGCCACGATGTCCTTGCAGAGCGCGGTGTAGCTGTGCAGGCGCTCGCGCAGCGCGGCGGCCTGCGCGTCGGCGCCCCCCGCGCCGCCCGCCCCCTTCTCCTCCAGCTGTTCCAGTACTGACCTCCTCCCGCAGCTGCGGCTCGTGTCCGCGCGCCACGATGTCCTTGCAGAGCGCGGTGTAGCTGTGCAGGCGCTCGCGCAGCGCGGCGGCCTGCGCGTCGGCGCCCCCCGCGCCGCCCGCCCCCTTCTCCTCCAGCTGTTCCAGTACTGACCTCCTCCCGCAGCTGCGGCTCGTGTCCGCGCGCCACGATGTCCTTGCAGAGCGCGGTGTAGCTGTGCAGGCGCTCGCGCAGCGCGGCGGCCTGCGCGTCGGCGCCCCCCGCGCCGCCCGCCCCCTTCTCCTCCAGCTGTTCCAGTACTGACCTCCTCCCGCAGCTGCGGCTCGTGTCCGCGCGCCACGATGTCCTTGCAGAGCGCGGTGTAGCTGTGCAGGCGCTCGCGCAGCGCGGCGGCCTGCGCGTCGGCGCCCCCCGCGCCGCCCGCCCCCTTCTCCTCCAGCTGTTCCAGTACTGACCTCCTCCCGCAGCTGCGGCTCGTGTCCGCGCGCCACGATGTCCTTGCAGAGCGCGGTGTAGCTGTGCAGGCGCTCGCGCAGCGCGGCGGCCTGCGCGTCGGCGCCCCCCGCGCCGCCCGCCCCCTTCTCCTCCAGCTGTTCCAGTACTGACCTCCTCCCGCAGCTGCGGCTCGTGTCCGCGCGCCACGATGTCCTTGCAGAGCGCGGTGTAGCTGTGCAGGCGCTCGCGCAGCGCGGCGGCCTGCGCGTCGGCGCCCCCCGCGCCGCCCGCCCCCTTCTCCTCCAGCTGTTCCAGTACTGACCTCCTCCCGCAGCTGCGGCTCGTGTCCGCGCGCCACGATGTCCTTGCAGAGCGCGGTGTAGCTGTGCAGGCGCTCGCGCAGCGCGGCGGCCTGCGCGTCGGCGCCCCCCGCGCCGCCCGCCCCCTTCTCCTCCAGCTGTTCCAGTACTGACCTCCTCCCGCAGCTGCGGCTCGTGTCCGCGCGCCACGATGTCCTTGCAGAGCGCGGTGTAGCTGTGCAGGCGCTCGCGCAGCGCGGCGGCCTGCGCGTCGGCGCCCCCCGCGCCGCCCGCCCCCTTCTCCTCCAGCTGTTCCAGTACTGACCTCCTCCCGCAGCTGCGGCTCGTGTCCGCGCGCCACGATGTCCTTGCAGAGCGCGGTGTAGCTGTGCAGGCGCTCGCGCAGCGCGGCGGCCTGCGCGTCGGCGCCCCCCGCGCCGCCCGCCCCCTTCTCCTCCAGCTGTTCCAGTACTGACCTCCTCCCGCAGCTGCGGCTCGTGTCCGCGCGCCACGATGTCCTTGCAGAGCGCGGTGTAGCTGTGCAGGCGCTCGCGCAGCGCGGCGGCCTGCGCGTCGGCGCCCCCCGCGCCGCCCGCCCCCTTCTCCTCCAGCTGTTCCAGTACTGACCTCCTCCCGCAGCTGCGGCTCGTGTCCGCGCGCCACGATGTCCTTGCAGAGCGCGGTGTAGCTGTGCAGGCGCTCGCGCAGCGCGGCGGCCTGCGCGTCGGCGCCCCCCGCGCCGCCCGCCCCCTTCTCCTCCAGCTCGTGCAGGGACCACAGCAGCGAGTAGAACAAGCAGCGCACCACGTACACCAGCGCCTGCACACGACGCTTCAGTGAGTAGTTGAGTACGCACACGGGCGTAGCCGGCTCGACGTCCGATAGGACACGAAAAATTGGCCGCCATATTGAAAATTTAATTATTGGACCGATTTCTTTTAAAATCGGTATCTCAAGATCCAAGAGGCCTCCCGACTCGAATCTGTCATCACATTAGAAAAAAGTGTTTATTTTACTACCGACTCACACTTGAGGTTTTTTTTCACAAACCTATTTCTAAATTAGCTTTTCGTTCACAATATTATGGTCTAAGAGTACCAACGAACCTAGTTTCCTTACAGCTCTAGTTTATCCTTACAGTGCGATGTAGTGCGTGTACCTGCGCGGGCATGTCGGTCTGCTTGAGGCACTTGGGCAGGTCGTCGAACAGCGAGTCCCAGATGTTGGTGTCGTTGAGGTCGTGGCACATGTACATGATGGACACCTTGCGCAGCGAGTTCACCACGTTGAACACCTCGTCCGCGTCCGGTTCCTCGCCCTGAACAACACCCTGGGGTTAACAACTACTACCGACTGCTTCAAATATATTCTAATACAGTAAATCCCAAGTTTTGGCTTTAAGCAGAGCGTTTAAGCAGACCATGATGACCATGCTGGTACTTGGAGCCGAAACTAGTAGTGTTTTTAGTGTACGTTTAAACAACGTATCTGTAAGGGCCAGAGTTAGCTCCTTACACTTTCTTGCTGTTGTTGTAGTAAGTTCGTGGAGTGCAGAGAAAGAAGCCGCAGTTATTCACGTATAGTTTATTTGAAGTTAAGTAAAGTTAGTTAGATATAAAGTAAGGGTTTAAAGTTAAATGGTTGGCGTTACTTTCTCTTTAGATGTGGTTTGTACGATAGTTAGTAGCGCACTCGCCCGATTATATTAAAAATATCATATTATAATGACTGCTATGACGCAGCTAAAAGCAGGTCGCGTGTAAGCATAAATTTACGGAAGTAAGACCGTACAGTATCTTAAAATGGTTCCAGAATATTTTAGCAGGTGTTTAGTGTGTGCACTCACCCCCTCGACCAGCGAGCGGTACTCGTCGATGGCCTCCTTGTACCGGTTGACGCACATGTCGGTGATGGTGGCGCGCGCCACGACGCACTGCCGCGTGGCCGCGCACTGCGCCTCGCACAGGTACTGAGCGTGTGTGTGTGTGTGTGTGCACTCACCCCCTCGACCAGCGAGCGGTACTCGTCGATGGCCTCCTTGTACCGGTTGACGCACATGTCGGTGATGGTGGCGCGCGCCACGACGCACTGCCGCGTGGCCGCGCACTGCGCCTCGCACAGGTACTGAGCGTGTGTGTGTGTGTGTGTGCACTCACCCCCTCGACCAGCGAGCGGTACTCGTCGATGGCCTCCTTGTACCGGTTGACGCACATGTCGGTGATGGTGGCGCGCGCCACGACGCACTGCCGCGTGGCCGCGCACTGCGCCTCGCACAGGTACTGAGCGTGTGTGTGTGTGTGTGTGCACTCACCCCCTCGACCAGCGAGCGGTACTCGTCGATGGCCTCCTTGTACCGGTTGACGCACATGTCGGTGATGGTGGCGCGCGCCACGACGCACTGCCGCGTGGCCGCGCACTGCGCCTCGCACAGGTACTGAGCGTGTGTGTGTGTGTGTGTGCACTCACCCCCTCGACCAGCGAGCGGTACTCGTCGATGGCCTCCTTGTACCGGTTGACGCACATGTCGGTGATGGTGGCGCGCGCCACGACGCACTGCCGCGTGGCCGCGCACTGCGCCTCGCACAGGTACTGAGCGTGTGTGTGTGTGTGTGTGCACTCACCCCCTCGACCAGCGAGCGGTACTCGTCGATGGCCTCCTTGTACCGGTTGACGCACATGTCGGTGATGGTGGCGCGCGCCACGACGCACTGCCGCGTGGCCGCGCACTGCGCCTCGCACAGGTACTGAGCGTGTGTGTGTGTGTGTGTGCACTCACCCCCTCGACCAGCGAGCGGTACTCGTCGATGGCCTCCTTGTACCGGTTGACGCACATGTCGGTGATGGTGGCGCGCGCCACGACGCACTGCCGCGTGGCCGCGCACTGCGCCTCGCACAGGTACTGAGCGTGTGTGTGTGTGTGTGTGCACTCACCCCCTCGACCAGCGAGCGGTACTCGTCGATGGCCTCCTTGTACCGGTTGACGCACATGTCGGTGATGGTGGCGCGCGCCACGACGCACTGCCGCGTGGCCGCGCACTGCGCCTCGCACAGGTACTGAGCGTGTGTGTGTGTGTGTGTGCACTCACCCCCTCGACCAGCGAGCGGTACTCGTCGATGGCCTCCTTGTACCGGTTGACGCACATGTCGGTGATGGTGGCGCGCGCCACGACGCACTGCCGCGTGGCCGCGCACTGCGCCTCGCACAGGTACTGAGCGTGTGTGTGTGTGTGTGTGCACTCACCCCCTCGACCAGCGAGCGGTACTCGTCGATGGCCTCCTTGTACCGGTTGACGCACATGTCGGTGATGGTGGCGCGCGCCACGACGCACTGCCGCGTGGCCGCGCACTGCGCCTCGCACAGGTACTGAGCGTGTGTGTGTGTGTGTGTGCACTCACCCCCTCGACCAGCGAGCGGTACTCGTCGATGGCCTCCTTGTACCGGTTGACGCACATGTCGGTGATGGTGGCGCGCGCCACGACGCACTGCCGCGTGGCCGCGCACTGCGCCTCGCACAGGTACTGAGCGTGTGTGTGTGTGTGTGTGCACTCACCCCCTCGACCAGCGAGCGGTACTCGTCGATGGCCTCCTTGTACCGGTTGACGCACATGTCGGTGATGGTGGCGCGCGCCACGACGCACTGCCGCGTGGCCGCGCACTGCGCCTCGCACAGGTACTGAGCGTGTGTGTGTGTGTGTGTGCACTCACCCCCTCGACCAGCGAGCGGTACTCGTCGATGGCCTCCTTGTACCGGTTGACGCACATGTCGGTGATGGTGGCGCGCGCCACGACGCACTGCCGCGTGGCCGCGCACTGCGCCTCGCACAGGTACTGAGCGTGTGTGTGTGTGTGTGTGCACTCACCCCCTCGACCAGCGAGCGGTACTCGTCGATGGCCTCCTTGTACCGGTTGACGCACATGTCGGTGATGGTGGCGCGCGCCACGACGCACTGCCGCGTGGCCGCGCACTGCGCCTCGCACAGGTACTGAGCGTGTGTGTGTGTGTGTGTGCACTCACCCCCTCGACCAGCGAGCGGTACTCGTCGATGGCCTCCTTGTACCGGTTGACGCACATGTCGGTGATGGTGGCGCGCGCCACGACGCACTGCCGCGTGGCCGCGCACTGCGCCTCGCACAGGTACTGAGCGTGTGTGTGTGTGTGTGTGCACTCACCCCCTCGACCAGCGAGCGGTACTCGTCGATGGCCTCCTTGTACCGGTTGACGCACATGTCGGTGATGGTGGCGCGCGCCACGACGCACTGCCGCGTGGCCGCGCACTGCGCCTCGCACAGGTACTGAGCGTGTGTGTGTGTGTGTGTGCACTCACCCCCTCGACCAGCGAGCGGTACTCGTCGATGGCCTCCTTGTACCGGTTGACGCACATGTCGGTGATGGTGGCGCGCGCCACGACGCACTGCCGCGTGGCCGCGCACTGCGCCTCGCACAGGTACTGAGCGTGTGTGTGTGTGTGTGTGCACTCACCCCCTCGACCAGCGAGCGGTACTCGTCGATGGCCTCCTTGTACCGGTTGACGCACATGTCGGTGATGGTGGCGCGCGCCACGACGCACTGCCGCGTGGCCGCGCACTGCGCCTCGCACAGGTACTCCAGCGTGCGCCCGCACGTCTCCAGCACCTCGGCCTCCGTCTGCACGGACACTATGTCGCGCAGCTTGTTCAGCAGCAGCGTCAGGTTCGCCTGCGCACGAACGGTGAACGTGAACGGGAAGCGACATACGATCGAGGTGGTTCGCCCGAGTTGGTAAAGGTCCAGAGAGGACTCGTCGAGTTATTTCTTGTTGAAAAAATCATTATATTATCATTTAGTCGTTTTTGTTAGTCATATTCATAATACCAGATTTTGAGTAGACTTTATCACTATAGACCGACCGCTTAAATAAGTTTTCGCCCCCGCGGTACAGACGCGCGGGGCGGGACGACCGCGGGGGTTTCTCTCGGTGCGGGCGGGTAGTGCGCTCGCCGCCCGCACCTCTTTCGACTCCCGCAGTCGTCCCGGCCGATATAGGTGACTGAGGGTCTGTTTCGCCACTCCTTGACTGTCAGTTATCTATGATGACGTCTGTCTGTTTCGTAGTGGTGAAACAGGCCCTCAGGCTCGCAAGACTAGACCTTAATGAACAGCGAAAGTCAAATAGAGCTCAGACAATCGCATATCGTGCGCGAACCCGTCGACGATGCCAGAGTTCACCAGAAGAGCAAACAAACGGGTCTACTGGCCCTCGATCGCCAACTCCAGAAGTCTACGAAACTGAAATAGGTCGGGAAACGTGTAAATATTTGGTATTCGTGTCGGGTCGAGCGGGCGGTACCTCCTGGCGGTGCGTGGTGTAGAGGTCGGGCTCAAAGTACTGCGGGATGGCGACCAGGTTGGCCAGCTTCTCGGGGTCGGCGCCGAACTTGTCCAGCAGCGCGGGCAGCGCGGCCGCGTAGTGCGCCGTGAGCCGCGCGCGCTCGTCCGACGCCGCGCGCACCAGCTCGCGCGCCGGCGCCGCCGCCTTGCGCGCCAGCCCGCGACCCACCGGCGGCTCGCCTGAACTCGCCTGCGCGATACGGATACAAATCATTTACTTGCATAAACATAAGTTAACATTTACGTTACGAACTTGTTCTAGTTATAAAAGAGTCCGTCACGTTTTGCCTAGACGCGCACACACCCCTTTACTTTGTCCCCGCTTCATTCCTAAATTGATTTGCTTATATTCTTAATTGTTGACATTTTTATACTGATCTGAAGATTTCGATATTAATTACTTGACATTTAATTTTAATGCATTCGCTGCCAGCTGCCTGATCCGAGACTTCTTCGGATGCCACTGACGCACATGTGCGATCGAACGCCTATAAAATGATGACAGCGGCACTGGGCAAAAGTCACGAAAACGCATATGTGCGACGGTGGCAGTGAACGCGTTAAATGATGATATAATTTTATACTCAATCTATTTTTTTATTTATTTATTTATTTATAAGCCTTTTTATTCCGAATCCGCTACAATTTCAGTAAGTACATGTTGTTGTTGATGTTATTGTCGTTTATTTATTAAATTGTCGCGTAATTCGGCGTGCCTCATGGCATAGGCCTCCTCCGTGTATTGGAGGGTTTGGGCTATAGTTCCCACGCGCGCCCAGTGCGGATTGGGAACTTAACACACACCATTGAATTTCTTCGCAGATGTGTGCAGGTTTCCTCACGATGTTTTCCTTCACCGAAAAGCTCATGGCAAATTACAAATGTAATTTTCGCACAAAAATTCCGAAAAACTCAGAGCCCGAGATTTGAACCCACGACGCTCTGCTTGAGAGGCCACAGGTCAAACCACTAGGCTACCACGGCTTTGCACACGGTTTGCATCGAATAGGCTCCAAAACTACTGGACCGATTTGAAAAATTCTTTCACCGTTAGAATCCTACATTATCCCTGATGAACATAGGCTATATTAACTATATTTTCAAAAAAATCAGGGATCCTTACTAAAACTAAGCCTTCCGCGTTCGTATAGGCCTTCCGCATTCGTATAGGCGTTCCGCAGTAAAAAGTCGAATATGGCAGCGGTTATGCACGCTTATGTATAAAATGTAGAAGAATTTTTCATACCACACATACACAGCACACATACACACACATACACTCACACACATATACTCGCGTGCGTGTTTATAGCGTTTTCTATTTGGTTTTCGCTCGCTTTATTAGTATAAAACTGTTTTTAAAACTTAGTATAAAACAAAGTCGTTTTCCTGTCTGTCCGTCTGTCTCTATGTACGCTTAGATCTTTAAAACTACGCAACGGATTTTGATGCGATCTTTGTAATAAATAGAGTGATTCAAGAGGGAGGTTTATAATTATCAGTGGCGTGGCGTCCATAGAACTCAATTCCCACTGGCAGACGAAGTCGCCGGCAGAAGCTATTCAGTCTAGCTATCGGTACCTGTGTGAAAGTAAAGGAATATTGTTACCTGTCTGACGCAGCAGACCATGAGCTCGATGAGCGAGGACTCCTGGCGGTTGTCGAGCGCCTCCTCGCCGGGGCCCGGCTCCTCCAACAGCAGGTCCGTCATGCACTCCCAGTCCTTCATCATGGGGTTGGACTCGATCAGCGAGTCCACCAGGTACGCCCCGTGCTCGTGCAACTACACACACAATACACTATATTCATGATCACAATTTATTTTGAAGTTACTATTAAAATAACAGAGATAAAAGCTTCAAAAAATTTGTCTTCTCTTTCTAAAAAACAAAATTTAATTATTGTGTTTGTGCTCGCCAAGTCTTTTTTGACGTCACGTGACACGTTTCTTTTTCTAATCGCTATCTAATTATTAGTTTAAAATTCTTATATTTTCCGTATTTCTCGACCGATATTACTTTTAATTTTAGTTTTTGTCATCTCTTTCATTTTATGTTGTTAAGAGATGTGTTACAAAAATGCATATTCCTTTTTCAATCTGTCAACGCAAGCGGCGACCAGCCGCAACCGAACGGAACAGCAGAGAGATGGAATGAATCAGTTAAAATAATTACTTCGGACTCGATGAAGAACTGCACGAGGTCCCTGATGAGCGGCGTGTTGGGCAGACGCAGCTTGCCGCGGCGGCTGCGCGGCGGCTCGGCGGGCGGCGGCTCGGCGCGGAACAGCCGCACGTTGAGGAACTCGCCCGCCGCCGCCGCCACCGCGCGGCACGACGAGTACACCAGCTCGTACACGTTCTCGCAGTCCTTGTCCGTCAGCACGTCCGGGTGCATCCTGACACGCGCACACACACACACACTATACTGACATGCTCCAACATAAACATTGCTTCATCTTATAAAAAACAGAGGTAAAAGGCGTGAACCCACGAATTTCTTCTTTACTAGACAACTTTCGTGTTCCAGAAAGACCATAAAGCGAACCATCACAGCATATTTCGTCTGTTTATACTTTTCTTAAGACTGGAGCCTGATTTCTGAAGTCACATTATTAATTAATCAAATTAATTTCTGATCAGTTAACATTATTTCTACCTGTAGTTTCCTTCTATTGTACTCATATTTCAAACTCAACACAATGTTTGACCGCTTTTAAATACTACTTTGTAGTGTGCTTTCAATGATCAAGCCCCTGATCTCTAGCAGATCACCCATATACTGTGTATACTGCGAGGATGCTCCAAAATTTGTTTATCTAAGTTGTTATGACACCATCCCTCTCACTCAGAGTATAATGCTCACTTGAGTATGGCGATGACGAGCCGCACGGCGTGCACGGCGACGTCGGTCTCCTTGTCGAGCGACATGGCGACGATGCGGTCCTTGAACTTGGACGTGAAAAGCTCCAGCTTGCCCTTCAGCTCCTCGCACTCGTACAGCGGCTGCAGCGCCTGCAGGCAGCGCAGACGCACCTCGCCCACCTGACACACGCACACACACCACTTATGGACAGAGAACATTTACTGCTTATGAGGGTCCTTCAAACACGACTGTGGCTTTGTGACACGAGCCTTGCCGAGTGTTGTAAGGCCTAATTATGTAGAACTAGCTTTTGCCCGCGACTCGGTCTGCGTTAGATTTCGCTTATCGCTATCCTGCGGGAACTATCTGATTTTCCGGGATAAAAACTATCCTATGCCCTTCCCCAGGACTGGAACTATTTCTGTACCACATTTCATTAAAATCGGTTCTGTGGTTTAATCGTGAAAGCATAACAAACAGACAGAGTTACTTTCGCATTTATAATATTAGTAGGATTGCTTGTAATATTTTAACTTAGTTGAGGTCAGAAGTAGAAGAAACTAACTTCAAAATGATATCGATTTCGGTATCTTTATGACGCTATAACACTGCTGTTATGCTGGTCATTTCGTTACATACGGTTTCTGAATCAGTGGACTTATACGTGAGAGCTTAAAAATTAATTGAAACACTAGCAATGCATATTTCATAAGTTATTGTGGGGGGTTCTTCCCCAGCATCAAAAGAGTAGTAATGCCAACTGTACCTTGTCATGCAAAGTCCATCCAATGTACTTGAGATAAAGATCATCAAGGAAGTGCGCCGGGAACTTCTCCATCCAGATGCCTATCTCAGCCATTGTGATGGCTCTGATGTCAGGCAATGTGTCTCTGCAAACATCATTCAATTATAACTGCATGGAAGAAATTAATATTCAACAAGTTGTTCTTTCCCATAAGGGTAGGCAGACATTACTTTTATGCTCTTGCTACTGATGACATACTTCTTTCTCTGCATCCACTTTCATCAATTAATTTAAGATACACTTGACTTTGTTGTGATACCATTTATTAAGTATTTCTTGGTGAACTGCTATCAGTAGAAACAGTAATAATATCAGCAATTGACGGCTTACCTGTATCGGTGCACAAAGACAGACTTGAACATGTATGAGAGCATATTCTTGATCTCCTCCATGTTCTCCTCGAGCTCCTGCCGCTTGGCCACGAGCACCTCGAGGCGCTCGGAGGCGCGCTTATCCCGCGCCTTCAGCCGCTCCGCCTCGTACTGGCGCAGGCAGTTGTCGCAGTTCACGCTGGTCAGCAGCGCCACGTCCACCAGCGCCGTCATCAGCTTCATCACTGCACACATCACCATTAGCCATATAGACAAACAGTGACACCTCAGGATTTTGTTGAAAAGAGTTACAACATAATTCAGTATATGCTAGCGTAAATGTATTGCTATTGTTGTCAAGCGGTTTACAAAAATGACTACATAAGTAGCCCAGTAGCTAAAGAGAAGGGTAAATGTACAAAATTACCTGCTAACGTAGCAGTGTGTCTGAAGGCTCGCACTTGCGAATCTGAGAGGCCGGTGAGCAGGGAGATGATGTTGTCCATGAGGTACTGGTCATAGATGATGGAGTACTGACACATCTTCACTAGGGTCTGGATGAACTCGCAGAAGTTCGCACGGAACTTCTTCCAAGTCTGCCCAGACATTATGAGGGGGTATTCACCACTTTCCTAAAAGACAATCAAATATTACTCCAAGCTGCAAAAGACTAGAACTGCTGGGTAAATTTTTGCTTAGTTGGAATTTTAATCACATCACCTCATCAAACTCTTGTGTCATCTTCTTGATGATCAGCGTGTGGTCCATCTGCGCCATGTCGGGCGACACCTTGCCGCGGCAGCCCGACGAGTTGATGAAGAACTGCATCAGCTGCACCAGCGCGTGCTCGCGATTACTCTTGTACTGCTCTATCCACATGTCCACTACTTGCTGCAATTACAACAACTCCCCAAGTTAATTTGACCAACAAACAGGGTGAGGAAGTCAATATCTAGATAGGTATGCAACCACACTTTACTTACATTAATTGCAGTCTTATTGAATCGAAGAATATTATACAGGCTGTTTTCGTCGTCTCCGGGCAGAAGCATTGGCGGCGGGGAGTAGGCTGGGGGAGGTGGAGCGCCGCGCCCTCTGCCGCGGCCCCGGCCTCCACGCCCTCGCCGCGGGCGCAGCGGCGGCGGCGGCGGGGACTCCGCGAGCCGCCCCACGTATCCGCCGTCGCCACCGCGCCCTCGACTCCTGGTCACACGTTTCGTGGGTGCTGGTGAGGGAGACCGCAAATCATCTTCCTCATGGTGGGAGTCATCTTCGTCCCGCGGCGGCTCGACAGCAGTAGAGTTAGCGACGGTGCCCACCCCGAACCCCGAGTAATTGATGTTGGGCGTCTCCGGCTCGTGCACCGACTGCCCGCCGTAGACCGTCATGGGAGTAGCTGGCGTCATGGGATTCACGTACTCCGGTGGAGGATCATCCATCCGAATACGCTTCCCGCCACGGCGATGCATTTTGTTGTTATATTTCACTTATGTTAACACGACACATACAAGTTACATAATAAATTACATGTTAATCACAATAATGACGATGAGCAGCAAGTCTCGCACTCAAAGAAGTCTTCTTTGAGGATTTTATTGATTTTAGGACAGAAACACAACACGCAAACGCAGACGCTGAAACAAGGCAGCCATAACAAGAAAAGCAAGAGAGAGAGGCAATTGGAATACCAATACCACAGATAGTAAACTACTACAACAATTCTGGCCGTCTATGGCCAATGAAGGCGGTTAAAAAAACCGGTAAAGACTTAAGTTCAATGTCATAACATCACTAAGATCTATTTTATGTACTCTGGCAACACAATCAATGAGCTGTCACATTTCCGTTCGGATCGGATGATTTTTGGATTTAGCTCATTTTTCTAACAAATAAGAGTAAAATAACATAAAAATGGCCAAGAAGACTTACGATTTATTGTTCAAGCTCCTTCTCATCGGTGACTCGGGCGTGGGCAAAACGTGCATTTTATTTAGGTTTTCCGACAACCATTTCACGACCACTTTTATTTCTACAATCGGTATGAACCATTTTTATATCTCCTAAAAATATCCAAGTGCTGTATAAATTTTTACTACGCGTGACGTAAAAGTGTTCAGAATACAATCGTAGCATTAGTCTTAAGACTTTGTCTCTGTATTTTATTTATTTGCTGACTGGGCGTAATAACTACCTCTGGTCTGCCTGGTTCTTGTATTCTCGTGATGTCCCGCAGGCATAGACTTCAAAATCAAGACGGTAGAGCTGCGGGGCAAGAAGATAAAGCTGCAAATCTGGGACACGGCGGGGCAGGAGCGCTTCCACACCATCACCACGTCGTACTACCGCGGCGCCATGGGCATCATGCTGGTCTACGACATCACCAACGAGAAGACGTTCGACGACATCGTCAAGTGGCTCAGAAACATAGATGAGGTAACAGAAACTGTCCTCTCAGCTTAGCCCAAACCCTAAACTTCATATAATATAATCATGCATTACATTTAAATAAATAGCAACAACAACATTCTAAACTTTACTCTAGCTTTGTTCTTTCCAAAACTTTTAAAAAGTCCCAAACCATATCTGATAGAAGGGGTGCCCAGATAAGGAAACATTTATAAATAGCTCTGACAAAGCTTTTTACTTTAACTTTCATACTATGCCCATAAAATCTGTTTACACATAAAGTTGTGTAACATATAACCAGTTCAATTCATATTCTGTGATCATAGCTAAAATTATAAATGACATATTGAGATAACATGATTTTACTGGTAATTGTTTATGACAAAGCTGAGATTAAACTAACAGTTTTTTATTTAGTTTGATATAAAATAATTGCAGCTACAGTGTTGGCTTGCAAATAGGAAAATACCTATGGATTTATTGTTGTTATCTTGCAAGTTGTCTTTATCCTGGTGATAGCATTGAGCTCTGTACTGGCTGCAGTGACCTCAAAGCCAATAAATAGATAAAAATTACTTTTTACAATAACCTAGTAATGAACACTGAGCTAGCAATAAAATATTTTTTCAATGCCTTTATTCTGACATCTTTTGATGTATGGCCACAACAGTATCTATATTTAGCTCTTAAGTGTTTTATATTAATATTATTAATTTTAACTTGATACTGACCTTGTTTTGAAAAATAAACTGTCATACAAGCGGATATGAATCAGAATATATAAAGTTTAAAATGTATAATGGGTTAAAATACATAATGGTTCAAAATATATAATGGTATTTTCTGTGTAACTATTAGCTGGATTAACTGTTTTGATAGCATAATATATAGATTATTTGAGGTTTGGTTTGGTTTAGTTTTTAACAATTCTGTTGAGAAAACTGCATTATATTTTTAAACCATTATGTATTTTAGTCTATTATACATTTTAAACTTTATGTTTTTTAATATATATCCCGTACAAGTCCTAGTTACGTGAATAAGGTGTAAGTTGTATGTTTCCAGCATGCCAATGAAGATGTGGAGAAGATGATCCTTGGCAACAAGTGTGACATGGAGGAGAAGCGAGCCGTCAGCAAGGAGCGAGGAGAGGCGGTGAGAGAAACTTTCTAATATTCCTGAAGTTGTGCGACTTTGCCAGCTTCATGATAAACTCTAGGTCCAAATTTATCAAAAACTACCCTAACTACCAACAACAAACCTCACCCTCTGTTAATTTTAAATACTTATAAGAGTCCCATGCTTCTGCCATATTCTTCTTATTTGACCTCTTTGTGCTTAAAACGATTGAGGCAGAAAAAAGTCTACTTTAATAATGTTTTGGGTGTTCCCAGCCTGCGCTCATAGGCCGCGGCGTGTGGTAACTTGTTGTGTAAAGCTTGAATTAATTAGCGTCCATGCTGCGTCGCTCGCGTGACTCAGCGGGACCGAGGAACAACCGGCAGAGTTGCCTCACTGTGTACACGAGGGTAGATATATCTATACAGCCATCATGTCAAGTATATGTGTCCTCGACCTTATTATTTGTGGCACAAAGGTGTATAGATGTTTTTGAAGTTGTGGTAACATACATGCCTTTGACTGTACTGCTATACTGGTTTACCATCACCTGCAATCTCATTAAACTGTATAATGTCTCTGTAGTGTGTAATTAATCGTTAAATAATTAGGTCGAACAACATACATACAAGGCTAAGTTAGAGTTGTGTGGGTGGCCTAGACATTCCATTAATCTATCTTCAGATATACTTTCAACTCTGTTTATCGCGATCCTGACATATCATATTGCTACGATCCTGACTTTGGCTGTAGTGCCTGTAGTAAATGGTGGCGGGATTACCTCACCCCGCCCACCGCCGCCGGAGGATGTCGGGCGTTGAGCAATGCGCATCCTCAGCAGCAACACTCATTAAAGTGTTTACGGCCACTCGGTTGAGGCCGAATTAATTGCTCCTGTTTATTGTGCCGCGCCGCCGCCGAAACCATAACAATGCTTATTGATTGAAGGCCCGATTGTTTCCTATTGCGGCTTGATTATTACAATTAACGCTGCTGTAAAAGAGTGTGTGTATTCTATCAGTTCTCGATTACATGTATTCTTTTCTACTGTTTCCGTCATTGAAAATATTTTGTCTAAAAATTGTCGCTAGCCGCGGTATGACGGTGATAAAAATACGTGAAATGGCACTTTCTCGTATATTTATGAGCCGCGCGTCGCTCGGACCGACACGCAAAACTTCACACTAAGTTTTACTGTTACTAATAATGTTTAATTGCTCGTAATTAGATATCATTCAGCGGCATATCAGAAAAATCGGCCAGTGTGTTTTTTGTACTATTTAAGGATAATAGCCGTGGTAGCCTAGTGGTTTGACCTGTGGCCTCTCAAGCAGAGCGTCGTGGGTTCAAATCCTGGGCTCGCACCTCTGAGTTTTTCGGAAATTATGTGCGAAAATTACATTTGTAATTTGTCATGAGCTTTTCGGTGAAGGAAAACATCGTGAGGAAACCTGCACACATCTGCGAAGAAATTCAATGGTGTGTGTTAAGTTCCCAATCCGCACTGGGCGCGCGTGGGAACTAGCCCAAACCCTCCAATACACGGAGGAGGCCTATGCCATGAGGCACGCCGAATTTCGCGACAATTTAATAAATAAATAATAAATAAACGACAATAACAACAACAACATGTACTTACTGAAATTGTAGCGAATTCGGAATAAAAAGGCTTTAAAAAGAAAAAAAAAAAGGATAGTACATCAACTAAGCCGATCAACTAGGGAACATGACTAAAGCCGAACATGTCAACTGTGTAACAATCTAGATTTATTTTATTTTATGCTGTTTGTTGTAAAATATCCATTTGACTGTTAACCTACGTTTAAATTAGTTGCATAAAATTTTGGTACTTAATAGTAATAGTATACCGTACCAGTGTTTTAATTTTTTTACCTGTACTGCTCGGGGTTCCGTATCATATATGTTCGATGGAGTGTGAAAGCGTATAGTTTGGTGGTTGCAGATAGCGCGCGAGCACGGCATCCGCTTCATGGAGACGTCGGCGAAGGCGAACGTGAACATCGAGCGCGCGTTCAGCGAGCTGGCCGAGGCCATCCTGGACAAGTCCGCGGGCCGCGCCGACCCCGACCAGGCGCGCATCGCCGTCGAGCGCCGCCCCTCCCGCGCGCCCCCCGCCCGCGCCTGCTGCACGTAGGCCACGCCCACACACCCCCAACACACACACACACACCCGCACACCCGCACACAGTCGAGTCCCTCAGTACCTTACAAGACAACAAACCGTTCAATAATTACACGACTCAATGTTAGTTAAGCGAATGTTACGAGCTGTTGCTTTTATAGATATTGGGGGATTTGACACCGGGGCCAGTGTGCGCTAACAGTGCAGTACGCGATAAAAGTGAGAAGTGGGAAGATCCCTTTTTGTTAATGGGAAAATTATACTTCACGTCGCCCCGGGCCGTAAGTAGCGATTTATCGGCCGCTACGCGAGCGGAAATTTCCACTTCCTGGCCAGGGGAACACGTAAATTTGTGTACACACCTGTGGCGGTGATAAAGAAAGCCTCCGCTCGTATGTTTATCGGGTTCGCCTTTGGCTCGTGCTACAAATTCCTGCGATCTGGGACATTCTTTATTTCACCACCCTCGGAATGTAATGTACTATTATTATTGTATTTAATGTTGTTGCGTGCATCGTTAGTGCGAGCTGGCCCCGGTGCCGGGCGCGACAGGGGCCGGCGCGATTCTAAACAATGCAATATCGATACTCCTGTGGGACCGAATACGAACAAGTCGAGCCGACACCTGTCGCCTAATATTAACAGACTATTCAGATCGTTAGTTTTTATAACACGAGGCAGACTCGGTTTATATGTTTAAAATACCGGGACAGATGTGTGATGTTATATTCTATATCCACGGGAAGTGCGGCTGTGGATCACGGATGCATTGTAAAATAATTGTTGCGAACGATCCAGCGATCACTCGTTGCGAAGAAGCAGTAGTCGCCAGCGCCGCGGCGGGCGGGCCGGCCGACCCTAGCTTTCGATAATATTTATATTTAACTTACTGTATAGGTAATGTAATACGTTAGATCGCTTTGTGTTTAAACTTTAGGAGCTTGCGGAACGGTGGAGTCATTCGTCTAGTCGCAAATAATTAATAATTTCGGTGCAAAAACAAAAATCTAAGGCAGCGGAAACGAGCCGGCTTTGGAACGCTGCGACAGGCCGCCGTCGGTCACTTAGTGTAGAAACGGGACGGGCGGCAAATCTCTTCGTTTTTTTAACTTTTGATATGATGTGAAACTAGGTATTAAGATGTCAAGTGGCCCCGGATTCGTTTAAAACGCGAGTATAGTTTCGTGTAATACCGATCACTCGTGTATTATTTGTGTATTCCACGCTTAGTAAATGTCGGAGGTCTGATGTCGTGCGGTGTGTTAGGTCGTTAGCTATTTCTCAACTAATCGCTTTACGCCACCGGGAACGTAGACCGCCGCTCTTTGTATATATCTAATTAAATTTTACTTATTCGTTATGTGGATGAATATTTGATATGTATATCGGGCGCGAATAAGAGCAACGAGTTACTATTATAAGGATACAACAAAGCAAGCAATATAAGTTTTGCTATTTTGAACACTATCAATTATTAGTAATTAAATTTTACTATTCTATTGATGCGTGTAACATTTTATTAACAATTAAAAAGTAAATTCGAAAATAATTATTAAGCATATTTTTACTGCATTGTTCAGCTCTCATATATCATAATCATGAAAAATAAATCGTATATTTGTTTTGTGCAATACAATACATACAGTAGTGATGCTCACGCTTCTCGACATGATATTTTATATTGGTTATGAGGGGGCTCGGGGCAGGGGGCCAAGGACGCTCGCCCTCCACAGACGTACATTCGAAACAATAGACCATATTACGTAATTCATTGTGAATAGGCTAATAGCCCACAAGCCTCACAAGAAAACACAGCTTTTAAACAGATTATGAAGATTTTAACAAGTTTTATTGCATCTTAGAAACACTCACGCTGCAATAATACCTAGTGATAGAAATGGCTTCCACAGTAAAGCAGACACGAGTCAAGCGCAAATATTAATTATTATGTTAGAGCGTATGCGCACGGCGTATGTTGACGCACAGACTATGCGCAGACGCAGCTGACGCGCTTCTGGCAAACGAGATTCAGTCTGGACATTTTTGGGCATTTATGGTGCGTAAAACATATAATATGCCGTGTGCAGCTCTTGATTACCGGGTCACGGGACCTCCGGGTAACTCGCATGTTTTACTTAATTAATTTAGTTGTCAGTCTCAGTCGGGGGCTGGTCTCGAACCATCTTCATTTTGTGCTGGATTTGAAAAGAGTCCACGAAAATCCGCGTGATTACGAAATCTGTCATTGTCACGAAGGCTCTTGTTTGGGAAGGCATCAAAGCTGAAGGTATCCTTGGGCAGCCGCGGGGTGCGGGGTGCGGGCGGCTCGCTTGTTGCGCGGCGTGTGGCGCGCGCTCGCCGCAGACGCCTTAGTTCTCTGTACATGGATAAGGGTGATCTTATTTTGTTTAACGCTAGTTGACAGCTGTTAATAATGCCGACGCCATTGAGCTGGTGCATTTTTAATGGACGCGTGGCGCAGAGGGTATGTGACGGTATATTGTTAACATGATGTATGTACGTGGATTATACATAAATTCCTATTTTATCGTACGGTGTATGTGTCGTCGGTTTTTACCTGCTTTTATAAATAAACATCAGCATTGTATATTATGTTCATATTAAACGACCTATCGTAATTTGTTGTGTTATTTTATTGTATTTTATCATCCGCAAACAGGAACCTCTAGCGGGTCCCGTTCCTCTAAATACAGTACTCTGCTATAAAGATTGCACATCAGTCTTCTCGGCTGATTTCCGGTTCGTAGAGCGTCGTCTCGCTCTAACTTACTCGATGCCAATTGTCTCTTTCCAAAGACCGAAGTGCAATATTAACATGTGTAAAATCTCTTTAAGTAAGTCAGCATCAAAGTTGATAAACAGCTCAAAATATACATACGACTATCGCCAAGGTAATAAAAATGAAAATATTTTTAAACTTATCTCAGTTCATCAATTTCTGACGCTAACTGTACCTAACTAAATATTTTAAACGTTATAAAGAATGAACAAAAACAGTTATGTACTCGCAAACCTCATTCTTCTGATTACACTGGCAAACAATAACACAACTAATTAGCCTATATTACGTAGTTATCGCAAAGAAAAAATATTAAAACAAACTATTTATTGTGGAATCCTGGAATCGATACAGGAAATTGGTGGCAGAACCAACACAAGCCGCATTACTCACAGAAGAGTAGTTTTCCTATCACTACAAACAAAGTCGTTGAGCGCAGTTTGGAATAGTGCTCTTATAGTGGAAAACAATCTAATTCTCAGTCTAAACAATAGTTTGTTATTGTCTTTATTGATGTCGGGGGTTATCGCGGGTCGCGGGACTAGCGGCACAGTATGTGCTAGCGGCCAGGGGCCACTACGTATTGGTCGGTCAACTCAGTACTGCGCCCGCGCTGGCGAGAGATACTACGATGGACACTAAGCTGGTGGTGCGTGTGATGTTGCTGCTCGGCAGCCTGCAGCTGGCGGACTTTACTGATCGTGAGTATTTTTTATTATGCCTTTGAATATATTGTAAATGACTCCTGTCGATAGCCATCATAATCGATGAGTAAATTTTCGGCGAGTCGAGAAGAGCATTTTTCTTCTACTCTTGTCTTCTATTTTTGTAATTTTCGAGTATACGAGTGATGCGCTTTAAAGTCGAACTACAAATTCGATAAGCACGCGAATACGCGGTGAATGCCGTATCTTCACGTGGAACTTTAAAATTTTATCGAGTCTACATCGTTATTTTATTTTATACGGATCGTGAGCGCATAGCTCAGAGTACCGACAGTACCGAGTACCGGTCAGTGATGGGGTGGTGCGTGGGATGTTGCAGCGGGCTGCGTGATCGAGCTGTGGTGCCGCGAGTGCGTGCCGGACGCCATGCCGCTGGTGGAGTCGCACCGCGCGGCCGCGGGCGCGCTGCGGGCCGCCGCGGGCGACGAGCTGGCGCTGGCCTGCCGCGGCACGCGCTTCGCCGCCTACCCCACGCGCGACACGCTGCTGGTCGTCTGCGAGGCCGGCCGCTTCCGCGTGCGACACGACAACACGCTGCGCCATCTGCTCGAGCTCGGCTGCCAGGAGAACCTGTTCGAGGACGTGCTGCACGAGGTACTCCGTTTACTCTCGAGCGGATCGCTCGGTTACCGATGCGAGCTTCGCTCGGCATCAGGTGTAGTAGGTAGCTAAAGCGACTTTTTTGGATAGTGACGATCGACTATCAGTCGATGCAGTTGTGATCACGATTCTGTTCGTTTTTTGCAATAGCAGCGGCAGTTCGATCAAAGTAGGTTTTTGATGATGCGCTTCACGTGCAGATCGAGCACTGCGCGCCGCCGTACCAGGGGCGCGCGTACCAGACGGCGACCGCGCACGGCACGCGGCACCTGGCCGCGCTGTGCTTCGACGCGGACCTGGCGCTGCCGCGGGCGGCGCGCGTGTCCGCCGCGGGCGCGCTGACGCTGCGGCCGCACCGCGACGGCGCCGCGCCGCGCAGCCTGCTCGGCAACTTCAACCAGATGTTCGACGCGCGCACGCGCGCCGACGCCGAGCGGCTCTACTCGGACGCGGCGCGGCTCAACCGGCGCCTGCGCGAGCTGCTCAAGCACGACGACGTCACGCTCGCCGACCAGGAGCTGGTGGCGGCGCCGCTGCTGCCCCCGGGCTACTTCGAGGACCAGGATATGCGCGCGGCCTCGTTCCCGTCCGGGCTGGTGGCGGCGTGGCGCGGCGTGGCGCGCGGCAACCTGCACCGGCTGCAGCGGGCCGTGGCGGCGCGGCTGGCGGCGGCGCGCGCGGCGCGGGCGCGGCTGCACGTGTGGGCGGGCACGCACGGCGCCATGTCGCTGCGCGCGGGCCGCGGGCGCCGGCCGCTGCACCTGGCGCCGGGCCGCTTCCCGGTGCCGCGCTACCTGTGGACGCTGCTGCACGCGCCCGAGCGGCGCCGCGCGCTCGCGCTGGTGCTGCTGAACGACCCGTTCGTGGCGGTGAGCGAGATCCGCGAGGCGGTGTTCTGCGAGAGCGCGTGCGCGCGCGCGCCGTGGCTGCGCGAGCTGCTCGCGAACCGCGACTACGAGACGCCGGCGCTGGGGCTCGTGTTCTGCTGCGACGCGCACTCGTTCGCCGCGGCCGTGCCGGAGATGCCGCGCGCGGTGCTCGCGGACGTGCCGCCCGGCGCCGACGGCATGCTCCTCGAATTCCTCGACGACGTGCCGCGAAACGCTTCGACGGTACCGCGGATTTAGGAAATCAAACGATTTGTGTGAAGAGAAATTTTTATTAAAAATATTACAGATATTTGATTTCACCGATCCCCTAGTCCTTCTCGGCGATCGCCGTCAAGTGTCGTTCGATTTCGCTCTCTGTGAGTACGCTGCGAAACAAAATAGGAACAATTAAAAAAAAACTACTTTTTCCACAGCGGTTTCAAAATAAAAGGCCACTCCTTCGAACCTGACTCGACGCGCCAGGCGCGATCCCACATTAGAACGAGATAAAATATATACAACTCGACAACAGTCGTAAAACGGCAAGCGTAAAAAGACAGCACTCACTGGAACTTGGGGTTGTCCTTGGTGACGATGCCGATCTCGATCTCGTTGGGCTTGAAGTCGACGGCCAGCACGTGCTGCAGGCAGCTGACCGCCAGCTGCACCGCGTCGGCGGCCGGCAGCGCCGCGCGCTTCTTCAGCTTCTTCTCCAGGTAGGCGCCCGCGTCCGTGGCCTTGGCGCCCGCCGCGCACGCCGCGTACGCGCAGTAGTAGCCCGACGGGTCCGTCTTGTACACCGCGGGGCCCGACTCCGGGTCCATCGCGATCAGCATCATGCCTGTACACACCACCCGCTCATAAACCCGCTAACACCATCTGCGATAGCGCTGCATCATCGATAAACAATGGCCAACCATAGCAATAGTGTAGACCAAACCGACGTTCGGCAACAGGTGGAACGCGAAAGGTTGAACCTTGATTTGTCAAATATTGTAATATTTGCTGACTCCTGGGTGTAGACTAAACAAACTATACTCGGGAGTAAAAACAACCGGGTCACTTTTCATACAACTTTTTACTGGAAGTGACCCGGTTTTTTTGCTCCCGAGTATACATTAAATAGGCACTTAAAATATAAGTGAGACGATATCACGAAAAACAGACCAGCTGTCGCTGTAGGTGCATGTAGAAAAAAATGATCAATCTCGAATTTTAACTGTCACTGGGGTCCCTTAAGCTCAGAGCGTGTGAGATAAAAGAACACGTCAACCTCGCCCCCCTATACAACTCTCTCTTTTTTGCTTTGCTAATCTATTACTGTATTGCCAGCAAAAGTAGAGCTTTTAGAATCAGATGAACAATGGTAATATAAGGGGGTAGATAGGTGTACTGACTGCATCCGAGCGGGCGCATCTCCGCGTTCTGCGTGTAGACCTGCGAGATGTCGGCGACGCGGCGGCACAGCACGTGCGCCGGCACCTCGCAGCCGTACTTGTACTGCCAGTTGGCCGCCTCGTAGCGCGCGCGCTGCACCTGCGACTTGCTGTCCGCTGCAACACACACCAACGCCGCTTGTACAGAATACAGAGCAGCAGAAATAGACACTTATACCAAGTTTTTTTTATATGAATAGCAAGGCAAATAAATGAGCAAGTGGGTCACCTGATGGTAAGTGATCACCACTGCCCATAGACACCCGCAACCCTGGAGGGATCGCAGATGCGTTGCCAACCTAGAGGGCTAAGATGAAGCGCCTCTTGTGCTCGTAATTTCCCCGACTGTCATACTCTCCACAACGGAACACAGTAGCGCAAGCATTGCTGCTTAGTGGCAGGATTAGCGAGTAAGATGGTGGTAGCGATCCGGACGGACCTTGCACAATGACCCACTTCTGCTACTGAAACTAATAAGATTTCAATAATGCAGTAAAATAAGTGCCAACCAATCATGCCAGTCATAACGCATCCGATGCTGTCAGTGAGAGGGAAGAGGTGTGTGACGGAGGCGGGGTCGAGCAGGCGGTCCGGCACCTTGCGCTGCGCCGCCACCACGGCCGAGTCCGCGCCGCGGAGCGCCACTGACGTCAGCCCGCCTTGGTTGATTGCTTTCAGGGCATACTCTGAAACAAACACCAATTGCTCTTTACATGAACACTCCAATACAATCCTAGCTTTAGCAGGTCTCTACAAACATGTTGCGGACATTGGCAGCCTACAGTATCCCATGACAATTAAGAGAAATTATAGTGTCTACAGAAACATTCCAGTCACATAAAGTAACCTGAAAGTATGCAATGATCGAGGATAATCCTAACCGGTTGATGAAAAGTTGTAGATTTATAGTCTACTACTTGCAGATATTTAATGTGGTTGATTAAATAATTGCAGGTGTCGAAGTTTCTATAAGAATGGTATTGTAAACTAAAAGTTTGTAACCAACTTACCGACTTGATAAAGTCTGCCCTCTGGAGAGAAGATAGTAATATGTCTATCAAATCCAGCGCTGCTTTCGCGTGCCATTTTGTTATAATATCAAGTACCTTTAAAATAATTATGTGCAAAATATGCCGAATAAAATCACTTTTGTTTGACAGCCGCTTTAGAATGACAAACGAAACGCTTCAAATTTTCCTTTCTCATCCCCGGACTCCCGAGTTTTTACAGAGCTACTCATTGACAACCTAACAACCAATGAAAAGTGATATTGTACGTTTTGGCCAATGACATCTTATGCGACATAAACATACGGACATTGAAAACTAACCAATTCTACGAAAAGTATATTTGAAATAGCCGTTTTCATATTATTATTTGGTTGTTTGAAATACATATACACTAATTATGAATTCAAATGAAATGATGTTCTAAAATATTTTTGATGAAAACCTGTCTAGACAGATTGGACAGCTCTAGAGCTGCCCAGAACTTTATGGTATTAAAAAAAAATAACATTGGTTATGGTCTTGCTTTTGACATTTATTCAATCTTTCTATTTTGTCTATGTCCTCAGTTGAAGTTTGGTCGGTTGACGAGGAGGTTGTGTGATTTTGAATTTTGATTTGAATTTTATTTCGTAGTCTTATTTCGTTTATTTTACCAATTTTCAAATAAAACCGTTAGGCCTTGCGTTAATATACTCAACAGGCAATAGCTACATTTTTTACGTTTGCTCTAAGAGTAGTAATCGGTTAGCAAAATGCAAGAAACCGTTACAACCGCGCCAGAGCGTAAATCTTTGTTGTCTTCGTTCCTGGATGTCCTGGAGGCGCAGGGCAAGACAGCGGCGGCGGAGCGCCAGCTGCAGGAGGAGCGGTACAGGCGCCGAGCACAGCGCATATACGATTACCATGGTAGGTGCTGCTCCATATTGCACCAGCACTTGGCGCTCAAACCTTATCAGTGTCGTTTAATATAATATCCGACGCTTGTCTAAAATATTTACATAGTCACTATCTTTGTTATGTTAATGTTAGGGATCGATTTCGAAAATTCTGCAAGTCAACATAATATTTGTAAGCATCAGTTACTCACTTAATTTGGTAATTGTTTTTTAATGGTTTTCTAAGTAAATATCAATAATTAATAGAATTACTCCTATGTGCGAAAATTTGCTATGAATGGAGTAATAATAAATATACTGAGAGATATGTAAATAGGTATTCAATGGAAAAGTAATTTTATTTCCTTTTATATATTTTTATCAACAAACCTGTACCATGATTAATTAGCCAACAGACATTACACAGCCTGCAGGCTTATTGTCTAACTCGCTCGCAATCACCATCGTCTTCATTTTGACAGTTCATGTATGGGCTGACAATTGGCATCGGCATCAGCTAGCTGTCACATTCATACAAGAACTGTCAAAATGAACACGATGGCGATTGCGAGCGAGTTAGACAATAAGCCTACTGAGCCTCTAGAGCTGAGCTTCAGTTTTAACAGACATATACCTTGAGTAATATGGAAGTGACGTAAACTCAAATGAGAGATTCAAAGATTCAAAACTAAATCAAAACATGAAAAGGGTTTTTTTTTTTATTAATTCCCATCAGATAGGTTACTATCCAAATTTCTTTGGGAATAAGTTATTAGTATCTAAAATTTTTTGCCTTAATTCTCACACTGGACATTCTGCAATCTGGAGCAGCTGTAAAATTTGGTCTTTTCATCTTTTATTTAATTTCATGAATCCTATTTGTTTTTAAATGTTAATTGGTGTTTTTTCTATATGTATTTACTCAGTTTGTAATAATCAATGGCACCATTGTACAGACAGATCCTCAGGAAGACTGTATTCATTTATTGTTTTCATAGCGAGTGTTACTCTCATACATTTAGGATATACTTAAATTACTCAGTGTTCAGTTCTTACTGCATTTGATTTAAGGGTTCCATACACAAAAAAGAAAAAATAAACCGTAATGGGATCACTTTGTTGTCCCCATTTGTCTGTTTATGTATGTAACAGACATACATAAACTGCCTGTCCATCTGTCGGTCGGTCAGTCTGTCCATCTGCCAGTCTTTTGGTCTGTCCATCCATCTGTCTGTCTATCCATGTTTGTGTATCAAGAACTTTTTCTTCAGAATATGTGGTATCAATTTGAAATATTATGAAGTTTTGTTATTTAAATTTACTACACCACTGGACTTTATTCGACATGCATGCAAGTAGTAAATGCAAACTGTTCAGCTGCTATTCCACACACACACCCACACACACACACACACACACACACCATGATTTAGTGGATTATTCTGGCTTTTAATATCTCCACTATAATACAGCTCTATGTAGTAAGAGTCAAAGTCAAAGGTCATATGCCTTTACTCCTTATCGCATGGGGATAAGGTGAAAATCTGTCTATAAATTTTTGACGTGAATTTACCGACGTCTGGGTAGGCGGGGTCGCCCAGGGCGCCTGACGCAAAAGGGCGCCGCATACGAGAGAATAGGGACTGTTACAAAAGCTGTTTTAGTGGTGCATTCGCGGTTAGATTTGACTCGTGGTACTGTCTGGTGCGTAGATCGGCAGCGGCGCGAGGTGGTGGAGCTGCGGCGCTGCCTGGACTACGTGTCGCAGCACGCGCACGTGCTGGAGAGCGTGCTGCGCGGCGCGGGCACGGCGGGCGCGGGCGCGGGGGCGGCGGGGGGCGAGGACGTGCCGCTCAGCGCGGGGCTGGTGCGCCAGGCCGCCGCGCTGCAGCGCTGCATGGCGCAGTGCGTGGCCAACGCCGCGCAGATCCGCGCGCTGCTCGCCGCCACGCACCAGCCGCAGATGGACCAGATGCTCGCCAAAATGGTAAGCCCACGCAGCTGCCTGCACCCGCGACCTGCTGAAGGACCCTACCTTCAGGAGTTACGGCGGTCCGTTAGTCCTGAAGGTCGCCGAACCCGCCCCTTCGATGGGTTACTTGCTAATCATTTAGAGTATTTTCATATTGTCGCAATCGCACTACTCCCTCGCCTGGCGATCCTTTTTCTGATGTCATCGAAATGTACCTAAGCGATCAGCATGACCGCACGTATCTAAACACGTTTTCAGGATAAATAAGATCCCTGAAACCATGCGGTTCTCCCTCGTCTGAACGGATCATCGAGTTTCTCTTCGAAACCAGTTCCTGCTCATCCTTCTTTAAACACCAAACATCAATTTATAACGTAACACGTAACGCCTTTTTCCTCCTATCCTCCATTCTGCTAGGATAGATACCGAAATATGTGCCGAGAAACCCCAGAACTTCGGCTTCCTCCCCTTCCACAACTTAATTTTTGGGTGCTTAAAACAACCAGTATTGTTTAATCTTATTATCTTCGTACCAGCCACCAGCGCCTACGTACTCCTGCCTGGCCTGATAGCGAAATTAATACTTTCCTTTTAACTAGATTCCATGTCAAGGTTTGCTACCTAGCAAACTCCCCACAAGAAGGAATCACGACATGTCTGAGAAAAGCCCAAGCCGGTCTGGCCGCCGGACGGTTGGCGACTTTATGAATATTTACACTTTTAAGTACGTTGTTGGTGACCTTGTCGAAGCCAATACGAAGCTGACAATTATTTATTTATTTATTAATTCAACATTTATTATAAATCAACATTCCACTTTACTTATTAGATTAAACATTGGTCCTGACAAACGTTTAAAGACTATAGTGTGCAGTAACAGCCCAAGTAGACCGAGGCCTGTGTTAGGGCTAGTTACAAAGTTACATGACACAGTATTTTTTACAATGCGTATAGCATTAGCGACGAAAGTTGTCTCTCTTCGCCGAGCTTTTCTGTACACCTTCATGGAGATTAGCTTATTTAATTATTTCCGAGATTGTAATCAACTAAATAGCGGCCCAGATAAGCTTGAGCCTGTTGACCCGTGAAGTTGGAGCCGCGGTCGCCCGTCCCCCGCAGCCTTCCGGCCGAGACGCCAAAGTTCAACCTCCCCCATTAGCTTTATTGCTTCATATAAAACACTGAGTAAGTAATTACAACCATGCGCTTGTTTAATCACGCGTGGAACGTTCTCGCGCTCGGCTACCCCCAGCTGATTGTCTCAGGTTCCCACGTCGAGAGCTAAAAACCGTGACACGTGACAAATGACTGTCTTTACAAACAGCTCGCGGTGCTGCGGCGGAGGCCTGCTTCCGGGTGTGCGAGTCAAGGGCTCCCAAACGGCTGGGCCCGCAAAAACTCCTCGTTAGTGCACTTAAGACAAATTACACCAGAAATGACTCATTATCCGTTATCATGTCAACTACTAATGACCGCGTAGGTATTAAGACAGCCCTAAACTTGGCCTCTAATTGACATTTTAAGCGGTTGTGGTTGAGCGATCAAAACAGTTATTATATCCGCACTGCTAATTAACATTGAGTAGCATTATTGTTTTTGTTACGGGCCATTTCCTGTTTACCTGCCCTGTTGGTAAATGTCAAGTCTGGAGAGCAGGTCGCGTGACATTTCCAATTGGCTGACCTGGAGTGTGCCCTCGCCGGGCGGCCGCGTGGACCGCCGCGCGCCTGTTTACCTTTAATTCATATTTAAGGGTCGGCTCAAATGACTTGTAAACACGTCAACACGTCGCCCTTACTTCCTTCCACCTCTTAAAGTATTTCACGTATGTCTCTAGGGCATGTCGGCAAATATCTTCCGTTTTAACTCTTGCAATATGAATAATGTAGGCGGATTTTATAGCTACGCAACCAGTTTCGTCTGATATCGTATCGGCTATCGGCGCGCGACGCGGCGTCCTCAAACTGGTAATCCGCGCTGTCGGTAATTCACGCGCTCATTCGTGTCATCGATTACGAGTTTTAAGGTCGCGTCGTGAACTAGAATCAACGAGGGGTGAACGAAATTTAGTTGCTAGGTGATAAAAATAAGCACCGGACCGTCTGATGTAAATACAGTCTATTATTACCGTCAACAGCGTCGCTAAAGGCAGTCATTCCGTTTGAGTGCCCTATGCCTACTCAGAGTAATGGTGATCTCCCGAAGCTGCTCCGTCGCGTGTCGCGTCCCGTAACGACCGCCATAACCCGCGTATCATGTTTATGTATGTCCCGCGACCTATATTTCTCGACATTACGCTTCTTTCTTGCCCTTTTCGTGTTATTTTTCAGGTTCGATGCGTTATAGATAGATTTTGTAAAATCGTATAAGTCCACAAGTCGTATAGAACCATCAAGCACAGCGCTTTATCTATACATAGTTATGTGATCTAAAAAAAGAGTTTGCGAAAGTCTTGATCCGCCGGCTTCAATTAGGAGCGGCCTTGCCCGCGGGTCGCCGGGGCCGCGCGCTGAGCGCCGCACACGTCCCTTTATTGACCTCTAGTCTGCGCTTAAAGGTAAATTGATTGGTTTAATTAGCGAGCGGTGTCACCGGCTGTTTGGACGCGAGCTGTAATTGGGTTGGCGGTGGTTAGTGGCTGGGCGGAGAGTGCTTGGTGCGCGGGTGACGGGCCGTTCACCCCGGCTGGCACCAGTTCGCTATTATCACGTTAGCTCGTACGTACCTGCTTACCCTCATATGGTACTGTTACATGCTATGCTGATCGCTGCATAAGGTTCAGTGTGGGCGTGTAGCTCTGTGGTTAGATCAAGACTTGACTCTTTAATTTTTTACCCAAATGCAGCAAAAAGGAATGCTTATACTTTTTACGGACTATGTTTTTGACTGTCAAAATAGTAGGATTATTTTTGAATGTTTTGTTTTTGCGAGTTGTTATCAGATCAATGCTCATTCACACATATCGGGTGGAAAGTAAAACGTAAAGATAACCTGCTGCGCTACATTATTGTAGAGCAATCGCATTAAAAACATTACACCTAATAGCAATGAATTTGTAGTCAAAAACAGTCCTAGAAGTTTACTTTTCAAACTCGTATTGGCGCGAGTGTAAACTTCCCTAGTGACAATAAAATAAAATAAATCCTAAGTTCTTAAAGTGCTTCCTCGTAGCTCAGGTCAGCGCTCTCGCAACATACGTTTAGAATTATGTATTCTTAACCGTTATTGTGGTAGTTCATTATGAGAATAATCGTAAAAATAACGTACACGTCAACCTCGTATTGTAGAGTATGAGAACCGCGCAGCCGTGGGATAATAGCGCAACAATCAGAGCCGATACAATTCGGCGCGGGCGGCGATGAAATCACGCGGACGCCAATTAAGCGACATTAGGCAGTTGAAGGTGCCGGCGATTGTAATTAACACGGTCCCGCGGCCGCCCGCCTCGCCCGTTACACACGGGAACCCGCCAATTGCCATTGTCACTTCATTTCCTTATTGTTAATGATCTTACGAAGGCAAGATCCGCTTGCCCGTGCGCATGCCTACCACATTGCTGGAACAATATTGCAGGGAGAATAGCGATTCCACATTTTGCCGTATTCAAACAGGACTTAATTCCTTCGCAACGAGAAACAAACAAGCGTAACGACGCCGCCGACGCATCAGCGTAACGCGCGTTGTGCATGCGGCCCGCTCCAGTGAAAGTTTAATCGCTTTAAAATCGGTTAAATGCGGGGCTTGGTTGCTAATGCAACCGCTATTACTTGGCGGCATGTCGCGCGCGGTGTGCAGCGTGGGGCGACGCGCGAGCGCCGACCCGTCTGCCGCTGCACTTGTCATTGAACTCGCTATTTTCACATCGGCCGCGCCGGCGACTCCGCCACCCTCCGACGACGGACCATTAAAGTGCTCTTGTTAGGTCTTATTTATGTAAATAGTCTCGCTCTGTGAGCTGTCTGCCGGGCGGCCTCCTTTCATCTAAATGCATTCTTAGTTTTGAAATATTGCTGCAAACTTGGCTCTTTACAGCACAATGCATCTAAGATATTTAATAGCTCCGCTCGTCGCGTCGGGTCGCATGCGTTTACAGCTTTTTGTGATATAAAACGGCAATGTTCGCAGGCTCTATGTCTCGCTCGCTCGGCTCTCGGCCGGGGCTGGTTGCATGCGCCGTAAACGCGCGCGTTGTTTTTATTCAATTCTACTTTTACTAGAACAGGGTCCCTGCCCTGCTGAAACACGCTATTCAGAAGCGTTCACTTGCGCAACCCGACACGACTCGCTGCATGACGTGAATAATAATTTGCTGACAAAGGCAAGGCACAACGGCGACCGATGTGGGGCAGGCAGGTGCTTGCGGTTTCATTATGAAACTTATTCTTTAGATCGGCCGCCCAGCTGGGCAACATTTTATGTAGGAAACTTCGGACATCGAAGTTGTTGAACTTTTATTGGAATCCAATTAGTGATCTGTAGCTTCCGGAGCGTGTCGGTGTGGGTCGCATTGTCCGCGATTGGTCGCGCGCGGCGCGGGCCCCGAGGTGGCTCTGCGGGCGCGGACCCCGGGGACTCCAGCGGCAGCGGGGGAGGGGGGGGGGGGGGGGGGGGAGGTCGCTCACGGTCAAACTTTTCATTTGCACTTTACGGAATTACTTTCATATACATCCCGCCTCGAAGCTAAAGAGTTCTTGGTAACTATAGATAGTGTTACTCTACTGGGGATAACTTAGTAATGGAATTGTTTCAATTGAATTCATGTAACCACACCACAGAGGACACACAGCAAGCACAGACGAGTTTGAATTGTAAAAACTCGATGTTGTCAATGATATTCAGAGCGCTGCTGATAATCGGCGGTTATCAATCGGCGAGTGCTGCAATTAATAACAAAACAAGCGATGTCGTCGATAACGCGCGGTCGCCGACCTCGGCCTAGACTAGAGTTTAAACTAGTTCACAAAATGTAACGAGTTTGGTGCTGGAGTGACTCGTTTGTCGTATTACAGCAACTGAGTTACTTGTCACTCTTGTTGAAAATGTAACGATGCCATTTTTTGCTACTTTTGCCGAAACGACACTCGTGCATAAACACCGTGCACGTGACAAGGGTTGCTTGTGCGAACGTTAATGTTATACATGGGCTCAGACGTCTAGACTGACATTCCGTATGCAGCATAGCTCAACTCATTAGTCATTAGACACGTCATAGAAATAGAATGAATTAGAGTTCGCATCATGCCGAGTGGGACTTTAGTGTTGTTGTGTCATGCGTCCGCAATGAGGGCGCGCACGCGCCGCAGCCGCCGACACGCGCCCGCGCCTGCGCGACCAACCACAGAATGCACTCCGCGGGTACTCTGGCGCCCAGCGGCGGAGCCTTGTAGTTAGATACTGCCAATAATCGCGTCCACAATTTTTTACGCTGCTTGCATCAGTCGATTGATCAGGCACGCAGTTAGTGTCACAATAAAAAGACAGACAAAGAGCCGAGCACAATGGTGGATAATGTACTTGCGTGGTGGATTTGCATATAAATGGAATTTCGCTTTCTAATGACGGCGCGGCGGCGGCGCGGGCGCTTTGTGCCGCTAATGATAGTGAAAGTGCAGCCGAAGGACCACGCGTGGGCGCCCTGCGCCTGCGACACTACGCGGAACTGAACCTACTACGAGTACATGCTGCTCAGTTAACTATACCAACTTATGAGTGTGGTGAGCTGACGGCAGTTGGTTTACTTTCCCAAACGTACGCCCGCGATTCCAGTTCTTAAATGCCGTTAAACGCAGGCTCTACTTATAATGTACTGTACCTGTTCCTACTCCTTAAATTATTTCCGACAACGAAGTGAACCCGAGAAAATGAAACAGATGGTTCGCTGCTGCGTGCGCTGAATTTGTAATGTCTAAATTCTGGATGTTGGAGATGCAAATCACGCTAAATAAGAAAGATGTCAAGATTAGTGGAAAGTGGGTCGCCGGGGCGCGGGTCGCGGCGCTATCTCGCTGTCGCCACTCTCCAAATTCGCATCGCGCGATGTGATAATGATAGCAATGTTTGCCCTTGCACATGTAGTAACCGATTGATAACTATAACTCTTTCATTTCTACTGCTAAAATGCGGGCTGTCGCAGCATATTCAACGCGGCTCCCGAGCGCGGACGATATCTGGCCCAACCAGTCCCGGACGGGCTTTCACAACCACTTAAGAACGTTACTTTAATAGAAAGGAAAATGCGAGAGTAGCTCACGCTAAGTAACTAAACTACTCTGGCAAATTGATTGTTTTGCGCAACTAACTGTGCTACGTCTATTGGCAAAGTGACGAGTACCCTAGATGGTGTATAACTGTGTCGAGCGAGCTGCAGTGGGTCCGTCGACGCGTGATTGATGGCCGGGCGGCCGCGGCGCCGGCGCCGGCTCGTAGTTCGCGGTCGGGGGCTCGTGCGTTGCTTGTCATAGTTCACGGTCAGTCAAACAGTGTAATATTCCTCCGGGCCGGTGACCACGGGCGCGAGTCTTGCCCCGTGTGGTGTCACGGTGTGGCCGCCGATCAACCGTGTCGACCTGAAACTAGCATATTTCCGTTTTCCTTGCTCGGATTCGGGCATCTGTTTTAGGGCCTTGAAAATATCGCATCGTCCGCGTGTGCCGGGTGTGCGGGCGCGCTCCCGCCGAGCGGCTCTAAATAAATTAGGTCCCCATCTTTTATTTATAAGGCATTGGGATTCTTGCTACCTTTGACCTCTTCACTAACTTATTTATGGAAGCTTTCTCGTTATTTACTACATTCTAGCTACTTATTGTGAAACATACATAAAAGACACGATACATAACATGATACCTTTCTTCTCAGCGATATATAATCCTAGTCAATAGTTTCCTGCAGAGTTTCTAGGAAATCATCCTTATAAAATAATTAAACCAACATCGTGGTATTGATGGGATGGAAAGATATGTACTTAAAAGGAGGTAATGAGCACTAGACAAATAAGAAAGTAGTGAGGTCGCAGCTGGCTATCGACGCGGTATCCATTTCTTGGAACGCTGACAGACGCGACCGCTAGCATTAATCGCGCGCTAATTGCCTGCGCCCGCGCGGGTCAGCCGGCGGGCCTTCACCTTCGCGCCGCCGCCAACTCTCGCCGTCACTGATCTCTGTAACTACAGTCTACACTTCGTAAGCTTAGAAGAATATCAACTAAATAACAGTTACCAACAAACTTCCACCGGCGACCCGACCGAACCGACGAACATGTATGAAGAGATCGATGAATGTGGATGAAGCGAAAGAAGTATGTCAGGATCGTAGCAAGTGGAACAAAGTAGTCTCTGCGGTAAAGAGTTTCCCTGTGGGAAAGAGGCGTCACGGTATGTATGTATGTAACAAACTTCGTGAGTAATTTCACAAATGACTTTAATGCCACTCGGTACTATTATTACACACACAAGCTTATGGTGAGGGTTATAAGCTTGCCCAATATTAAATCTGTTTGCTGACAACTGTGGTCTTAATCAATCAGAACTACCCTAAAATGCTATAAAGTGGAACTGTTGGTGCCAGCATCGCAGTCGCAAGGGTCGCCGGCGGGAGTGGGCGCCGCCGCGCGTGGGCGCTGACTAACTTTCTGCCAGCTCATTAACCAATTGTACCGGCCCCATTAATCCCGGCCTGTGATGTCTCCGCCGCTCGTTCTTAAGTCAAAAATTCACACTGATAGCGCCGAGATCATAACTCACTTAGCTGCATCCGTTCATGCTGACTCGTGCAAATTAGCGGCAGCTTTCCTCTAGCGCGGGAAATAAAAAGCATCGCCAATTGTGCGTACGTTTCCGTTTCACTTTCGAATCGAGTTAATGATTGGTGATTCGGGTGAGCCGCGGGAGGCTCGTCCGGCGGCCGCGGACCGCGGTGCAGCGCCGCGGCCCTGACCGCCACCCGCCAGCCACCAAATATACGCGGCTAAATATACGCGCGCCCACCAATCGACCAAGGTACTAAAAGGGCTCGCTATTTCCGCAAACTGTCGCTGATCGGATATAAAAAGACTAGTTGCGCGCGCGTTCCATCTGTATACGTAATAAAATCTCAGTCATTTTTGCGTTGGGATTTTATCATCGCGTCTTACCGTTCCGATACTTCTATTAATAGTAAAATCGGCATGGATACTTATTATGGCATAGTTACTATGTGTCTGCTATTCCTCCAGAAATTACATATTTTTCCTGTTCGCTGGCCCACGACCGACTTATTCATATTCATGGGAATCGCTTGTTTGCTCTCCGCGTATTGATTATCGCTGAGTAGCGAAAATCGAAGCGGTGATTTCATTGGCGGTTCCGGTGATCGTATCGATGAATGTGCGTAGTAGATAACACATCAGCATCACCAAACTTTTTTCGTGTGCCAAATTTTTATTCCAAATTACAACGCTTAAACTTTATTTTGTAACATTTAGGTCTGCTTACTATTAATCTGTCATCGACATACACTCCACATAAACACGGAAGCGAACTGGTAGGGCTTCCCCTGTCGGGCGAACGCCCTCTTTTCGTCGGTGGTCGATAGCGGGTGGGAGCCGTGTCGGGTGTCGCGGCGAGGTCCCGACGCCCGCAGCTGCCGGCGAGCGAGGTCACGAGCAGCGCCCGCTCTCTCGACCAGAGGCGACGGAAGGTCGGCCCTGAGCCCACGTGCGATGGAACTGCCGTGGCCCACGCCCGAGGCTAGGCGCCAGTAGCCCATTTTATTTGCAGCAATTTATTAATCCTGTGTGATCTCATTGACCTACGTCCATTCGCTAGACCCCTCTGACGAATCCTGCATAAATCATTTAGTTCATGAAATCATGGCGTAAAGCCGAGGCGGGACTTATTACCGCTTTACCGCTTATTTTAAAACCGTACCAGCCGGTATTTACATTCATTCGGATGTAATCTTTACTAGGCACTTTGCAAATCGTTGCCATGACACTACATGACAGATACTATTTTTAATTTATGATTTCTGCCCATCTTGCTTGAGGTAATTTTTGCCAAACTATAATAATAATAATAATAATTTATTCATTGTAAGGTCAATGTGGGTAAGACCGTCTACAAGGCAAGTCCGTCAACACGTTATAACTTTTGAATTTGAAAGCGTTTCCCGCTTTAGCGTCCAGTAGATAAAGCAGTTTGTCGCGCTAGTCCCCTCACTTTAATTTAGATGACGCTGTGACAATAAACTTCAGAGAAATCCGCCTAAACAAGTCATCACGTGTATGGAACTCGAAGTCATAGTACGTCGGTCTCTGCTAATATATTTTTTTTAAATAGTTGGTGACAAGATTTTGCGCCAGAAAGTAACTACATATGTAATACAAGAACCGGCTATCTTTCTTCTGTGTTTAAATTATCAGAAATTGGCTTAGTTTTGTAATTATACGTTCCATCATTTATCACATTAAAATTTCGTTAAGTTGGAAAGTCCGTCTACTATGTTACAAGGCAAGTCCATCATATGCCGGACTTCCCTGGAATCAGAGGTTACCAACTATTTTTACGACTTCAATTATTATTAAAATTTCATGAGGTAAAATTTCATAGATAAATCCTTTCAACATTGCACAAACTAAGCAAAGCTTCTGCTATCAGTGCTAGGTGACGACATTATACATATTATACAAAATTACTAATATATTTTATTTGGGAAACCTAAAAATAAGTAAGTACGTATAATATAATTATTTGCCAAAAAAGGTTTACCACCCCATTTACGTAATATATGCCGGTCTTGCCTTTGAATTCGAAAAATTGTGTTTATTTCGAATCTAAACCTTATTTTAATAAGTTGAAAGTACACTTTCAATCGTCTTGTTTAATTTTTTTAAGGATTCGAATACTAACATATAAGCACCCATAGTTTGGCTGATATCATTACTAGACGGACTTACCTTAAACTACACGGGAAGTCCGTCTACTCGCCGAATTTTTAAAAATACCATTGTTTCTGCTTAATTTGTGATTAAAATGATCTGTCACTATAGCTCAACCATTATTTATGAAATTCTTCATCGTATGCGATTACAAGCGGTAACGTAGGTGAATAATTAACGCAGCTAGATCACTCCGAAGTGAAAAAAAAATGAAGTATGCCGGTCTTCCCCACATTGACCTTATAGTCATGTACATTATTTACAGATGTTATTAAGAATTTTGGTTTGTCCATGACGCCCTGTAAGGGCACACAATAGTAATAATACAGTTACAATTTAGATTAGTAAACTCTTACCCCCTTATTCATAAACGCACTATAGGCCTCTGTTAACTTAGTAATCGTTTGTCCTTATCTGTCACTTTGACATTTACCTTTCACAGATAAGGACAAACGATTACTAACTTAGCAGAGGCCTATAGTGCGTTTATGAATAAGGGGGTAAAAGACTAAATTAAATTTCATTTCATGCATTCTATGTCTATTTTAAATTAATAATAACGCTAAGTTGTCAAATGATTACAATATAAAAAAGAGAAAATGGTCATGTCATGAATAGTAAAAATAAAATCAATAGGTATTTATATATCAGAATATTAACTATATATTATTTTAAATTTCAGAGTGATTAACTAATTACATTATTGAGATGTCTATTTCATTTAATTTAATCTAATTTAATCAAAATTTAAGGTTCAGACTTCATTTAAGAATTCATCAACCGAGTAGTAACATTTATTAATTAAGAAATTCTTTAATTTACTCTTAAAAGTGTTTATACAGCTTTCTTTTCTGACATTTTCTGGGATCTTATTAGTGATCTGGGTACATTTATATTGGGGGCCATTTTTAAATATGGCTAATTTAGACTTCGGCAATAACAGTTTATTTCTATATTGGGGCCTAGTGGTATCCAATTCTCTGCCAGCCTTGAACAGCTCGGGGTGTTTGCGAACAAACATTGCCGCTTCCAATATATAAATAGAGGGTAGGGTTAGTATTTCATGTTTTATAAAAACTAACCTAGCTTGATCGGATATTGAAATTGCACAACACAATTCCCTTCTCACGGACCGCTTCTTTTTATCGACGTGACGTTAAAGAACTTCTAGCGGGTCGTATTTTTACCTAAACAGCAAAATCGTCAAAAAGTTAATGGGAAATAAACATTTTGCAAAAAAAAAAAAAAACGGGTACCCATGGTTTTTGTAGTTTATGTGTATAAAAGCTTATGTGTCTTTCTAAATTTTAATGCCTAATAATCTAGGGTGTAGTTTTGTTTAACAAATAGAATGGTTCGGCATCCAGTTTGTCCGAACGTAACTCGTTGCATGATCTCAACGTGCCCGTATCGCTGCAGGAGGCGGAGCTGCGGTCGTGGACGGCGTTCCTGCACCGCGCCGTGGACGCCACCTACAACACCGAGATCGTCATCGACAACCTGCACAACATGATCGGTGAGCCTCCCCCCCACCCCCCTCACAACTTTCCCCGCCGCATCCCTGCGGGCTCCGGGTTCCCGAAGGTCAAGCGCATCGAAATCGGTTATTCTTACATCAGCGGGCGTCACGTCCTGCGCTGTCCCCGCGTGGGCCCGCCGGGGCCGCTTTATTACTTTGCACATTTTATGCCGGCCGTTAATTCTGGTTATACCCCGAAATCGGTTTACGACTTGCGTATGTGAAATACCGCCACTAAAAATTAAGAATCTTGCTAAATTAAATTATAGGACTGTCGTTTGCGGCTCCATGGCTTCAGGCTATCCATCTTTGATATACGGATCGGTCAGCGCGCTCGCTGAGTCCTACGTGCCGAGAGACATTATCTCACATACTTCGAGGGAAATAAATAGTAGGAGAATGTTTCCCAAGAGCGAATTAATTTTACGACAGTTAGATGTTTCAAATTGCATATGAATATGGTGTGTTCGTTGTGATTGCAGCGGAGCAGCGGCGCTACGTGCGCGAGGTGTCGTCCAGCAGCGTGTTCACGTCGCTGTGCGGCGCGGAGGACGAGGCGGCGGCGGCGGCGGGCGCGGGGGCGGGCGCGGGCGGCGGGGCAGAAGCGGCGGCGGGCGCGGAGGCGGAGGCGGAGGCGGACCGCACGCCGCGCTCGCCGCTGGAACGCCGCCCGCCCTCGTCGTGCAGCACGCCCATACACAACTAGCAACGCCGCCGCCGCCGCCGCGCCGACGACCATGTATTACTTATAAAACGATGCGAATAGCTGTGATGGGATGGATCTGCTCAAAGCGTACGAAGCAGTATTGCTAGCCTTGACGTGTCTGAATTATATTTTTATGAGTTTGTAATCGGCGACCGGAGCGGCACTCGAGCTAAATATAGCGCCGCCGCCGCCGCCGCGCAACGGACCTATGTACAAGCACTGCCTTATAGCGTGTGTTCATTCGCCGCCGAATCTGACGTGTTCTCGTTCGTTGTTCATCAGATCTTATAGATGTCGTGTTATACTTATTGAATGTTTAGAAGCTTTATTGTGTCCGCGTCCGCAGCGCCGCCCGCCGCTCGCCGCCTCTGGCTTGCAGAGGGCCTCGCCGGACGAGTCGGCTCGCGGCCGGCGGGCGGCGCTCTACGCGACGGCGACAAAACTATCTCTAATCTCTTAAATATGGAATATATTATATCTCAATGTTGTGTTAAATTTAAATAGTTTTAAGGTCGCAGACCGACGGCATGCTTGTTCACGTGCACCTTAGTTGTAAGTTAGTGAGAGGCGCGGCCGCCGCTGCGCCGGGTTTTGGATGCGTTTACATTGCGCGCTGTTTGCCATTTCCGATTTGCACGTTTTTGTGTCAACGCTGTTTATAATTATAAATAATACAATGAACTGTTATATACATCATATTGAACAGTATTAATTATATGTTATGATTAAAAATTTAAATATAGTTGAGTTAGGTATTAAATCCACGTTTCTTGTATGTATGCAATATCGCGTTCGGTTCGGTGTAGTATAATCTGTTTTATAGATATAATAATGTATCGTATAGTAATCGAATGTTGCCAAATTTTCATTAGATCGGGTGTCCGCCCGCGCGCCTACCTCTGCTTCATATTTTTCTACATCGTCGCGTGAGCGTCTTTTACTCGTAATCGAAATCATTTCGTGGATTTTATGTGAGGCATCGCCTGCGCAATGTGATATCTCAACGAAGCATATAGCAAACTGATACGTATTGTATTAATGGTTATTTATTCCATGTGTTCCGGGACCCTTGTCGATTGTTCTTGTTGTGTAGATGTAGCGGCGGCGCGGGGCTCGCGGGCGAGTGCTCAGGCGCAAGCGGCGGGACAGGACAGTAGCTCGCACGCCGTTCTAAATACCCACCAGGCCGAGCACTGACTCGCCCGTTTACTCGGCACTTGGACTTGTGCGCCGCGAGCCCCGTAGCCGTCATGTTGTAATCTTGCATTTATTGTTGTAAAACATTAACGTAAACTGCCTTTTTTAATATATCTTATTCTAAATACTGTTGTTAATGTATCGAGAGAATTACCATACGGAAATAGTCTACGTGTGTAACGACGGGTCGGCCGGGAGGCGGCCGACGGCGTCGTCGCTTTATGTATATACTGCCTTATAATGTGTAAGATCTGTCTTCAGAATATGAGAGGAGATTCATAGATGTTTAGTTGATCTTTTGGGGTGGTCTCCTGTACCTGTACCAGGCCGCGCGGCGTGGCGGCGCATGCGCTAGCAGGGGTGCGTCATCGCTGCGCTGGTGACAAAATCGCAACTTAATTTGATCAATGACAACGTCAACGCACGACTGAAGTCAAGACGCTCAACGCTGTATAAGTATCTTGAGAGTGATGTTATGATCGTGTGCGGAGCGCAGCGCTGACGTCACGGAGCAGGTTCACGCTTGACCCGCGCAGCTCGCCCGCTCCGCCGACCTCACATTCCAGAGTTCCATTTATTTTGTGTACGACATACTATGCAAATGAAATAAACAAGAATATTTTAAAATATACTCTTTATTATTTTGTACGATACCTTATCGATTAATACATTTGTATAATTAAGGCTAGCGCTAGTCGAATAAACAATCAGACTCATGTTGGCAAGTTCGTCGCGGGTGTGACACACATTGCACGTCGTCAGAAAGGCTCGAGAGCTCTGCTGACACAACACAACCTTGCTTAGGATGTTTAGTTCACACGTTAAAACATTAAGGCCCACTTGCACAGTCCAGAGTTAAAAAAATAAATCGCTAACTCGAGGTTAGGTTTGACAATTCCATACATTTTGACACTACTTAGCTCCGGGTTAGCATCAAACACGGGGTTAAGTCGTTGACCCTAGTACAAGTGGCCTTAACAGATCAACTAAGACAGTACGACAATAAGCAATAACCAATAACAAACGAAATGAGCGCGCCACTAGCCGTGCCAAATCTTTGAAGTTAAGGCCTTGATTTGTTTCTTTAATTCTACTTGTTTCTGCATCCTGTTAATCCGAAGGTTAACTGGAAGAAATGCCTACAGACAAATTCGCCTTTATGATGTAAATTCGGTTTATTGTAAATCTTTTTTTTTTCTACATACAGTACAGTACACAATTTCGTACGAAAATTCAAGAAGGTAGAGATACCTCTCTCATCAGTTTGGTAGACGTTATTGTCGTACGTACTCGGCAACTCGGCTGTCACTCATCAAGCTGTTTCTCTATAATGAACACACCCGTCGTTAATAATAATGATTTGTTAATAAACAACAGAATATGGCAATTCGTTTTTTACGTATGTAAGGTTTCATAAAAAGTGGATAATATACGAGTAGCTCAGGTCGCGCGGCTCTTTGCCAGCCAAGGCCAAGACCCACTAGCCAAGTGACTGCTGCTTTTAAATTAAGATATTAAATTATTCTTAATCATTATCAAGTAAGTAGGTACTTATTGGTAAGTTTTAACCCAATGCACCAAATTACTCTCGTATTAACCGTTTCGCCGCCACGTCAAATACAGGTAACATCACCCACACGCCAGACTGCTGGGGTGGTGTATGTGACGTTGGCGTCAAAAAGGTTAAGAGCGTGCATTCCTACTGAGCTGGCAACGTCGCATTTTTGTTGATTTTTTGCGATCACCAAAAATGCGATGTTGCCAGCTCAGTAGGGATGCACGCTCTTAATGAATCCGTGATGCACTCTGTGATTCAGAATCTCGGATTCGATACTCAGACGAATATCCGATATAATACGTGTTTAATCCATTATCCAGCCAGTGTCTTCCATAATATATTCGATTCTCGCGGTAGTATTTTCATTTAAGATAAAGTTTTAAAGCGGTTTTGAATCTGCTTGTCCTAAGTAGTAATAGTAAACTATTCTAGTGGAGAGGAGACCCCGAGCCGCGAGGGCGCGCGGGGCCGCCTCGGCGCGTAATACTGTGGGCCCGGCGCCGCGCCGCCGGCTGTATAAATACCTAACTATTATTTACACTTAACGAAATAAGGCACCATAAGTATACAGTAATATGTGATCAGTTCGCAGCATAACTACCGCATTAATCTCTATTGAGATCTTAGCCTAGTATGTCAAAGTACGCCTTTCGTCGGAAGTATGATCGTGGCTGACCGAGGCCCGTCTTCGATTTCCAAGTTGTAAATAGACGCGATTGTAAAATGTTGTCGTGAAAACTACAATCTGATCCCCGGGGTGTCACTCTTTCAAGACGTAAACAGGACGCTTCCGCATAACTTGCATTCGGGAGTGAATTCAGCAAGCTTATTACGTAACTCGCTCGCAATCACCATCGTCTTCATTTTGACAGGTTGGCTGACAATTGGCATCGGAATCGGCTAGCTGTCACATTCATACAAGAACTGTCAAAATGAACACGATGGCGATCGCGAGCGAGTTACGTAATAAGCCACCTGGAGTGTCGTTCGGGAGGGGCTAATTCTCGAAAAGGGTTAGATTAATTTTCAAAACTCGTCTCTGGCGCAGCGTGCGTCTGGCGGGAGGGGCTGCGGTCTATGCGGGCGCGGGCGGGGCGGGGGGCGCGGGCGGGGGGGGCGCGCGGGGCGGCGGCGCGCGCGGCGGCGCCAGCACGCGGTGCGGGACCGACACCGTGCGCGTGCCCACCTGAGGGGAAGGCTAAGCGTTAGTTATATCTATGCGCTCTGAGGACCTAAGTGAGCGTCACCACTCATGGACTCTGAAACAACGAAGGATCGAGGGCCTCGAGGGCTAAGACGGAGTACAGCAAATGCCAGTAATTTTACGGTCCGTCTCACCGTCCACGCCGGAACACGGCAGCTCAAACGCTGTAGCTCGGGTATCGCTAATGGCAATATCCCAACTACACATAACCCAAACGTGAACTGATAAGTTATTAGTTGAACTTTCCTTTTTGAGGTCGGTAAAGAAGGCGCGGTACCTGTACGGCGACGTGTCCGCGGCGAGCGGCGCCGACGGCCAGCACGGTGTCGCCGGCGCGCAGGCGCAGCGCGGCGGCGTCGTCGGCCCAGTCGGCCAGCACGGCGCGCGTCTGCGGGTAGCCCAGCTTCACGCCGCCCGCCACCGTGTACGCGCGCGGCGGCGGCAGCGGCGGCGGACGCTCCTGCGCGTCACCACACACAGACACGTTACTACATAGACATAGGCAGGTAGGTACTATCCAAAAGAAGCTATGCAGATGACGCGTTTGACGCGCGATCCTACGCCAGGAAAGACTCTAAAACAGTTTCTAGCCCCTGTAAAGCGATGAGCCACGACTCTACCCAAAATCTAATTATATTAAAGATTCAAAACACTGATTAGTTAGAGATTATTAGTTACTACTCCAAATTCTTTATTGAAACTGCAGATCATCCACTCGAAATCGTTCGCACTGGCTGCTCTGACCGGTCCATCGATGTAGGCCCTGAATAGGTACGAGTATGTGCTATTGAACTTCGGTCTCCCCAAAAATTTCGTGTTTCGAGCTGTGACCCCAAATCTTCTTCTTACTTCTGTTAGCAACAACCGTTACAGCCTATCTTATTTCCATCGGCAATAGGAATGAACGTAGTTGTCAGGTTTCGTATTGCTCTACCTGCGAGGTGAAGAATATCATGCGAGGGTACCTCGCGACTCACCAAGTCGAGGCCGAAGAGGGAGCAGGTGCGGGAGACGAGCGCGGGGTCGCACTTGCCGGCGGCGGCGGGCGCGGGGTCAGCGTCCGCGGGGGGGGGCGTGCCGGCGATGGGCGCGGGGCGCGGGCGGGGCGCCGCGGGGGGGGACGCGGGCCGCGGGGGGGGCGACGCGGGCCGCAGCGGGGGGCGCGCGCGGTGCCGCCGCCACGCCGCCTGGATGCGCTCCGCCGCCGCCTGCCGGCGCGCGCGACGCATGCGCTCCAACACCTGCACCGAGAGTCGCACTTTATAGCACGGTACGTGACGCAAAAAACACCCTCTTTCGAATTTAAACTCTAGAGTTTGACAACCGCGTACATTAACTTTTGATGCCTTCTCAAAAACGATAACATCGCAAAGTAAGCGAGGGCCGTGTTATCTATCTAGGAATGTACACAAAACGTAACCCACAATAAGAGGTTCGTCAGCACAAACGGAGACGTTCGCATACGTTAAAGTGTCGTGATATCGTATGTGTCACTGTGTCACCTGTCGCATGCCCTCGCTGAGGAAGACGTGTCGCTTGCCGCTGGCCCAGCGCACGGCGGCGGGGGAGGCGGGCGCGGGCGGCGCGGCGGCGGCGGCCACGGCGCGCAGCACGGCGGCGCAGGCCTCGGGCGCGTCGCGGCCCCCGCCCCCCCCGCCCCCCGCGCCCCCCGCGCCCCCGCGCCGCCACAGCGCGCGGTAGCGGCTGCCGAACGCGCGGAAGCGCATGCGGTGCGGGTAGCCGCTCGCCATCAGCTGCGCCGTCTCCAGCACCTGCAGCGCGCGCACCTGCACCGCGCAACATACGCATTAGGACGACCCATTATAGCTGTAACTACTCGTTACTCCAAATTTCGACTAGCGACCGCCTCGAGACATTTCAATATTGAGTAGGTAAGTATTTAATATGACCATGATTATATGAGTAGATGGAAGAAACCTACATGACCAGCACGTTTCTTATTCACTGTGTCTGACGTTCGTGTCGTCGTAACAATTTTTAGTTTTAGGTTTAGTTTTAGGTAAAAGGGTCACACTGAAAATCAGCGCTGCGACCTGCCGCAGCAACATGCTGAGTGTGGCCCTTTTCGCACTTGCGGCACAAATATTTTTTGAATTGTTCTTTTTTGTTTTTTATTTTATTTTTTATGTGTCGTTTTGTGTCAACAAATGCTTTCTTTCTTTCTTTCTTTCTTTCTTATAAAAATATTTTGGAGCGTCAGAGTTACCTGTTTAGCGACGGCCTGGCGCTCGAACAGCATGGGCGCCTCCGCGAGGTTGGCGCGCAGGCAGCGCACGAAGTGCGGGCGCGCGTGCACCAGCGTGCGCAGCAGGTTGTCCAGCCGCGTGTGGAAGTCCTGCGTGAGCGTGGAGCCGCCCGCCTCCGCCGCCGCCGCCGCCGTGGGCGACGCGCGGAACACGCCGCCGCACGGCCCGCCCGCCGCCGCCAGCGCCTGCGACACCGACGAGACGGTTTATCGGGGCTCATGGGTGTAAGTCCAGAGATTTATTCCAACCGGGGAAAAATAATTTATCTCGTAAAAGATAACCACGATCGAAGACTACGCGACTGCCTACCTTGAGTTCGGTTCCGAAGAGATGCGTGGCGAAGCCGAACTCGCAAGCTCGCGTGTCGAAGGCGGCGAGCAGGTCGTCGGGCACGGCGTCGCGGTTGGCGTCCAGGAACTCGCTGGCGTCGTAGGTGACCTCGCCCGCGTAGTGCCGCACCGCGAACCGCCGCGCCGCCGCCGCGCCGCCGGCCAGCGCGCCGCGCGGCTCCGCCAGCCGCGGGTGCCCCCTGCAGCGCGACACGGGTCAGTGATGGCACCTCACGATCGTTAAATTCGTGAATAAGCGAGTGCTGGCGTCCGTACACACCTGTGGGCGGCTTTGATCCTCGCGACGTACTGGTCGGGCGAGCCGCGCGCGGCGCACTCGGCGTCGAGCGCGGCCAGCAGCCCGCCGCGCAGCGAGGACACCAGGTCGATGCAGGGCACGTTGTCCACGTAGTCCACCTCGAGCGCCGCCGCCACCTCCTCCTCGCGGCACGACTCGGCCGAGGACTTGAACACGTGCGTGTTGTAGAAGTGCTGCATGGTCTCCGCGCACAGGTTGGCGCACAGGTGCTCCAGCCGGCTCGGCGCCGCGTCCTCGAACCCGAACATGTCCAGGATGCCCACGAAGCCGTCCGTCGCGTGCCGGACCGCGTCGTTGAGCGCCGCCATCGACTTGGCGCCGGCGCGGCCGCGGCCGCCCGCCGTGCTGGCGCGCCGCGACGCCGCGTCCTGGTTGTGCACCGACTCGTTGGAGTCCGACGACAGCGTGCCCAGCGTCGAGCCGAGCCGCTTGAGCGAGTTGGCGCGGCGCACGATGGTGGCCACGGTGCGGCAGTACAGCGCCTTGGCCAGCGAGTCGCGCGCCGCGGCCGCCGCCGCCGGCGTGGCGCCGGCCCGCGCCGCCCCGCGGCCCCGCGCCGCCACACGCGTGCTCAGCCCGCGCAGCAGCGCCGGCGCGGGCACGCCGAGCAGCGCGGCGGCGGCGGCCAGCTCGGCGTCGCCGGCGGGCTCGGCGGCGCCGTCCGCGCCCTCCGCCCACTGCACGTTGCCCAGCAGCAGCACGGCGGCCAGCACGCGCACCACGTCCAGGAAGGGGATGCCCAGGATGCCGAGGCAGGTCTTCCAGGCGAGGAAGCGCGGCGCGTCGTCGGGGTCGGCGCGGCGCGGCGCGGCGGCCGCCAGGTAGCGCAGCTCGTGCGCCGCGTAGCCCTCCAGGCGCAGCGCCGCGCGCTCCTCGGCCGCCAGCCCCGCCAGCAGCTGGTAGAAGATGTGGTAGTTGCGCTCGCCCTGCGGCGGCCGCACCACGCGCGTCTGCTCCAGGAAGTAGCAGTGGATCTTGGTGCGGTAGAGCGCGCCGTCGGTGACCTGCACCTCGATGAAGTGGCCGATGCGGCTGGAGTGCGAGTTGGCGGCGGTGGCGGCCGTGCCCAGCGAGCGCAGCACGGTGAAGGCGGCCGCCAGGTGCTTGAACGCGTCCGTCTCGGGCCCGCCGCCCGCCACGTCGAACAGCCGCCGCAGCAGCACCATCGACGCGTACGTCTTGCCCGACCCCGACACGCCTGCACACCGCACACGAACATCAAACTGAGTAAGCGACAACAGATATAACGAGCACTGTTAGTGTAGTGTAGCGTGTGGTATGCGCACCGGAGAGTATGATGGCCTGCGGGTAGCCGGTGTCGGCCTGCTGGCGCACGGCGTCGTGCACGAGCCGCGCCAGCTCGGGCCGCTGCGCGCGCGCCGCCGACAGCGTCAGCGCGTTGCTGCTGTCCGTGTACCCGTTCAGCGCCACCAGGATTGGCCCGATCCATGTCTACACCACACACGCACAGAATTAACAACTAATATCCGCCTATTTCAAAGGTTGACTTGATAGAGATCCCTTATAGGGATAAGTTCGCCTTTGTGCATAAATTATTGTTGTTTATATTTTTTTGTGAATTGTATCTATTTCTTTATATTTGTACAATAAAGCATTACTTACATACTTACCTAATTATGTACTTACTATTTTCTACTTAAAAAAACGCTTCGAAAGCCATACAACTCTGTTCGAACAAAATTCGTTACCATATATAATATACTTACGTTACTTTTGATACTAGTAGGTTTCATCGACTTTCTCTACCTATAAGGCTCTAACTTACTTTTCGTAGATCATACGTATTACAAAACAACCCTAACCCATGAATGATCCAATTTCACAGAAATTCACATCCCTGTGTAGGTTGTAATTCTATGAGACATATGACAATAGAATGGCGCGCCTCTGCCGGCGGCCGGTGCCGGCTACCTGCGGGCGCCGCGACAGGTACTCCGGCGCAAAAAACCAGCTAATAGTGCGCCCGCGCATTCACGCCACGCAAACATGCTTGAGACGGGACTTGTGGCAAAGCGGCTTAAAGACGACGTGGAGCACGAGATCATGAACAGGCTCTACTTACTCGCATAATTCGGTAAAACACAAACTTTGTGGAGTATTATTTAATCTAATCAGAAGCCATAAGTTTCGGGTCGGGACTATCGCTTGCTTTAAAATATCTCAATAACGAATAGCACGCAAGGATCAAGTCTAGTCTAGACCCTAAAACAAATCATAAGCGAATTCAGACGTCATAGGAAGCCGAAGATTTTTAACAATCATTTACATATTAGTAGGTTTCTCGCCATGTACATATGTAGTGAACCTACTACTCACATAGAACTTATTTTGGTAGAAGCGTGCCTGCAGCGCGCGCACCACCGCGTCCTCTGTGAGCGGGCCGCGCAGGTGGATCAGGTCGTCCGCGTCCCCCGCGCCGCCCGCCGCGCCGCCTGCGCTCGCGCAAGGCGGCGCCGGCGCCGGCGGGCAGCCGCCGCGCCATCGGCTATCTGGAATCAACATCCAAGTTGGTGTCAACAATCAATGGCTAGAGAACTGTTACTTAACGCTACATATGTACATCAAATTTATCAAGAAATTCATGTTACGATTTGATGCAGTCGATAGAGGCACAGTATAATAAAGATAGTAGACGTACCTACCCTTGAAGCAGTGTAGGTAACCACGAAGCTTAAGCTACAGATTTCAATTCTATGATGAATCTTCAGAGAACTTCAGGAATTATGGATTCATTGAATTACCTGCTGGCAGCGGCAGGGGGTGAGCGGGGTGCGCGGGCGGCGGCGCGAGCGGCACGGGCGGCGGCAGCAGGTGCGGCGCGCGCGGCGGCACGGCGGGCTGCGGCGTGCCCGGCTTGGCGGCGCCGGCACCCGCGCCCACGTGCAGGTGGTTGCGGAGCGTCACCAGCTCCGAGCTCAGGCTCAGAAGCCGCCGCTGCAGGTGCACCGCTTCGTTCGACGAAGACGCGTCTGCAACGATAAATAACAACGTTACTTTCTCTGCAAATGTGAATGATGTAGATATTGTCTTGCTGAGATGATTATAAAGAGAAATCTGGGCATCTCACGATGCGTGGTATTGAATTGACAAGTGCATCACGTATCGCAATGAAAGTGCGGTTACGCTGCAAAAAGGGGGCTCTATTGCGGCGCAACGTCGCTCCGCACCGACGCTGGGGTGAAGTGACGGGCGAGCAGAACGGACCACTCTCAAGCAAGCCTTGATTAATTGGAATTGGGCTTCTATTTTATGGGCTCAGGCAAAAGGCAATGAGTCACGCAAGGACTTAATTCTGTTTTCTACAAAACTTCAACTCATTTTGCGGCGCCGTGTGAGATCTATATAAAATGATTGACTGACGGATCAATGCACAGCCTAAACCACTAATGGTAGAGACCTCAAACTTGGAGGATGAGTTCTTTGTATGGCCTAAGCATCCGATAAAAAACGATTTTCCGAAATTCTACCTATAAGGGGGTAAAAAAGGGGGGCTAAGATTGTATGGGACAACGTGATTCCTTGGTCCGATCTACTAAAAATTAAGCTAGTCACAAATACATATAACTACGAGTATATAAGTACTTGAATTATAACTTCAAAAACACCTATTTGGCTAGAAACTAAGTGTACATACAACGCAAACGTTTCTGTTCTGTACATGTATATAAAGCTGTGATCCCTCCGGGGTTGCGGTTGTCTATGGGCAGTGTTGATCACTTACCATTAGGTGACCCATTTGCTCGTTTGCCTTCCTATTCATAAAAAAAAAAAACTACTTCTGTACCTTTTGCCAGATAACTAAATACAGGGTGTTTGGTAGCCAGGTGCAAAGCCTTAAGGGGGTGATAGCTGAGGTAATTTTGAGCATTTTGAGCCATACGTTCACGTTAAAGGTAGGTACTTCAGTAGTAAATTACATGAAAAAAAGGTAAAAAAAAAATCATTAATGTTCACTTCTTTGTGATTTGAATAGTAAATTAATTCATTTTACAACTTCTTTTTACCTTTTTTTAATGTAATTTACTAGATAAATGTAGATATTTACCTAGTAAATTACAGGAAAAAACGCGAAATTTCAATACTAGTGCATTCTTAGCGAGTGCTCCCCCGAGTTTGGTTTTTACTTTTTCTCTCAGATTTAGCAAGCAATGTGAATGAGTGATACCTTAAAAGAAAGAGCAATAAACAGGCATATTTTTAAAAATGTTTGAACATTTCCAGGTTTTTTTTTTTTTTTTTTTTATGGCACAGAAAAAAGACTCTGTTCCAAAATAAGACATTTTTAGTAATTTCGAATGCCTCCATTTTGTTTATGTGGCAAGACAGACACTTAAAAATTATTTCATTTGGTCCAATACACATTAAACTATCCGAAATAAAAGATTTTGTTTACAAATTAACGCCCATTGGTGTAATATTGACAAGTTTCTATCAAATTCTGGGTATTTTCATCATTTTTTTTAATTTTCAATTTAAAAAAAAATATCAAATTTCGGCTAAGACATGTATGGCCCAAAATGCTCAAAAATACCTCAGCTATCACCCCCTTAAGGCTTTGCACCTGGCTACCAAGCACCCTGTATATCCTTGTATATAAGAGGCATAATGTTTACAGTATGATATCTTCATTATTCAAGACCCCGGGAGCTCGCAACAAACATATTTACTACTAACATAAATAACACTAGCCCCAGAAGAACCGTTAGGCCTTAAATGGGAAAAATGAAGAACCTGTTTGCATGCCAGTTGTAGATGGCGCATCTAACGCGAGTCCGGCGCAAACGCAACGCAACAGGTGTTACCGCATTCTTATATCAACCGCAAACGCTTCCACAATATTCAGCGCCAACGAAAATAAATACCTAATTGTAACAGCTATCAGCAATTAGTAATATTCAAATTAACATTTTGGGTTGTGGAATTCACTTGATCTCACGGAGAGAAGAGGGCCCGCGGGGCGGCCAGGGCCGGGACGAGGGGGGGACAACCGGTCGCGCAGCGCAGCGTTGCGCCTGCGCCGACACAACCTGAATCTTACGACGTATGAAATACAGTTTCAATCGTCTTAAAGGGATCCCGCGTGAATAGCGTCAAAAACCTTTTTATTGGCTTGCGATCGAAGGACAGATACCCGGCCGCCGCCCGCCCCCCCCGACCCCGCCGCGCGACCACTTTCCTCCGAACCTCCACATCTCCGTTCACTACCTGAGACTCTACGAGTGTCTCCAAATTTGGACGAAAGAGGTCACCTGGTGGACTGACCCGCATCCACCTTCGGCCTCCTCGCAAAAATGAATGTACTCGTAAGAAAGAACTAACATTATGCACCCGTATCAGTCGTGGGTGGTGACGGCAACGGGTTGTTAGGGTGCGACCAAACCGCCGCGTATACGCAGTGACGTGTCGTAATGCGTCACGTTTTCTCACCGTTTCTTCATACATTTTGTTGCGATTCCGTAACGTCACCGTTTTTTAAGCGGCGGCACAGAATATATAATAGTACTACGTACAGAATGGCCACGCTCCGCCCCGCACCTATTCGAGTTACCCCACCCCTCAAGCGCAGTCTGCCGGAAAGCTGCCGGCAACTAGTACAGCGTTGCCAGATGGGTACGCAATAGTACGCATGGCGTACTATTTTATGATCTTGCGTACTCGCGTACTCATCCGTCGATTTGCGTACTATTTTTATATTTTAGCACCTGACAGCCTAGGTTATTCCAGATGACAGAAAAACAATATAAATTACCTGTGGCTGTCGCGATGACGTTTTTTTTTTTTTTTTTAGGCCTTTGTTTATGTGCCAGCTGCGTAAAGCGCAGTTTTGCACTAAATGTTGCACTGCGTACTTAAACTTGAATTTGCGTACTATTTTTAAGATCTACGCGTAACGGAACGTAAAACCCATCTGGCAACACTGAACTAGTAGGGCTCGCGACGCGATGTATGTCGGCCGCACGTCACAAGTTGGGGAACCTATCCTACCTACTTCATTTTATAAAACATTAGAAAATTAATGCTTTCTGAAATTATCGCGATTAATACATGAAATAACTACAGAATCATTCGCTTAAGTTTGTTGTCGTACATCTATTGTAATTGAAAATAATAATGCTTAAATACACAGACAGACACATTTTAAGTAAGTTTAAATAAATAGATAACGATTAAGTACATTTATTTGCACACATCTAAGACATATCTTTAGTATATTTATGTCATTGGTAGTACTTATAGTACTAGGTTTTTGCGATAGACATCCCTGTGTATCTTACGCACACATTGACGCGTGTACAGACGACGTCGTGCCTGTGTTCATTTCAGAACGCGGATTTTGTACGCCGTGGCCGCCGTGTGGCGGCGGTGTGGTCACACCCTTACACAGAACAGCGCTTGTCCAAGCGCGATACAATGTTGCTAATTAATTAGTGTTATAATTGTATACCTCAGATAATAATTAGGATGAAAAGTGAGACTGGAAGAATGGGCAATCATGATTGTCACAGCTTTCTCATAACTAAATAGCACCCGCACCTCATTAGCCTGCAGATTAACAGCGCTATCTCACTTCTGCACAATGAAAGGCATTTCTTAGTTTTAATTACAGCCATTGAGGTCTGTGAGAATTTGAAAAATCATCACACAAAATTATTACAGTCACCCTATTGTCGATTCTCGTGAAGTTGTTCAAAGATTCGGATTGAAACGTGCGATGCGAGCGGGACGCGGGGCCGCGCCGCCTGCGCCGGCGCCGGCCGGAACAGAGCATGGGCCATGCCTCATGCTAATGCGGCGAAGTGCCGAATAATTGTACTGTGTCACATTAATGTTGTCAAACATATGTGCGCAACGTATCCATTCATTAAAGCCTGTTTGGTCGGAATGCCCGGTAATAGAGGCGTTCAGCGCGGGAAGGCGCTCGCACCAATTAGGTACGAGTACTTATAAGTTATAACGTAATCTCTTAGCACCTCACTTCACTCAGCTGCAGTAGTTCTTGGCATTCCTTCTGCCTGCTTTAGATTGCTCTTTAATTAGTCGTAGTTCCATTATATAGAGAATATTTTCACATTGATAGATTCTAAAATTAATTGTCGAACTAAATTATGTATACTTAATACTGTTTGTTGGTGTGATAAGTTTTTGGTAGAGATGCGAGACATGTGGTAGAGACCGTAGAGACCTAAGACTTTTCGCACATTTCGATTGGGTACAAACAACATTAGAACAAAAATACACAATGTTCTATAAATTCATTTCCGCATCTGATCATGTCACATTCACATTAAATACGCAACATCACTGTGTGAAATGTGAATCCATCCCGAGTTCGAGATGCGCGCAAAAACAGAGCACGCGTCGGAATGCGCGCACGCAGCGCATCAACATAATACGCTGTTACATTACCACGCATTACGCGCATGCTCTATCGAGACAGATTCGATGCAAGAGCTTTTTCTGCCGCGATCCAACAGCGAGGCGGCGAGTGCGGCGGGGGAGGGGGTCGCGTTATTAAGTTGTAAATACCAGTGGAGGAGCGGAATGACGCCGCGGCGGCATGCGGCCGCGTCCTGCGAGGCGCGTGCGCAGGTGCGACCGACATGCGGCTGCAGCCTGCCACTACTACTGACCTATTTTGTTATTTATCTGAGATCAAATTACTTAACCGCAATTTGCATCTATTGGGAATATCCGCATCATTCGTGTGCTGCTCACATCGCCTCGCTGCCATCTAGCTCGGGCCTTACAGATATACTCTTACATTATCAGATTTACTCTATTTTATTACTTCCATCGGTGTTGTGCTGTTCGAAATTGAATGTTATTTTCTCGTCAATCGTCCAATTAATTTGTATTCCTATAGCAGTCGAGCGGCCGTTCTCGCCGCCACCTGGATAATTGCTTCCAGCAACGGCGCTTGCGCAACGGCGCGACTCTGGCTGGTGCCTCCGTAATTGCTGGTAACGCAGAGGCATGTTGTATATACTAACAAAAATAACTACATGCCTCCGAAAACGAATGAAACGTGTGTTACTTACTTTATGTTCTTTAGCAAGCTGCAATGATTGCTACGGAGAGTCGATAAAACCCGTGTCGCCCATACATGGCGAATCAATGAATGTCAACCTCGGAGACGGCCGTGGTCTATTTCAGATCAAGTTCAGTCGTTAGCCGTACCGTACCTACTGCGAGTAATGCATTTAATACGAAAGCGAATCTTTTTCTGGTATGGGCAATGTAAATACCTATTCTATATAGGTACTGACTTTTATCTCCGTGATTTCGTTTGCGAACCTGGCAATTTATCGAAATAATGTATTTTATATAACAACGTCTCACGGTCAATCGATGCGTAAAAATTAATTGAGAATTTGAGTCACAAACTTACAAACTTCTTAACTGACTCGTCAAAGGATCCTTTCGTTCGCGGCTATTTCGCGTGACTTGGCCTCACTATTTAGCGGAGATACAGATTAAAATTATCCATTAACTTTAACATGGATCATTGCAAAGTAATGCTTTGATCTAAAAATTGTCTAAACAGTATTATTATACTGAGTAAGAAACAATGCTGCAAGAGCCTCGTATTTGTGTGCGGAACGCATCGACAATCGAAAGTATTATCCCAAACGTTGTGCAACAATTTTCACGCAAAAAGGTACATTGCGGGGCCGATGAGACTGCAATTCGCGAATATCTTCCTGGAATGCGCGTTCCTCGGAATCGTTTCGCTAAAATGACCCCAATGGCTTCAGCAGAGCTGAGCCGGGTCCGCGCTCGAGTTCGGAGAACGTATTAGATGGTCGGGACAGATTCCTCTCGCCGCGAGCTGCTTCTGCGAAACAAAGCCGGCCTTTGCCACATCACACACAATACGGGCGGGAATGCTTAACTCGATGCTATACGCGGCTGCTTATCGCTGTAGGTACGTCTATGATAGCCTCGATATGCAAAAAGCTGTATTCACGTCACGTTGCTAAAACATAACGGATAATAATATCATCTTCGCTGACTACAGCTTCATCATATTCATATCATTATATTTTTTTTTCACGTTTTAATAAAGGTTTCTTTGGCCTTCAATATCAATATAAGGTTTTTTGTATTATAATATTTATAATTAAGGTTCTGTTGTGTGTTTGTGTTGTTTCATGATGGCTTGGCACAAAGAAATTTCAATAGTAGAATGTACCAGTTGCTTCTCTTCCCGCGCAGCGCAGATGGTAAAATCACATCGAGGGAATGGGCGAGAATCTTAGGAATCATGTTATAGGCGATGCGGCTAGCACCCACTATTTTGATTGCCCTTTCTATACTTATATGCCCACAATCACGCTAAACGTGACCTTTAGGTCTTGTTACCCCAGGCTCTGTCAACCCCGTAAGGGATAAAGACGTGATATGTTTATGTATGTATGTATGTATCTAACTAATATTATAAATGCGAAAGTATGGATGGATGGATGGATGGATGGATATTTGTTTGTTACTCAAACATGCCAGAACGGCCCAACGGATCTGGATGAAATTCGGCACATACATAGAGAAAAGTCTGGAATAGCACATGGGCTACTTTTTATCCCAGAAAATTGCGTAGTTCCCGCGGGATAGCGTATACGAATTCTTTGCAGACGAAGTCGCTGGCAAGCTAGTAAGTTTATATATTTGTGTTCCGTTGTCATTGTTTACACATCTGGCAGTACTTTTGAACAATACTTAATTAACTTGAAACAGAATGGTGGGGCGATGCGCGATGGCATATCGAAGCTTACGTCGTAACGTTGCGAAATGTTGTGAAAGCAAACCCGGCTCCAACTGTCAGCTTTAAGCTCGAGACCATAAAATAGAGCACAGGCACAGGCCGTTACACAATTTATACGGCTCCATTAAAGCAACTGCGGCCGCGGCGCGCGCGCTGCTGCTGACGGCGCTCTCGTCACACACTGTTTACCAATCTGACCGTCAGCGAGTGCGAGAGAGACAGAGATCTTGTCTCCGACACAAATGTAATAGCGAGCCCGAGCAAAATACAATATGCACGACTTGCAAACCATAACGCAGTAGGTAAGTAGTAGAAACTAGAAAATATGGCCGTAAACTAGAGCTACCATACTGTAACACCTGAAGCAATAAATGCAAAGCTAACGCGATGCTGTACAAGTGTGCCCCACGCAAGGTGTTTCTCGAATATTGTGACTACTTATTTCAATAGGGGTTTGATTAAGAATTGTTTTTTTGATGAAAGTGATATTCTGCAATTATAGCATATTAATGTCATTAGTATGGCATCTATAGCTACTAACTGGCTCTGCCTTCCGCGGGCGAGCGTTGCGCGCGTTTAGCACACGTGCGCGAGCAAACATCGCCCGTTGATGTCTTTTGTTGGAGGACAAAGTGTCGTCGTTTTGTACTCTTCGATATTCGATTATTTTTAATTTATTTGTAATAAAACCTAAAAAATAAACATTTATATGGGTGTTCAGTCTCAGTCAAACCAACCCAACCACGGCCCCCATTTCACCAGCTCGATAATTGTTGACAATTTGAAATGCAATGTTTATTTAAAATTAAATGTTTATTTTTTTCTTTTCTTTTTTTTTTCTTTATTTGCCTTAAGTGAACCGGCGTAGATTCTCGTCGATTTTATAATGTAATTGTAAAGAGAATTGTCACATGTCCCGCCATCAATAACAACTTGTCTCTAGCAAGATTACGAGTCAGTCAAATAGCACTCGTACCTACACCTACTCGATGCGCACGCGACGCGGCGCTCGCGCGGCCGCGGACCGCCGTGTCCAATCCCGGTGTTAATAACCTTTAGACTTTGGCCATTCGTAGAGGTAAGCTCGAGCTGTCATTATAGTGCAGATGCAGTGATTTATGACGTGTGTCAATCAGCAGGGCCGACGGCTGGATCCCGCGCATTCCCGCGCGCCGCAAAAACAGCGATTTTTTCTTTTTACGCTCGCACGTCGTCTTGCGCCGTCTAATAGAGACGTCACCCTCTCGTCCACCGACGGAAGCTGCCTTATGAGGCTCAGCTAGTTAACACTCCAATGTTTTACGAGATCATGGGATGACAGATGTAAACACTATAACAGGTTCTCGTTGTACATATGTAGTAGCAAAATCAGTATCAGTAGAGATGAAACAAACTCTCAAATAGCAACACCTTTAATAGGAAATTAAAAGCTTTTTTGCTGGGGGAGTGTTTCTACTCTGTGGAGGAATTTGTGACACTTAGGAATGTGTAGGGTAACCTTAGTTTAATTATGTTAATTATACTTACTTTAAAACGAGACTGCAGGCTGAATTATAATAAATTTAATAGAACTTATTTAACTGACATGTGTAAATGTATAATCATTATCTATGTAAATATTTAATTTAATTCCCATCCTGTTTTTTCAAACACAGTGTATATTGTTTCTGAAATAATAAAAAAAAAAAAAAGAAAAAAAAAATGAAAAGGAAGAGTAAGTTTTGGAGTAAATAACGGTGTAACTAGTCGGTAGTAATATAGGCAATATATTGAAATGTTTAAAACTGTCTAGAAAGGGATAAAAAATATCCCTAGACATTTTTGCTGAGTGTATTTCAATTTTCAATGTATTCAGGTGAATATGTTCTATTATTATTATTATTATTACTATGTAGTGTGGTGTGGAATTCCGTTGTAATATTGGTTGTAATGCATAAAATGTATTACGAATGTTCGAATGGTAGACGGGCCCGAAACATCGGAACATTGACGACGATCAGCGGGATGCATTGACGTGAATAAACACCTATAGTCTGGCAGCTAAATCACTGCAGCCAGATGACACTTCCAAATGTCATTTTACGAAATAATGATACCACATTTATTTTACTAGTGCTCGACTAAGGTCACGTAATGAATGATTGATTATTGAACGAACGAAATATTTTATGAATGTCACATTCGTAGTTAGTTTAGTATATTTCAAATTAAGCGCGATACTTTTGAGGGGTTCAAGGTTCATATTAACATAGCAGATAAAATGTGCGATGACTTTGTAATACACGTAAGTAGTGACAGCAGCAGTGAAACTGATTCGGAATAATTTAAATTGTTAAGTAAAATTACAAAGGTAGAAAAAAATATTGAAAGGATAATAAAATTGTTGTTTTATTTATGGCAAAATGGGGAATGAGTTGAAAACTGGTAACTGATTTTAAATGCTTCGGCACATTTCTAAATCGCGCTTTCGCACTATTACTAACTAGAAAACATAGGTACAAAAAACCTTACTGAACAAATCATTTTATTAAAATACGCTTTGAAAATTCTCTGTTTCAACATAAATGACGCAAATTCATTTCATTACATCGTTCATTCTTTCATTCACTCACTAAGTCACATCACTATTTAATATTTGCCAAAAACTGACAACACTGAAAGTGTTATCTGGCTGCAGTGATTTATCTGGCAGACTATAGACTCCCAATCGCAAACAAAAATTCCTCAAAAAACGTCAAAGCGGCCGTCGTATATGTGTTTTGTGTGTGTATAGATCAATTTATACAGATAACATTAACATATTCGTTCAAATCCACCTTCTACTAACTTCGTGGCAGTAATGTTAAATGTCAATTGAATACTATCTTGAAAAGTAATGACACGACGTCACGCGCTGGAAACCTGTCTGTCTCTTTTGTTCTCAAGCGTTCAAATCTCAAGATGACGGTGCGAAAGAGACATATACATTGTTATCAAAGCGCGGTCGAAACACGACTAAACCAAAAACTCTGCATTTAGTCGCGTCGTGCAGACTTTTGCTTCCGACAGTTTTTGAGCGTGATTGGAAGTCTAGTTGTTTATTCATGTCAATGGCGGGCTGGCAAAAAGTAATGAGTCAGCGGCGCGGCGGCGCGCGCTCGGGACAGGAAAACGCGCACTAAATACCTCCACCACCACATGCTGATGACTCTTCATACCTTAATATGGGATAAATTATTGGGTATATATTACCCATTAAAGTATATGATTCGTGGTTGCTGCAATGGGAATACAATTATTCATAGTCACAGAAATCATAATGAAAAAATCGGTTCTCTATTGATTTGCCGAAAATTTTATTGCCCAATTTCATTTCCCAACCAACGTTTGGCCGAATTTCATTTTGCCGAATCATCATATAGCAACTTGTTAAAATGATTAGATTCATTTCCCAACCTCACGATTGCCAACTCAACGTTTTTTTTTTACATGGACACTTATTAAAATGTAATTTTTTTAAATAGCCAAATGGTACTACATAACCATTAATAAAAAATAAGACATTCTAATGTTGAATAAAGACTGTTTATAAATTAAAACAAACATGTTCGCGGCTAAGGGGTAGCCCAAAAGGGCCTAAACCTAAATTAATCATGTGAGTTTTTCGGCCTAGTGTAACATTTGCCATGTGAAAGATATTCCAAGAGTTTAAAATCAAAATGATATTCGTCTTCATGAAAATTCAGCCAAATGAGAGGTTGGCATACAAAAATTTGCCAATTGTCAGTTGTCAAAGTGAACATTCGGTGAAATGTTGGTTGCCAAATGAAATTCGATCAAAAAAAATTCGGCGAAAAGGCAGAACACCGAAAAAATCTGTGTACTGCCAACATGCAGTTCAAATTATTACATGTTTTGAGTAGTTGACAAGATTATTTTTTTCTACTCTACTCGCATTTCGAATAATTATAGTCGACCGATTCGAACCAAATAGAAAGAATTCCTTTACCTAATACCCAAAGGTTCAATGTCAGTCGGACAATCAGCTTTATTGTTTTTTCTGATGTAGTAACTTACTTTGTCAACTGTACTTTCGAGGGATGTGTTATGTTATCAGGTTATCACTTATTAGAAATGTTCTGCCTGAAATGGCTAGACGACAGCACAACGCTTAGGACAGAGGAGTATGTCAAAACAAGATTGAGCCTGAAATTGGCTCTCTAAAGTCCCGTAACGATTGTTTCTTCAGAGATTGTGGATCTAAATTGTTGGATGATAGCGCGCCCCGTGGCCCCGTGGCCTGAGCGCGGCGGCAACAATATGATGCGGGTATGTACATAATACATATATACTATCAAATAAAGAGGCCAGACAACTTGAGCAAAGCAATAGAAAGGTATACTCAGCGCTGCTGTTGAGCAGAAATAGGCTTTGCTCAATAAAGAAAAGGCATGGAACTCTATTGCATTGGGCAAAGGAAGAATTTGCATTTTGTGTCCACAAAATTAGACACAAAGATTGCAGCAAAGGCAGCACTTTTTTGCTCATAAATGTAGAGCAGCGCTGTATCTACTGATTAGATGCGAAGTACCTACAACACGAGGTCGTATTTTTGGCCTTTGAGGTTGAACGTTTGATAGCGTTGTATCTGCATCCGGCATTCGCTCGGCTTATAGTATCCGCTTGGATGGCGTCGAAAACTGGTTCTGAAATGGTTTGATGGATCTTGTTGCGGTGGATTTGAATTCTCCATTTGCAAATATATTCGTTTCAAGTAAACCAGGTTTCGTATTCTATGGAATTAATTTTCAAGTTATACGACTGGGCGAGAGCTTCAAAATGTATAGAGCTTAATAAATATGATCGTCGCGGGCGCTCCCGCCGGTCCCCCGCCCCGCCCCGCCCCCCCCCTCACCCCTCCGGCGCTCTATCCGGCCGTTAGCCGCAGCCTCCTGCGCTTTGCATAACGACCCTATACCTGTATATCTAATGCAGCCTCCCTGTACCACGCCATGTTATGGTGTGTATGACACCGTAGAGCTCAAATGTGTCGCATGACAAAACCACAATATGACACATTTACAAACTTCCATGTTACAAAGGATCTTTTAAGTTTATATCTAAAGGTACTTACATAGAGGTACATGTAATAAAACTGTAATGTAAAAATGGTATTAAAGAACAAATATTAAAAATATTACAAATAAATATTATAAATTATTAAAAAAATGTTAAAATGGTAGAATAAAAAAAAAAAATAAAGCGCCATAGAAGCCACAAAATACCATTTTTTAAATTTTTGGCTGTCTGTCTATCTGTATGTTTGTTACCGCGCTACGCAAAAACTCCTGCACCAAACTGAATGCGGTTTTTTTATTGTATTGCTGGAGGTCTAACTAAAAATGCCAAGTTTCTTTTTTTCGAAATTCCACCTAGAAGTCGAGATACAAAAGAAAAAGGGGGGGTCCACCAACATAGGCGTAAACTTTGTTAGAGTCCTTGATACTCGTAGCCGTGACAGATCAACATCTCAAGTTCCTTTAGTTTTATTATTGGGCGCGCGGGCGCAGCGTCGCCGCATTCCTTATTAGAACAAGGCGCCCCGCGGCCGGGAGCGGGCCGGCCCGCGCGAGCGGACAAAGGTCACGAGAATACGTTACACTCACATCTGCTGGAGCTTTGTTTTGCACAAATTTACTGCACGTAATTTAAGGCCGTCAATAGACGCAGTAAAGCGTCCACATAAGTAGAGTCCCTGTTTATACCAAACTGTGAGTAACGCGGCCTGCGGCGCGAGAGAACGGCGTCCTCGGCGCGGCGAGCTTTCGGAGGCGAGCGCCCCTCTAGCGACTCCTACAGCGGCCACGGCGTGCAGGAGCGCTACGGAGCGGCTGCAGCCCGAGACGCGCCTCGGCCACGAGCCAGAGCCTCGCTGACAGGTTTAGATTCTGTTCCGCGAACAGTGAAGGTTCGGTGACGCATCACGAGCAAAAGATGTAACGAGTCGGGCGTCGCAGCACGAGCCGCGCGCGGGGCGGCCGGCGGCGCGCGAGCCTCACCTTGCAGCTTCTTCTCCGTCTCCCAGAACTTCTGCAGCTCGGTGAAGTACTTGTCGAGGATGAACACCTTGGAGAGGCCGAGCGTGGCCATGGCGGGCGGCGCGCTCGCATCACAGTCTGCGGCCGTGCCGCACGAGCGAGCACGGCGAGCGACGACCTCTCGCGCGCGCCTCCACGGGCGAACTGCCGCCGCCCGCACGGCCCGCGCCGCCCCCCGCCCCGCCGCCAGCCACCACACACCTACTTTTGGAGTAAGTTGCCGGAGCCCCGAACATTCTGTTGGCTGCCGGCTCGCATACCGCCCGCGGCCGCGGCCCGGCGCCCCGGCCGGCGGAGCCCCGGCCGCTTGCGAGTGTGTTGCGGGTGCGGCGCGACGAGCGGTCTCTGAACTTGACGAGTTTTTCGTTGGCTGTTATCGTAAACACGATAAGCTTCTCAACGGCCACCCAAAAGTTCGGTTGGAGCGGTCGGGGCGCGCGGAGAGAACTGGTTTGTTTGTGTATTTCACGCGCAGAGCTCCCCCCCTGTCCTCCCGGAGGAGGCTGCAGCGAGACCTCTCGTTGTCCCGACACATCCAATGCTTATAACAGCTGCGTTACACTAGTCGCGATGAATGAAATTAAAATGGAATGAGTTTGTAAGGAGCAAGCACCATCAGGGGATGCGGGCTAGCTCTATACCGGCTCTACATAATAGAGGCATTAACACTCGCTTCCGGTGTTGTGAAGTCTTCTGGTGCATTTTTGTAAATGCATTGGTTCTAGTTTTACTTCGACCTCGCAGTTCTCATCTCGCGTAGAAACTAATAAGTGTAAAAGGGGTTTACGCCGTTTACGAGACCCCGTCCTACAAGCGCGTGCGCCCGTTGAAATCTAATGTGCGCGCGCGCAAACAAGCGGATGGTTGTTTTAGATTGTAGGGCAAATGTCGCAGGTAAAACATGTCAAAAGGGTAGGTGACATTGCAATTTTTTAAATATTCTAGGGTTTCCATTCGTGCGGCTTTGTCCGTACAGGTTCAGACTTTTATTTTGCTTTGGGCGGAGTTGTCCGGCTTTTCAGGCCGCGTGGCGCCCCCCGGCGGCGCACGCGCACGTCGCGTGGCCGAATCACACCGCGCCGCCTGCGCCGCCCCGCCTGCCTCCGCGCTACGTCCCCATGCCGCTAGGGGGCACTTTATCCATAGCTTTAAGTCATAACTGTCATCTATATTAATAATTTCGTGACCGGTTACGGTAGACTCGATCGAAACGTTGCCTGAATGATAGAACGTGAAAAAATAATGATTTCGAATCGACAACATGTATCCGCAAAATTCGGATTGTCGAGTATTTTGTAAAATTCTAACGGTGCCGATGGACAAATCGCAGTCGCCATATTGGACACCACAGACTAGCGAACGAAACTGACACCGGAGGATGACAAACGTTCCGTTTCATGCTAGCGCACATACGCCGTGTGATTTTTCTTAAACCTGAGATTGGCCAACATAACCATAGAAAAAATTGAATAATTGGGAATGGATGATTATTTTAAAAGTGCTTGGTGATTTTTCTTTTGATAGGAATAACCATTCTCAGCTACGGAAAAAGTTTCAGATTTTTTTTCTGTCGAGCCACATATTTTATAAAAATAAAAACATTTTATTCAGTCACTCGGCGGTAGTGATGTAATGAATGTCATATTTTCGACATTAGCGAATGCAAATGCGAATGCGAATATTCAGTTTTGTTAAAATTTGGCACCATTTGTCTATGGCTTGGTGACTTTGGTGGAAGTCCCGTACAAACGAAGTACGTTCCGTTTGTTTTTTGTTCCTAGAATAGCCGAGTTGAGACGAACGAACGCATCTGATTGAAATGTCATTCCACTCTATGTTGCCAGATGGGCTATTTAATTTAGCGCCAAGCCAATAGGGCTATCTCCCTTACCGGGCGGCGAAAATTATATAATTAAACAACTACTAGATACCCTCAATTTTTTTTTTAATATTCGCATAACATTCGCAGTAATTTTGCGAATGGGAATGCGAATGCGAATATTCCAGATATATGCGAATATTTGCGAATGCGAGTGCGAATATTCGATACATCACTACTCGGCCCTTATACGGCAGTTAAGCAGTACGCCAATGCATATCAAATTAAAAAAAAACTGCTTGAATCTGTAGTAGAAATGTCATCACATTTCTAGCTAAAAGAAGCAACGGCTAAGTGGCGCCGTCTGTAGATTGTTCGTGTTACTAAACCACTATGGTAATTTTTATTGAAATTGGCATTGTTCATTTTTTTTAAGCTGTGCTTTTAACACCTTTATTTGATAAAATGGACTTTTTTAAGAAACTAACTTGAATATTATGCTTCTACGTATCTTTGTTTATTAATAATAAATATAAATATTTTTCGCTGTTTGATAATTTGTTAATTTTGGCAGGATCCCAATCGCCTTCGTACAGAAATTTAAAAAAAGGTTTTGTCTATATGTCAACGTCATAGATCTGTAGATGTGTGTGAATTTAACGGCAAACTCACGTTTAATGTCAACAATGTTCGCGTGTTCGAAATTATTTCCGTTCGTTGGCGTTGTTATTGTTTTCCATGCTGTTTTTGCTTTTTCGTTTCACCCCTGCACATCTTTCCTGACTTCTACTTACATTAAAATGGTCTTCGCAACAATGCATCGTGTAAACTTTGAAATATTCCACATTAGCTTGCGTACACCATTTCTTCTGCAAACCTTCTCTGATTTTCACAATGATTTTGTTGGGGCTATAGTTCGAGTCATTGTTGCATCCCGGCAGATTTTTTTTTTTATAAATATCCATTGTTTGTTACAGTTTTATACTTTGAATTTTCTTTTATTTCTAATGTTTGTAGGTTAAATCAGAATGTAATGTTATGATGTAGACGTGACAGTGATAGCGTGACAGATACCGTAGCTAAACTTTTTTTTTTCATTTTTGTGGCTAACATTTAATGGCCGATTCTTACATAAAACATAAAACCCGGTGGTTAGATCAAACAAAGGTCAAAACTTACTACGTACTTTTACAAAAATATCTGCAATCGTAAAGTATTTTTGAAATCGGACAAGATAAATCGGTTATTTGATGGTTTTCCTCCAAATGGTTTTCGAATTGGAGCATACTAAAAAAAATGAACAATGTCAATTCCCCATGTATGGTAGTAACACAAACAATCTACAGGCGGCGCCACTTAGCCGTTGCTTTTTTTAGCTACAAATGTCATCGTTTACCACAGATTCAAGCAGCAATTTAAAAAAAAAATGATATGTCATTGGCGTAGTGCTTATCAGCCGTATAGAGGCCGCCGAGTGACTGAGTAAAATGTTTTTATTTTTATAAAATATATGGTTCGACGGTAAATAAATAATAATAAACAAATAAATATCATGGGACAAATTACACCAACTGACCCAGTCCCCAACTAAGCAAAGCTTTGTGCTATGGGTACCAAGCAACGGATAAGGATACTTATATAATTTAGATAAATACATGCTTAAATACATACAACATCCATGACTCGGGTACAAACATTCGTATTCATCATACAAATGTCTACCCCTACCAGGATTCGAACCCGGGACTTCTAGCTTCATAGTCAGTCAGGGTCACTAACCACTAGACTATCCGGTCGTCAAATCTGAAACTTTTTTCCGTAGCTAAGGATGGTTATTCGTATCAATAGAAAAATCACCACACAAACTTTTAAAATAATCATGCATTCCCAATTCAAAATAAAAACGGATTTTCAAACTTTAAAATGGCCGCCCTGTAAAATTGCCATTTTGGACTCATCAAGTTGTTCACGCCATGCACGGATATATTCTTGCAGATAATTTCAGTTATTGTGAATTATTATTCACATCTACCTATTTTTGTATTAAAATAATAAACAGTGATTCGATATAATGGCTACACATTCTACCTACATTTTGTACCTACAAGTGTATTATGATTCAAATTTCACCCGAGCGAAGCCGGGTTTTCATCTAGTAATCGTCATAATAAGTCATTTATTTGCAGAAAATAGTGTACACTAAGATGGCAAGCAGGAACAACAATGACACAACTATTCCACTACACAGTAGTATGCAAATTATTTTAAATAAGCACTACATCTACAAATGCAAGCGATTTATTTTACTTATATATTATCAATGAAGTCACTCTTTACAAGACAGGAATTCTTTAATAGTGTAAAATCTTTTTTGCAGTAGCCAACCATGCAATGTTCGTACACATACCCTATATGGCAGACTAGGGACTAGTTATATTTGTGGGGACATGATTAAATATTCTTATGGCCATGTAATAACAATTTTTGCTGCAGAGTTAGAAACCACTCTCGGTAGAATCAGTCTTGTGGGATATCTCGTGTTAAAATTGCATGCACACTTCAGTTCTTTAAAAAGATGATAATTTAATTTCACAAATTTAGTTATTTATTTACTGTAACTATGCAAAGTCTAACTAGTCGGACAAAATTTGTCAGTAGAGTAGTGTGCTGTGTGCTGTGCTGTACATTGATAGCTGATCAACTCAACTCTACCCCGTTAATGTCCACACAACATGTTAGTGTCAATACGGACATTTTATAGTATTTTGTACAAGCGTTGCAAGATGAGGGTTATTTAAGAACTGGGCACACCTGTGAAAATTGAACTGAAAAGTGTTTAAAAAAAACAATTTTAAATTACAGAGTTAAAGTTTTGAATCATGTCTGCAAATTTCACGGATCACTTAAGCTGCTTTCATGACATCATGACCTCTATCAGTACAGTGGTGCGATGGCCAGGTGCATAAACTTACCTTTACCGGCGTGACATTAAATAAAGCGAATAATTTAACAGACGGGCAAGCTTCAAACAGAACCCGTTATGCACAGAAACGTCGCAGCGAAAACTGAGACAAAGTCGGCGAAACCCTGCGCCGGCGCCGCAGCCACCGCGGTGGCGACGCCGGCGCCCGCGCGCCGCGCTACATGCCGTGCCCAATAAGAAATTTAAAAAACTATCGGTCGCTGACGACAAAAACTGAGCGGCACTTTGCAGCGGAGGCGCCGGCGTCTGCGGCGCGATGCATTATGTATCAACTTCAACTATCAATGTGTTGCCCGCGCCCGACGACGGTCCGAACGATATCTAATTACTCAACTCTTTTCTCCTAAAGCGAGTTAACACTTTACATATTAAACACCAGTAAACAGCAGAGGATGCCGCAAGAGCACTCACCGGCCGTCATCGCAAATTAACATTCGGCGCAAATGAACTTTCTCCGTAAGGTGATCTCAAATAAGAAACATTTCGTCCTGAATGCTTACAACTGTGTCACCGCTTACACGCTACGGGATGGTGGACATCGCGGGGCGGCGCGGGCGCACTGCCGCGCGGACAGCCGGCGCAGAGTGCGTGCCGCGCGGCTGTTGCGCTTGCGTCGGATTATACATAGTTATTAAAGTTGGCTAGCTAGCAATAAAAGTAGTACAGTCAAATTATCTACACCACACCGTGACTCCAGAACACGCAGCTTAATTAAATCGAACACTTTGATACGAACGTGATTACAAACGAGCGCAGAACCCGACAGAACCCAACGCTCTACAATTCTAAATATCCGTTCCGCGAGCATCAAAAGTTCCTATTGGCGATGCTAATCTTCCCGCCCTGCCTCAGTAAATCGTGCTCAAACAAAACCCCTGCTTTATTCCAAGTGCGCCAACTAAACAATAAACATTGTGCAATTCAATAGTCGCGCTGTCGGCGGCGCGCGATAGCGCCAATTAAGCGCGCGATAACGTCGCGCCGCCGCCGCGCCGCCACCGCGCGGGCTGCCGCAAAAAACACGACAAAACAGCCTCAACCTCCTTGACTTTTATTAAGGGGAATAATTTAGTCAGTACCATTTACAGCAGAGAGTCTGCAACAACAACGAAAACTAACGGGGCTGCCATATCATGATGGATTGACACGCTCGCACGTCCGCGGCCGCTTTTTAACATTTATGGGATTAGACAAGAGTCGGTGACGCGCGCGTCCGACACGTCGCTCAATAGCTGATTAAGATTACGCCCCTCGCTCGCCGTTGAACGCTGACACCTGTCTTGACATACGAATAGTACATACCGTACGTACTACATACTGCTTAATCCTGATTTTGACATTTATAAGTACAGTCGGCCTACGAAAATGTTGAGCACTTTGTCATAATACACTTTGACGCATTCACATGTCAAACTAACGTTACAAGTGTTCTTTGTTTCAAATACTAGGTTCTAATCATACTCAACATTTTCATGGGCCGACTGTACGTATTACTTCAGTAGTTTGTTAAGAGTTTTAATTCATACAACATTAACCTGTGTTATAATCTCTAAAGGAACGCATCTCTACAGCGACTCCAGTCAGTGTGCACATCACAAATGCACGATCTAGGTCTAGATCAACACGCCTGACTGTATACAAACAGCTAAGGACGAGAGAACCTCTGGCCTTGAGTTACTTTAAACCACTTAAAAAAAACATTAAATCAGTTCTCAGGTGGAAGCAGGAGTCGCTCTACATTGCATTTGAAAATGTAGAGTTGGTTGGTATGGCTTCCAGAGGGCGTATAAATATTTGCTAGGGGTTATAATAAATGGGCACTTGTGGTGAGGAGGGTAAGGATTCCCAAACCCTGTTTTTAAATAGGTAAATGGGGACAGACTGTGGGAGTCTTAGGACCATCACATACACCCTGATGCCTCGAACAGGGAGAAGCATACTTAGGCACATTTTCCACACGTTAAAAAAATAAGTAAGTAAGGACTCACCGCGCTGCTGCGCGGCCTCCCGCGGCCGGCGCCGGCGCACCTCCCCCCGCGCCGCGCCCGAGCTCTCCGCCACGGGCCTGGCAAAATAAAACTCAAATAATAATACGGTAAAGTGAGGCCGACTTAAATTACGGCACGCAGATCAGATCTTACTTGCGCGAGTCCTTGGAGCGGCGCGGGCGGTTGGCGCAGAAGAAGTCCGGGCGCACGCGGTGCGCGCGCAGCAGCGCCGGCAGCGCGGGCGCGGGCGCGGGCGGCGCGGGCGCGCCCTCGTACGTCTGGTCGGGCAGCAGCATGCCCCTGCCGCATGGCGGTGGCGCCCGACCGCCCGAGCCTCACCACCACTCTGCTCACAAAATACACTGTCTTCAAAAGGAGCGCCGCCCAAGTCAGCGTAGAGCAAGACTGTATGTATTTATGTTTTTTTATTAAAATAGTCTGTCTACTTTATGCATTGTCAAGTGTACCGTAATTACTGTAAACTACATTTAGAAATCATCGGAATACATTGCGGAATACATATTTAGTACTTAATCGCGCTCTTAGCTTACACAAACCGTCCGACCAACATGTCATTAGGTAGCTCTATCAATAAAATAAATACCAAAGTGTTTCTCAACCATTTGTGTTGTAACCACTTCAAATAAATCGCATTGTGTTCTGTCTGTGTAACTATGTGTGTTAAGAGAGGATAACGAGCAGAGCAGGGCGGCGTCGCGTCGTTACGCGCCATGACGCGGCGAGTTCACTCTCTCCGTCACCAACACTGAGTCGCATCGCATCTGCGTGTGGTGCTCGCGCAGCGCTACGCCGCTAGCAACACTGAAAGCACAAGACTCGCCCGTGGGAAACTGGCGTCTAACGTTTCTATAACGCCACAATCACGAAGCCGACACCGATACCCTTCTGATTTGGTACACTGACTTGCAAAAATAAATGGGTACGGTGTATTTGTACTTATTCGAGGCAAGCAATTGTTTTATCGAGTACTTGACGTCCTGAGTCTCCATAAGCGAATACCTTGAGCAAGAATTGGGGAGCGCGGGCGCGCGGCGCGGCCGGCGGAATGCCGCGCGGCGGCGGTTTTTGTGCGCGCGCGCCGCGCCACGGGCAGGAGGCCCAGGAGGATGGCATTAGCATAAACCTCAACGCTCAGCCAAATAATTCAAGCGCAGGCCGGACGAAGTGGGCGTCCTAGGGCGGCTGGTTCGTTAAGTATAATGTAGTGTCACCTAGCCATTAATCTAAGCAGGCTCCGCAGGCGTCCGCGGCCGGTTGTCGTCGCGACAGGCGATCAATTAAGCCGCGCAGACGGCGGGGTGCGGCGCGCGCACACGTGATAAAACTGATAAGAGGTGCAACAGTAATACCGGTGGCCGGCGACAGCGCTAGACGAGCGGACCCGCGCCTGCGAGCCCGGCTAAGGCAAAAAAGCGAGTAAACGAACGCGCGGCGAGTGCTCCATGCCGTCGATTTTCCAAATCACATCGGTAAAAATACAGCTTGAAAGTGGTAAAAATTTGTTTGGCTGCAAAATTACTGTTCCTATAGTATTAGTCAAATTTCTACTTCTGTAGGTACCTACTCATATTTCGTCATAATCAACACAATTGTTTAACTTTCGAGTGTTATTTTTACAGATTGGAGATTATTTTTAGATCGGTCTCCTATTCTAACAATACTCGTACTCGTACCAGCCAAACCAGCCCCGCTCGCCGTGTCCGCGCGGCGCGCGCGCTGCAGCTGGACCTCTCGCTTCGCGGAAATGCCCCGCACCTCTACCCCCGCTTCGCAACCAGCTTCCACATTTGGAAGTACTTAAGTACAATTGCATGACAAAATGTGAGTGTCACATCACACGGTCCGCACGCGGCCGCGACATGCCGTCACAGACTAGAAACAACGCGCGATGCGACGCACCGAAACCGGATTATCAGTTGTTAGGGACCCGTAAACCCGTAATACAGAAACCAACCTTATTATATAAAGCACTTTCTTTATTTTAGGGCTAAGGTTGAAGTACCTACGAGTACACGATAATAAGGGAGTAAAAGGCAAAACAATATATAGGTAATTTAGGAAAAAAGACGTGAGTACGCGACTACGCGTACCATATCGCATTGAACCTACCAACCACGGCATATCTATGTATTTATAATAAGAAATTGGAACTTAGTACCTACATACATTTACTCCTTACCTACTAAGTTTTGCTGCCATGCCGCGTCGACTGGTATATACCTACCCAGTAACTGCACATCGTTAGTAATTAGTAACTAAGTACATAATGCAGCTTGTGCATTGCTAAGACAAGTGTAGTGATGTCAACGAGCGACTTTGTTGCAAAGCGAACTAATTCGGCGGAAGGAAAAACCTTTTCTTTCTCTACCGAACAGATTTAATTTTTTAAGATCGCAGTCGAATGATTTGCCGTGGGTTGGGTAGTCGAGAAATGAAGTAAATAGGCTGGCATACAGTATTGTGTAGAATTATTTGGTATCAGCGCACGCCCATCTCAGTTGCGCCTGCGCCGCGCACCGCCGGCAGCGAGAGTGAGAAAACAAAACTCGAAATGCATGCAGCTTAGATTTAATTTTGTTTTAAATGCGTTGGCAAAGTCACAAAGCAGTTTAATAACAATAAACACGGTGTTTTGTACCCACCTGTGAACTTTTAAGTATCCAATTAGGTATATTTCCAATGCAACAATGGCGAGGTTTTAAATTATGCTCTCACCGTGTTTGCCGAGTAAAACGGTCAGGGCTTTCGCGCGGCGCGGTCGGGGAAGACGTGAACGGCGCCGACGCAGCCAGAGACGATCACAACGGCGCCGGGGCGGCGGCGCGGCGCCGGGTCGCAGGTCAGGCGGCAATTACGGGGGCGGCGCGGCGCACGCGCGGTGCGTGCCCCGCCACACAATTTATATAATGAATTTTAATACGGGCGCGATATGTTCGCGCAGATTTCTCATCGTTCCCACGCCTCCCCGCTATTACCGAGTGATGCTGTGGAGGGCAATTTGCGTCGCCGGCGCACGCCCTAGGACCCGCAGCTGCACCCCATCTCGCTGACACGACATAGGGCCCCTTTGAAACCCATAAAACTGGATTCTTGCAATCGACAATATAAAATTTATTTGCCAACAGGAGAAGTAATAGCACCATAGGTATAAGTACAGATTATAGTATTTATGTAGAGCACTGGCTCTCTAGGCGAGAATATTTTTCCAACCTGCGACTATGTGTGCACCTGCCTAATTCGCTAAGCTAATCATATATTTAACTGAATATACTTTCGAGCAAAAGGCTGTTTACATCCTTGTTTAAAAAAGTTCCACAGCAAAATGTGGTAAGCATTTTCCAGAATGATATGCATAATTACCTCGAGAAAAAAAAATCTAACCACAATTTTGACTTCTCTTACTACCTGCTATGGGTGGTGTAGGGGTATAGCACGCGTCACGGAATGACGAGAACCCGGGTTCGATTCCCGGCCATAGCTTTACTTTTCGGATTTTTCTGTGTTCTAATTTTCAGTTTCGTTTAGAAATTACTTTTACTAAACATTCTTTCTGTACATTAATACGTATTACAAAAACAAAAGGCAAGGGAGATAATAGGCGTCTTGTCGCTTAAAAGCGATCTCTACCAGATAACTATTTGGATATAGAAATGAATTTGAACCGGTTAAGTAGGTAACTCCGCACGCACCGTATCTATGTCGTACATACAGACCTGCCTGCTGCAGGTGGCGTGGTGGCGGAGCGCCAACCGCAGGCTGCGCGGCGGCGGCGGTGTCGGGTGTCGCGCGTGAGAGCCGCATGCCACATAGTGTACTACCTACTTATAAAATAAGAGTTATACTTCGAGCATTTTAATCTAGGATCTAGGAATGCGTTTCAGGATTCGCAGAGTTCTTCGTTCTTGAGTAGAGCTTAAATACAATACATACATAAATCACGTCTTTATCTCCTTATGGGGTAGACCGAGCCTAAGGTAACAAGACCTAAAGGCCACGTTTAGCATGATTGTGGGCGTAAATGTGGAAAGGGGAATCAAAATAGTGATAGGTTGCTAGCCGCATCGCCTGTAACATGATTCCTAAGATTTTCGCCCGATACCTAGATGGGCTTTTACCATCAGCGCGGGAAGAGTATCAACTGGTACATTCTATATTTTTTCTTTATCCCCAGGCCAGCATGGAAGAAATACAAAGCACAAATAGATTATTATGCTTCACCAATAAGCTGGTACCACGGCAGGTACCCCCAAGGTTTGTATTTGTAACAAATTATTAGTGAAGCTTACGGTTTCCTTTATTGTAGTTGCCTTTAAAACATTGTCGTGATATACATTAAGATTGATAGTACAAAAAAGACCAACCTGTTAAAATGTACCGCGAATTCTACGTAGGTAGGTACACATATTTTACGAATTTGGACGACCACCGCAGCGTTATTTTAAATGTATGTAGTAGGTTAGGTTCGTGACTGCAAAACTAGATCAAAAAATGTGATTAATCCTACGGGGCGCTATATGTTTATTTTTATTTCTTAGTTAACTAAGATTATTTTGATGGGGCGTGAGATAAAGAACCACCCTATATGCTTCTCACTGCGCGGCAAGGCTGTAGCTCCCCTTTTATTTATTTACTATAGTATAGTATGGCTTACCTGCTTCGTATTTGTATGATCCTCACGATGTTTTCTCCACTGAAAAACGCACGATAAATTCTGAGAAACTCAGAGGTGCGAGTTCGGATTTGAATATATGCTCCTAAGTCAGTCAGTCAGTTTTAAATTAAGTAACTAAGTAAAAGCCAAATCGAAAGTGGGATTGCTAGAATTTCCCTGAACAGTAGTAGAGCCGATGTCTGAAATCACATCTGTGAAAATACCGCTCTGAAGTAATGACAAATCATGCTGAAATGAAATGGATACTTTAAAATTACAACTCTAGATTATTATTAGATTATTATCAATGTTGTCTGAAATAAACGATTTTTATTTTTTTTATTTTTATTTTTATTATGCCAATTAGTCAAAAAATTTATTTGAGCGGTAAAATTGTACGCAATTTTTCACCGTTTACGAGCGGTATTTTCATAAGTGGTTTTATAAATTATCCTCTGCGATACCGTGAAGGTGGAGGGTGGTAAAGGTTGGTAAGGGGTGGTAGACTAGACGGTGATAGGGGCGGGCTTTGGAACGAACTTGACCGCGCACTTGCGGGTGCCGCCTGCTCGAGCGCTCGAGACTCAACGCAGGCAAGTTGGCACAAAGGTTCAAAGACTCAAAATCATCACAATCAATCAAGTGATCATTAATTTCGTTGTGTGCAAACGATCGTTCACACTATTTGTCTGAAGTGGACTTCATTACATAACAGGGTATTCGAAGGAAACCGATGCAAGTCAAGTAGGTACCTATATAAAGTAGGTAAGATTTTAATTTAATTGAATCAAGTAATGTTGAATTAAATGAAGAGGAAAATAATAATTGTGTTGTGGCGCCCGGACGCGCCTAATTAGCGAACTCTGAAACCCCAATTAAGATCGTGGCAAAACTCACTATCGCGGGTGTCGGCGCCGACGACGGCCTCGTCTCGTCGCGTTATCACAGCCACACGCAGCTTGACTCATTTATTAGTTAAGGAATCGCGCGTCGCTCGCGGTATGCGCGGCGCGGCGGGCGGCGGGCGGCGAGGCAGGGTGGCGCGTGCGCGCGCGCCGGCGGCTGCGGCGGACTGCGGCTGCGGCCTGCAGCCTCACGGATGCTCACGGCCTGCGCCGGCGCGCTCCGCCCTCTGCAGCCTGCGCCAGCGCGCCTGCTGCTGCTGCATAGGCGTAGGCTGCGCCAATATGCACTACGCTACATTATACATGGAAAATGGGGTGTATAATTTTTCGTGCTTAGTAGATTTTTTTTTACTTAAATACCTAAGTAAGTAAAGTACGTTAATGTAAGAGATTATATTTGAAATTTACCATGAGCTTTTCGGTAAAGGAAATATCGTGAGGAAACTTGCACACACCTGCGAAGTTAATTTAATGGTGTGTGTGAAGTTCCCAATCCGCACTGGGCCCCTGTGGGAACTATAGGACTAAATAGGGTAAATTTTTCTTCCCGTTGACTTATAAATTTCAAATTTGGTGTGTAGGTAGCTTTATAAATCTTAAAATCTGATTTTTTAATTGTCTGTATAAAATGACCATGACCATACGCTTGTTTGCCATATCACGCCATATAAAAAAAAAAGATCTCACACATACATTTTGCTTAGAAGCATAATGTCTGTGATAACACTGGATTTTGTACCTATTCACTTGCCGAATTTGTACGGAACCCTCGGTGTGCGATTCCGACTCGCACTTGGCCGATATTTTTTTTGTATTCTAGTTCAACTAAATTTGGGCTCCACTAAATAGGTATTTGGTTAGCGTTATAGTGTCATCTTTAGACTGGGAAATGAACTATTTTGCTCAGCTACAAAAGTACATTAGTGAACGCTATTCAACAACAGATGGCGTTGATATGCGACAGCTGTTCCCAACTTTCGTAGAAATAAAGCCTTTGATTTTATAGTCTTTGTTTTTTTGTTATAGTTATCATTTCATTTCATTTCATTTCAGCCTTAGTAGTCAGCGCTGTAATGTTAGTCACACACAGTTCACAGTAAGGTTACTAATGAGGGCGCCACTTTCTGCGTAACGCGCACGATCACGAACGTTAGTGTACGCGGCTCGTAGGATAATACAACATGATAACTATTTTATATGTTTGTTTGCGGTATATTTATTTTCACAGATATATTTAAGTTAAGTCCCCTTTCATCTGTTTTCTTTTTTTTACGTCGAAGGGAGTCTAATCAAAATATCGCGTCATAGTAAACCTCCCACACAGTGTTAGGGTGCGACCACACCGCCGCTTAAAAAACGGTGACGTTACGGAATCGCAACAAAATGTATGAAGAAACGGTAGAAAAAGTGACGCATACGACACGTCACTGCGTATAGGCGGCGGTTTGGTCGCACCCTTATTCATTATGGAATAATTTCATTAATCATTATTATTATACTCATTATTTTACCTCATTTGTTGTAAATGGATATGGACATCAGAAATAACCAACATTACAATCTAAAACCTACGAATTATAACAATTTTTTAATGATTCATATAATTTAATTTCTAAACGCAAGTGACGTGCTTGCGTGATACGGAACGGAATCGAAAAATATTTTTGACATGAAACGTCACGTCATACGTCACGCAATCGGGAACTCAACGCGTAGACAAAATCGCGAAATTGCTAGCTCACAGGACCCGAGCTTCACGAGCACCGGCAGTCCGGGGCGGCCTGTAAACATGCGGAGCGTCTGCGTCTGGTTTGCGACCGAGAGCGAGCGCGGAGCGTGAGCGAGGGCGATCGAGCAGGCAGGGGCGAGCACGCGACGTCATGTCGGTCGAATACGTGCTCGTCAGCGAGGGCGAGGCGGACGAGCCCATCGAGCTGCCGGCCGAGGAGGACGGCTCGCTGCTGTTGAGCACCGTGGCGGCGCAGTTCGCGGGCGCCAGCGGGCTCAAGTACCGCGACCGCGCCGCCGGCCGCCTGCGCGGGCTGCGGCTCGTGGAGCAGCGGCTGTCGCCGCCGGCGGGCGGCTGGGCCGCACACCGCTACTTCTGCGCGTTCCCTAGGGCCGGGCGCGCCGCCAGCCCGGCCGGCTCGGCGCGCGGCTCGCCGTCTCCGCCCGGCGCAAGGCCGCGGTGCTCCGACCTCATCGTGCTGGGGCTGCCGTGGAAGACGGGCGAGGAGGCCGTGCGCGAGTACTTCTCCGCGTTCGGCGAGCTGCTCATGGTGCAGGTGAAGCGCGACGCGGCCACGGGCCTCAGCAAGGGCTTCGGCTTCATCAAGTTCGCGGAGTACGGGGCGCAGCTGCGCGCGCTGGGCCGGCGCCACCTGATCGACGGCCGCTGGTGCGACGTGCGCGTGCCCAACAGCAAGGAGGGCGGCGGCGCGCCGCGCAAGGTGTTCGTGGGCCGCTGCACCGAGGCGCTGTCGGCGGACGATCTGCGCGAGTACTTCGCAGCCTTTGGGCAGGTGACAGACGTGTTCGTGCCGAAGCCTTTCCGCGCGTTCAGCTTCGTGACTTTCTTGGACCCGGAGGTGGCGCAGGCGCTGTGCGGGCAGGACCACATCATCAAGGGCGTGTCCGTGAACATCTCGACGGCGTCGCCCAAGCGGGAGCGCGCGGCGGGCGCGGGCGGCGCGGGCGCGCGCTCGCAGCTGCTGGGCTGGGGGCTGCTGGAGGGCGCGGCGCCGCGCGTCTTCAACTGGGTGGGCGAGGCCTGGCCGCCCACGGCGCCCGCGCCCGCTCCCGCGCCCAACATAGACTCCAAGCCCTATCTCAAGTACGAGTGAGGGCCGCGTGTACATACTCCGTGTCTGCGGACACTCTTCGTTGATCACTGTCAGATTTTATATGAAAGAAATGTGTAAATAATATAATATACATAGTATGAAGTTGTCCATCTGTGTTTGCCTTTACCCGCATTGGTACTTTGCTTGATCAGAGCTGGATTTAAGGGAGGGCAACCGGGGCCACAGCCCACAAAAGACGGGCCCCCACAATAGACTTCAAAAAAAAAACAAATTCAGACTAGTAAACAACAGAACTTAAACAGGAAAATAATTTGGGGCCAGGGGCCTCCACTCCTATGTTGCCCAGAGGCCTCCAGACTTCTAAATCCGGCATTGGCTTGATACTTTTATGTTGTGCTGTGAACTGGCATGGTGTACCTATACCTGTGCTCAAAATAGATCTGTCTGCTGCTGGAAAACTTGCACTCGAATTTAATTTTGGAATGCTAGACACTAATCACCTACATTTTACAGTTGCAATTTGAGTCCTCAGCTCAGCGAAGACTCGTATTTTCAAATCAAAGCTTTTTTTCACCAAATCTTAGATTGGACAAACTAGGTGACAATTGACAAAGCTCGCAACTCTGATGAACCTGTGCCGACAGCCAATTTGTGACAATTAACAAAGCTCGCAACTCTGATGAACCTGTGCCGACAGCCAATTTGTGGCAAATGTTAGTCTAACTTTGCTGGTGGACCATTCGAGAGGGAGCTAAGAGAAGCTGTCAGTTATGCAATGGAATGGACACAAAAAACACAAAAGCTTTGGGTTATATTAGGGGAATTAAAAACAGTATTTAAATTTTACAACAAACATTTTTATTTCTTCTTGAGACCAATACATAAAAAATACCAAATACCTCAAGTATGTACAGTCAAAGGCATAAATAATTATATGTACTTACATTATAAAATAAGGTCGGTGACACATATATTTGACATGTTGGCTATATCGATATTTATGCCCCCAACTGCACAGGCAGGTTAGTAATTGATTGAATCAGGCATTACTTTGCTGAGGTCCACAATAAGGTACAAAAAAACATTTATTTATCTTGCTACTCTACTTGCTATACACTTGGCAGGTAAACCACAGGTAAGGTAGGGTATGGTAGGTAGGTTTTTGGGTGATGTAGGGGTATAGCACGCATCACGGAATGATGAGGATACGGGTTCGATTCCCGGCCATAGCTTTGTTTTCGGATTTTTATACGTGTTCTAATGTGTCGTTAGAAATTTAATTTCTAACGGGTAAAACCGTAAAAATAAATACAAAAAATCAAGGAAGTAAAATTCTTCATTCATTTGATAGGGGGTAAATACCTGACAAAACTATATCACACTCTCGCACCACATTATTAAAAACAAGCCTATTCTTAGATGATGTCACAAAGATACGGTAAATTCCTTCCTCGCAGTTGATTCGTCGAATATCAACCCTTAAGTGACCATTAAAACACTGAAAAGAGAGAAACAGTTCTAGTTACACATAATATAAATGATGTATCCTTGATGTATCCGAGTCATTCCACAGCAGACTATTTCTCTCAAACGTCATCAATTAAGTAATGTAGGCTAAGCATTGTTTTGATTCTAGTACGTAGAAATGTGATCCGACCTTAGTCACTACTTAATGGGACTCGTGAGTCAAATATGTTAGAGTAGTAGTAATACTACGCTCAACGGTCCAGTCCAGCGAGGTAGCTATAGCTAGCTTCTTGCGCGGCGGCGGCGGCGGCGGCGCTCAGCGCAGGTACTTGGCGGCCCAGTCGACGCGCGGCGCGCCGCTGCCCACCGTCGCGGCCTCTGCAATCGCAAGCAAACGACGATAGTTTCAGAAATAACACAGGAAATATCATTTCGCATTTCGGAGGTATCGTGCACAATTATTTCCGTGCGCGCTCTCATCGGCTGAAAAACTGTAGGTATCCGTCCCTAACGTCGCGCAGGAATAAGTGTTCAGCTACTTATCATAGCATGAATCATTACCATGATGCGAACGGAGCGCGAGCGGGTGAAACAGCGAGGTGTCTATTCTGGCGCCGGCCACGTATCGCGCGGCGCCCAGGTAGGCGGCCGCGGCGCCCAGCGCGCGCCCCCCGCCCGCCCCCGCCCCGCCCCCGCCCAGCGCCGCCAGCACGCTGCGGCCGCCGCCCGCCCCCGCACCCCCGCCCGCCCCCGCCGACGCGCGCGGCGAGCGCAGCGAGCCCGACACGCGGCGCAGCGCCTCCGCCTCGCGCGGCTCGTGGACCACCTCGCCTCTGTCAACAGTTGGTACAATAATACATATCATACGACTCGGCGATGTAATACCTATAGCCTATACATATTCTACTTTTACGATGATCGCCGATGAAGGCTCGCACCCGAGTATGTCCGCGAAGTGGTCTCGAGCCGGCGGCGCGGGCAGCGGCGCCGCCTCGGCCTCCGCGCGCGCGCCGCTCCTGGCGGAAATAAACACAGTAATATCTGTTTAACTTTTATTATGAACTACCTATAGTAATGCAGCAGTATAGCATAGCGAGTTACGATACCTACCTTCTAGAACGAGATATCGGCGGTGGCACGCTCAGCTCGGTGCCGACTGCGAAATAGGGGAACCTGCAAAAGGAACGGCTCGTTGAACATGTTTCGGTGCGATAGTGTCGGCTCTGCCGCGCGGAATGACGCGTTAAACGACCTTAGCGCCTGCTGCGCGGTGGGGCGCTCGCGGGGCGGGTAGCGCAGCAGCGCGGCCAGCAGCGCCAGCGCGGGCGGCGCGGCCTGCGGGACCACGCGCGCCAGCGGCACGCCGGCGGCCGCGGGGAAGCGGAAGCGCAGCGCCGCCGCCAGCGCCAGCCCCTCGGGCCAGGCGTTGGGGCCGGCGGCGGCGGGCGCGCCCAGCACGCCCGCGATCTTGTACAGCTGGTCGATCTCGGAGGCGCCCGGGAACAGCGGGCGCGCCGTGTGCAGCTCGGCGGCGATGCAGCCCACGGCCCACAGGTCGATGGGCGCGCCGTACGCGGGGTCGCGCAGCAGCACCTCGGGCGCGCGGTACCAGCGCGTGGACACGTACTGCGTGTAGGGCGGCCGCGAGCGCACCTCGCGCGCCAGCCCCAGGTCCGCGATCTTGACCAGTTCGGGCCCCGAGCACAGCAGGTTCTCGGGCTTGAGGTCGCGGTGGAAGAAGCCGTGCCGGTGCATGTGCGCCAGCCCGCGCAGCACCTGCAGCAGCACGTTGCGCAGCGCGGGCTCGCGCGGCGGCGCCTCGCGCACCAGCTGGTACAGGTTGCCGCGCAGGTGCTCGAACACGAAGTACAGCGTGTCGTCCTCGCGGATCACCTCGCGCAGCTTCACGATGTTGGCGTGCGACAACTTCTTGAGCGACTTCACCTCGCGCAGCGCCATGGCCTCGTCCCACGAGTAGTACTTGCGCTTCATGCGCTTGATGGCCACGTGCTCGCCGGTGTCGCGCCGCCGCGCCAGCGCCACCGACCCGTACGTGCCGTCGCCCAGCTGCTGCAGCACCACGTACCGGTTCATGCCTCCCTCGCCCCTCGCCCCACGACTCACCCCAACCGACTGTTCTGCATCGTATGCTCGCGAGGCGCACTTTTAGTACATTACAATTTCACTGTGCATGGGATCGCTACAAGTAGGAGTTAAGTATATATTAACACGAGCTGCGCGGATCTGGATCGCAGTAACCGATTCTTCCGCTGTGAGAGCACGAACATTCGATTTGGCGAATAGAACAAATTTAATTTCATCAAGTAGGTATTACTCGACGAACAAGGTATGAATGAACAGACTACTTATATTAACAAACAAACATTACTCAGAAAAGTTTACTAGGTCAACCCTATTTGTATCATCTATAATGTTCCGTCGCCATGGCGACGGGCGCCCCAACCGCGACCGCGCCGCCGCCGGGGTGACCAGCCCGCGCTCGCCCGCCGGCCAACATCTACTATGGGATTTTCAAAAGAGTTTGGCATCACTTCTGATTACTTTGTTCCTTTTTAGCGAAATTAAATTAAAACACATCTCAACAGACGCTTATCTATTTATTTACAACAAAGTTTTGCTACAATGATTTATCTCCGCGTGCCATCGTCGCTGCTCTATTCGGCGGCGTGCGCGGCGTGCGCGGCGTGCGCGGCGTGCTCGGGCCGGCGCGGCGGCAGCGCGGGCGCGGCCAGGCCGACGCGCGCGGCCACGTCCGCGTACACCTCGTCGGCACGCGCGCCCGCCCGCGCCGCGCCCGCCGCCAGCACGCCGCGCAGCAGCCGCGGCCGCGCGCGCAGCTCCAGGTAGCGCTCCCGCACCGGCGCCAGCGCGCCCGCCAGCGCCGCGGCCACCTCGCGCTTGTACTGCGCCGTGGTGAGCCCCGCCGCGCCCGCCACCGCCGCCGCCGGCGCCAGCCCCGTCGCCAGGCAGTGCAGCCGCACCAGGTTGGACACGCCCGGCCGCCCCTCCGGGTCCCACGTCACCTGAGACAGAACGCCCGCCCGTTAACGAGCGCGACAGCGGCGGGCGCGAGCGGAGCGCCCCCGGCGACTCACCTCGGGCGTGCAGTCGGTGACGGCCTTGCGGATCTTGTGCTCGATGGTGGCGGCGTCGTCCGTCAGCAGCACGCGGGAGCGCGCGTCCGGGTCCGACTTGGACATCTTCTTGGTGGGGTCGCGCAGGCTGCGCACGCGGTCGCTGCCGTCCTCTGCGACAGAGCGGGCGGTCAGCGCGCGGGCGGGGTCAGGGCGGAAGACGGGGGGGTGGGGGGGCTCCCTGGCACTCACCGGGCAGCAGCGCGCGCGGCGCGGGGAAGGCGGCGCCGTAGCGCGAGGCGAAGGAGCGCGCGAGCGCCGCCGCGAGCTGCAGGTGCTGCAGCTGGTCGGCGCCCACGGGCACGTGCGTGGCGCGGTACACGAGCACGTCGGCCGCCTGCAGCACGGGGTACAGCAGCAGGCCCAGCGGCACGTCGCGCAGCCGCGCCGCCTTCTCGCGGAACGCCGGCAGCGCCTGCAGCCGCGCCTGCGTCGCCAGGCACGCCAGCAGCCAGCACAGCTCGGCGTGCCGCGGCACCGCCGACTGCAGGAACAGCGCGCCGCGCTCCGGCCGCCAGCCCGCCGCCAGCGCCAGCGCCGCCAGCTCCAAACTGTTCTCGCGCAGCGCTGCCGGGTCCTGCGCACGCGCCGCACCAACTCATTAGCGTCCGTTCTCGCCGTACAGTACCTACACGAAACGAACGGGTCGCTCGCGTGCACGATCAACGATAGCAGAATTTCCCCAAAAGATACTTTATTCTATTTAATTTATTAACCATTCACAGAATTATCAAAACTGATTCGCCTCGACCGGGAATAGAACTCGATATTTTTTCAAGGTGGGCTAGTCGACACTCGTTCAAAAGGAAATCAAAGCGGAGCTCGCATGACTATGGGGCGTAAACGTAAAGCAGATCGTATACGTGTGCGCCGGGCGCGGGGTCGTACGTGTCTGGCGGTGAGCGCGTGCAGGTCGGCCACGAACAGCGCCGCGTCCTCGCCGGCCTCCTGCAGGCGCACCAGCCGGCGCAGCGCCGCGAAGTAGTTGCCGGCGTGCAGCGCGCCCGTCGGCTGCAGCCCCGACACCACGCGCCGCGCCCAGCCCGTCCCGGCGCCCGCCGCCTCCGAGCTGCCGGACTCCGTATCCACGGACGAGCTCTGAAGGACGTGCCATTAGTGCATTAGTACTCATAAAAACATTTCATTACATCGTGCATCAAATCATCACCATCCTCGTCTTTGCCGCTCTGTGCCATATTGTTCCAGTGATCTATTTTAAACCTGGTTTGATCTTGCGGGAACGATCCTGCGAGCTTAATGATATTACCTGACCCTGATGCTGTTTCTTCCCAATGCGTTGGTCTTCGGTTGAACCCGGATAAAACCAAGGTTATGTTCAATGAACATCCGTAAGTCCGGAACCGATTGCAGTTTGAGACAATATCCTTGAGTTGGTTAAGGAGTATGTTTACCTCGGGAAAACTATGCAATTAGGTAGAAACGACTTCGAGAAAGAGGCCAACAGAAGGATACGGCTGGGATGGGCAGCATATGGGAAACTGCGTCAAGTCTTCACATTGCCAAATCCACAGAGTTTAAAGACGAAAGTCTTCAACCAGTGCCTCCTAGACATACGGTGCCAAAATGGACACTCACTGTAGGGCTGGTCCACAAATTTAAAGTTGCTCAGCATGCTATGGAAAGAGCTATGCTCAGAGTTTCTCTAAAAGATCGAATTTGTCCAGTTTATTTGCTCAGAATATGTACATACAGATCATATTAAACAATTATTGTGAAACAGTATTCAGTCAACGAATCAACATGCAAATTTCAATCATAGGCTGATGATGATAATGATGACCTGACCGTGATTATGAATGGGTTAGAAGTTGTCGACCCGGTGCCACAATGTAATGTCACTTACAAGACTACAACTTTATTGGACCAGGCATTACCTTGCAGAGCTCCATTTCAATAACAAGGAACATTTAACTTTTTCTACTGCTTCTTGACACTTTTACTTCGCAGCTACTTCTTCACATTAACATGCGTTGATATTGGTTAGCCTAGAATAAACATACCTATTCTACCACATATCAATTTTAGTTGCTTTTGCTTTTAAGAGATTTACAATGAGAATTGAAATGGTAACAGCCTGGTGTAGCTGCTCGTGCTCCTCTCCAACAGATGCAGGTTTCATATGGAGGTTGAGGCGTGATAATACGCAAATAGTTACCTTGTCTAGGTTCGCAGCAACACGACTCTGATGTATTGCTCTAACGGTTATACATCGCTTGCAGTGTAAAACACTTCTTTTCAAGAACTCCATGGCTGACACTGCAGCAGCAGTACTTTGTCCTGTTAGTCTAAACAATAATTTTCCATTTAAAAAATATTTCGATCGCAGTTAGTAACCAAACCGCGGTCAAACCCAAAGTGAGCCTTTAAATTAAGCCTCCGAAGTGAGTCCGTAATCCCTGTAACACTATTTCCAATTGAAGTTTGTGTTTTGTTCTGTGGTAAAACTATAAGGAAGAAGTTGGAAGAAGCCTAAATTGGACTCGTTCTGTTCAATGGACAACAGGCAGGCAGGCAGGCTCGGCAGCTCTCGGCAGGCAGGTGAGGCAGGGCATGGGTAGCCAGCTGATTGTCAGTGTCAATGTCATTTTAAAGGTTTTTTTTTATTAGAAAGGTAAAAGGAATAACACCTTACAACTAAATGTAATGTAATAAAAAAAATATCATTTTTAATAAATCATATTATTATTATCATTTTTTTACGAAAGATCGGTTTAGTAGTACATGAAGCTAAAACCCCATTTAACGACTACCTATATCTAGATTTATTTTTCCCAGCAAGAAGCCATTGTCAGCCGCGGACTGACGCCAGTGAGTTGCGACAAGACAAGGCCTGCGAGGCAGGCAATGGGGAGGCGCACGGTTGCAAGCCCGTTCTCGAGGACAGCGATCGCTGATTGCAAAGAAAATAGTGTCTGAACAGCGTAACGCTGGTGTAGTATTTTAGGCACACTGTATGGGCTTAGACTCCCTTATCTCACAATATGGAAGAAGAAGAAGAAAAAAGATAATGTCAAAATTGTCATTGCTTGTTATTGTCAGTGTTGCCAGATCGTGCTTTTTAGCACGGTTTTACGTGCTTTTTGGGCGGTACGCGTGCTTTTTACGTGCGGACACCAGAAGCGTGCTAAAACGGTGCTTTTTTTAGTTTTCCGTGGCCAAATGGCAAAAAACGGAACCCGTAGACTCGTCATGTCTGTCTGTCCGTCCGGCCGTATGTCACAGTTACTTTTTCCGAAACTATAAAAGCAAATACTTACTGTTGAAACTTAAAGTAAGTCGATGTATTCTGTGAACCGCATTAATATTTTCACACAAAAATAGAAAGAAAAAGAAACAATTAATTTTGGGGGTCCCCCATACTTAGAACTGAAACTCGAAAAAAAATTTTTTCATCAAACCTAAAAACCTATACGAGTTGGGTATCTGTGAATAGTGAAGAAGTTTTTGTGAACTGAATAGTTTGCACGAGAGACACAAAGACAGACACAAAGTGATAAAATGTGTCCCCCCCCCCCCTGTAACTTCTAAAGTAAGAGAATGATAAAACTAAAAAAAAATCATGATGTACATTACCATGCAAACTTCTGCTGAAAATTGGTTTAAACGAGATCTAGTAAGTAGTTTTTGAAGTGAAAAGTTCTTTAGCGGCGTTGAACACTTTTTGGGATGGGTAAAAAAATGTTAAACTCGCGTCAGATGTAAGAGCTTATTTTGAAATACGAATGAAGCTAGAGTCGTGTTCAATTTTTGAAGTGTACGTTGATTTCGTCACTTTAACGTATGTGCGTTTGGCCTAGTGGTATAAGGTGTGGAATAGCAGTGTGTTCTCTCAGGGACCACAGTTCAAATCTCGTGTATTTTTTTGCTTATTCAATGATTATTTTTCTTAATTTTTGTAATTATTTTTAAGCGTGGAAAAATGCGTGCTTTTTTATTTAAAACCGTGCTTTTTTAGCCATTCGACGGTGCTTCTGGGTGCGAGTGCTCTGGCAACACTGGTTATTGTCTTGCTTGTCAAATAAAATAAAGTCAAATTCAACATAATAACCTAAACAGAACCTAACCCTAAATTAAATAGGTATAAATAAAAAGAGAAAGAGCGTAAAAGTTGTTAAGTTCTATTTTTATAGAAGAGCAACTTTGTTTGTTATACATTATTGTTAAAGGTATTTTCTTGCATAATATTTAGTAAGCTTTTTTAAATTTTCATTTCATTTCATTTCATTTATTTGTGAAACCTTTAAATGTTGATTGAGGTTAGGATCTTGGGATATTTAGCTTTTACGTTGGTAAATAAAAGAATCCAGTTTCTCATAAACTTCTGCTTGTAAGACAACTTGTACAGTGTCATAAAAGTATGATAGAAATGCAGTAAATACTATAATAATAAAATTTTGTGTATAAAATTATTACCTGCTCGTTATCTTGTTTTTGCAAATGTACCTGTTACTGTTTTTTTTCTTTCTCTGTATGTAAATCGAATGTGTGTGAATAAATGTTTCTCGGTCCCTCTCTCACTATAAACTATTATCTTAGATTGTATGTAGGTACACTGGAATGATTAGTATGCTAAATGATTCTTGTCTTTGCTTTACAGAATTTGTCTATCATTATCTCGCAGGAGCTAGTTTTCAGCGATAAAAACTATCCTTTGTTTTTCACTGGACTCGAACAATCTCCATACTAAATTTTATACTAAATCCGTTCAGTGATTTAAGAGTGAAGAGATAACAGACATTTTCCTTTTGTAATATTAATAGGGAAGGAGGAAGAAGGTCAGGGAGTATGTTTTGTAGGTATTTTATTTATTTTATTAAATTTTTAATTTAGTATTGACTACCTGATTGAACATCTAAGCCGATCAGCATGCAGAAGAAAATCCATCAGCCCAGGGGAATATGAAGAATGAACTCTACACCTTTTAAAGAAAGAAAAAAGTTTATTTATGACAATCACAAAACACAACAAATAAAAAATGCGGGTAGTCTGTCGAGGCTCCGAGCTAGACAAAGATTCGGGCGTGCTAATGTTTAATGCTCACCGAAATGATGTTTCAGGAGAGTGGTGATGTGCGCCGCGTCGCTGAGCGAGGCGCTGCGGGCGGGCGGCGGGCGCATGGCGGCGTGGCGCGCGCACGCGTACTGCGACGGGGACGCGCGCGCAGCCGCCGCCGCGCTGCGGCTGGAGCGCGCGCGCAGGCCGGCGCGCCGCGAGCCCGGCCAGCTGCTGGTGCGCGTGGCCGCCGCCTCCATCAACCCCATCGACCTGGCCGTGGTGGGCGGCTACGGCGCGCGCGTGCTGTCCGCGCTGCGCGCGCTCACGGCCGCCGGCGAGCCGTTCCCGCTGGTGCCCGGGCGCGACTTCGCGGGCGAGGTGGCGAGCGCGGCGCCCGGGGCCGCGCTGCCGCCCGGCACGCGCGTCTGGGGCGTCGTGCCGCCGCACCGGCCCGGCTCGCACGCGCAGTACGTCGTCGTCGATCGCTCATGGGTAGTTATCGACGCGACGACGAAACTTCGCACGCCTCTCTCGCTAGGCATATAAAGCTCGCGTCTCGCGTGTGGCAGGTGGGCCCGGCGCCGCGCTCGCTGACGCAGCTGCAGGCGGGCGGCGCGCTGTACGCGGGGCTGACGGCGTGCGCGGCGCTGCGGGCGGCGGGGCTGGCGGGGGGCGGCGGGGGCGGGGGGGCGCGCGTGCTGCTGCTGGGGCTGGGCGGCGTGGGGCAGGCGGCGGCGCAGCTGCTGGCGCGCGCCGGCCACCGCGTGCTGGCCGCCTGCGCGCGCGACCAGGCCGAGCACGCCGCCGCGCTCGGCGCCGAGCCGCTGGACCGCCACGCCGAGGACTACCGCGAGAGGCTGCGCCGGGAAGGACCGTGAGCTTTTCTTTTGACGCCGCCCGCGAGATCTCGGCGCGATGTGGGATTTCGAGCGAACCGCTCCGGCGTCGGTTGATTTTCTTCATCGTAAACTGAATACTGGGCGTTTACTTGTACGATTGTGCGTCCGTCGCTCTCGCGGCGAGCGGCGCTCCGGCGCGGAGTCGCCGACGCCGGAACCGTTCGGCTGAAAGTTCTACGCCGTACGAGCGAAGCGCCCGTCCGGCGAGCGCGAGAGCCGAGAGGACGATGAATATTGAAATAATGCAATACGATACAATACAATACAAATACTTATTATTGAACACCACAAATCAGTACAAAACAATACAGAAATAAAGAATAATCAATTAAAAAAAATAATGAAAGAATAATGATGATGATAACATGGATAACTCGAAGTGCTTACAAAAAATTTCTATTAGCACGCTTCACTAACTAGACCAGCCCGGCTAGCACGACAGCGCACAAGAGTCGCATCGCGCGCGAGATAGATTACCCGTCCCTTTCTAGAACGAACAGTCAGAAAAAGACGGGCAATCTATCTCGCGCGCGACGCGACTCTTGTGCGCTGTCGTGCTAGACGTGCAGGGGGCGAAATCGATGTGCGATCGTCGACCTCCAGTCGGCGCGGTGCGGGCCTCGCGGTGAGCGGTGCCGGGCTGTGCGCAGGTTCGACGCGGTGCTGGACACGGCGGGCGCGGGCGGCGAGGCCGCGGCGGCGCTGCCGTGCGCGTTCGGCGTGTTCGTGACGCTGAGCTCCCCGCTGCTGCGGCGCGCCGACGCGCTGGGCCTGGCGCCGGGCCTGGCCGCCGCGGCCGCCGACCTGCTGCGCCAGAACCTGGCCGCGCCCCCCGCCGCGCCGCCCGCCTGCGCGCCGCGCGTGCGCTGGGCCTTCTTCTCGCCGCGCGCGGACGACATCGAGATGCTGCGCCGGCTCGCCGACCAGGGCGAGGTCAGCCGCGCGCCGTGTGCCCGGTGCCCGGTGCCCACCCGCCTGCCGTGTACCTCCCGCTGCGACTTTGCCACCTGACTCGACGTTCTATCTTTTCACCTGATTTGCTCCATCACATCTGAATCGGTTCCAACGATATTCCCCGACGGGTGACGGAGTTGCGGCGGGTTGCGGTGCGAATATCCAGATACGACTGAGGCCGGCCACGTACATACGGAATTTTCATACGGTTTCCGTACGGAATGACGTCAGCGAACGGGACATCGCTACATCGCATCTACGTCGCTTTTAAGATGAAACTGAAGAAGTTTTGTACCATCGCTCAGTTAGAAAAATAGCTCTCAAGACAATCAGGTTGCTGCTCGGTGCCTTTACGTTCTTACGTTCTTGACCTTTATTATTATTATTTTTTTTTTTACAAATTACAAATACAATTTATTAACATTATTCATTATTGTAATAATACAATTTATTTATTTATTTTTATTCTCTTCCAAAAAAAATTTTTTTTTTCTTTTTTTTTGGGTCTTTTATGCATGCTAGTTGTAAGTAAGTCTATCTGCCATTGTTGAAGTGGTAGGTACGGAGTGCGAGGAGGAGGGGCGGACTGAAAACCAGCGCTGCGCAGACGCAAGCTTATCCTTGCACTCGCAGCAAATGCTGAGTCCGCTCCTTTTGCCACCCCTAAACACTTTTTTTTTTTTCATTTCGAATTTCTCTTTAGTGTTGTAATATTTTTTTTCTTTTCTTCTTTTTTTTACATAACGGAACGGGACAGGGCTACGAATTGACGTCATTCCGTACGGAAACCGTATCAAAATTCCGTACGTATGGGGCCGGCCTAATTGTTTTCTTTTCATTGTACCAAAGCAGACTCGCTCGATTTAAAGATACCTATTATATGACTCTGTGCCGAGATAACTGCCGACCCGGGGTCGAGAAACGTTAGTGTCAGATTTATACTTAAAACTTTAATGACTATAAAATTTTCCATGATGCATAATTCTGACGGCGCTCCCACACGTGTGTCTGAAGAGTCAAAAGCGTCCGTCACTATCAGATCAAAGCGGCCTAGCATACGAGACTTTCTGGCACTTCAAATAGAGTGCGGGAGCGCGGTAAGACCGTAGTAGAAGAGTCTAGAGGCTAGCGTCGGCGGTGGTGGCGAGTGTAATGCGTGTGCGCAGTTCACGGTGCGGGTGGAGCGCGCGTGGGACTGGCGCGACGGCGCGGCGGCGTACGCGCACGCGGCCGGCGGGCACGCGCGCGGCAAGCTGCTGCTCGACTTCAGCGCGCCCTAGCCGGCGGCGACACCCGACCAGGTACCGTACTCGCCTACACTCCCTCGTAAAACAGTACGAAGCGGATGAATCACTAACTAACTGTTTCCATACAAAATTATTGCCCCACTAAAAAATGTGCTGGTTACGTAGCAACTGGCGCCCTCGTTTCATGTCTACTTTTTTATATGAGAATCGAGAGACGCCATTAGTCAAACAGGTGCCACCGTCTGCGGGAATGTTATACTTAGGTACATACTTGTATTGAACTGTCTGTCTGCTCCGTAAGGGGGGTATAGACGTGATTTATGTATGTTTATGTATGTATGTATTGAATTGATATATGTATATTTTTTAAATAGTCTTTAGTGTTTTGCTTCAAGCGACCCCTGTTTACAGATAATAGGGTGCGACCAAACCGCCGCGTATACGCAGTGACGTGTCGTATGCGTAACGTTTTCTCACCGTTTCTTCATACATTTTGTTGCGATTCCGTAACGTCACCGTTTTTTAAGCGGCGGTGTGGTCGCACCCTTAATATTCATTTTGCAAAAAAACAAACAACAAAAGGATGCGGCAGTGCCTCATCTTCTAGACTGACGTCCTTCCTATATTGCAGCCTAGAATATTCTTAAGCACACCTGAATATTTTAAGTACATTTACTGTGATACCATTAGTACTTTAGTACGTGCGCCTGCGCCTCCATCACGCTTGTTGAGCAGGCCCCTCTTCTCCACTGGGCACTATGGGCACTTGCCCAGGGCCCCGCGATCGAATGGGGCCCCCTAGTTCCTGCCAGATTACCAAATGATAACCAATATTTAGGTCATAGGGGCCCCATGATCCTAATGTGCCCAGGGCCTCAAATAGTTTAAAGACGGCCCTGTTGTTGAGCAAAAACAAGGTGTCAGTTATTTTTATTTCAGTTAATTTTATTTACTAGACAAGCCGCCATGCTATACTACAAGTTCTGTGAATATTTCAACTGACTCCAGCGAGGTAGTTCGACCCAAACCGACTATTTCAATCGCCGTTTTTTATAAAACAAAACAATAGAATATTAATGTACTTGCTAATGCTTTTGTACTTTCTTAGCAATTGACAATATTTCAATTTTTTTTCCAAAAAATACTGTACGAAAAAATCCAAAAATATTTTCTTTGTGTTCTACAAGACAAGTGTTTCTCTCGAAATGGTTTTTAATTTATGAATATTAAGAAATTTGAAATATTGTCGATTTCCTATGATACTGAATTGAAAAAAAAAGATTGTTATGTTCATGATATCATGAAATCATGATAATTAAGTAGAGCACGGGGTTGGTTCGTTGAACACGAGACGTTGCACGTAGAGCGGCGGTGGCGGTGCGCTATCAGCTCGCGAGTCGCGGCGCAGTTTGTTGCGATCGGTCACCCGGTGAAGGCCGCGGCCCGGCTCCGCGCTCCGCCGTCTGCACGGGCACAGGCTTGTAGATAACCATTGCCAGATAACTACCAGCTACCTATACAATACAATACAAATACACTTTATTGAACACCACAAATCAGTACATACAAAACAATACAAAAACAAAGAACAAACTATACAATAGGTGATCTTATCGCTTAGTAGCGATCTCTTCCAGACAACCAATAAGTCAGAGAAATAAGTTGGAGACAGCTAGCTCTAAGGATATTATTTTTAACAGTTATCAACAAGAAAAATATGTATTCCTCGGAGATAACTAGCTATTTCTTAATAATAGATTTTCCTCTCAGAACTCTTTTTGTAACAGTTATCTGTAAGGAAATTTCGACTGCCCTACTTAGCACTTTTTAAATATATTTTTACATTAAAAATCAAACGCACAAACTTACTAAATTTTGTGTTTATTTTCTTCGTAATCCAAATGAAACAGTAGTGTTATACTCGAGTGAAAATCACTCATTTCAGCACTTGGTCAGTAATTTAATTTTGTTTGTATGTTTGAGTTTGTATAAAGTAGATAGGTAATTAATTTAATAAAATACTAAGTTGGATACTTAGCCTTACAGATAACTGCAGAAAAAACACAGCTATCTGCAAGGAAAATCTCAGAGATCTCTGAGGAATACATTTTCCTTGTTGATAACTGTTAGAAAACACAGTTGTCTGCGAGGTAAATCTATTCCTTAAAGATTGCTAGAAATATCCTAGGAATAGATTTTCCTTGTAAATAACTGTTAAAAACACAGTTATCTGCGAGGAAAATAAAATCCTTAGAGATAACTAGCTTTCTTTGAGGAAAAAAAATCTTCAAAGATAACCGGTTATCTGGCCATGGTTATCTACAAGGAACAAGGGGGCTGAGGGACTGCTAAGAGAAAGCGGCGAGTCCATGAAAGTAATCGCAACTGCTCGAGAGACCGCATGGGGTTACCTCCTGGGACGTGCACGAGGAGGGCCAGTCGGAGAGCAGCCAGACTGACCGCCGTACCTACTGAAATAAATACTTTTAAACATTCGCATTTTTCACACAATTAGGTATTTAAATCTGTATTAAAATGGTGGCTTGCCGTGACCCGTTATGGAACTTCATTTCGTGAATGTTGACAAGATTTAGTTTGACCCATATTGTGTGACAATTTTGTTTACCGTTTAGTTCACTTGATGCTGGGCTGGCCCTGGCTTCTCCGATTCAATGTTCCACCTATATTATTGCGGGCTGTCGGCTAGGGCGCCTAGGGCGCATCTCTAAGTAAAAAACATTAAATAGGTACATGATTATTTCATTTCAGTGTTCGGCGTCATCTCTCCACGACCGGCTGATCTACCTCCAAAGACAACGAGCGTCCGAGCGGTCGACCCGTTACTTATTTATTATGCAGATAAGATAGATTATAAATATTATAATTATTAGTTAGATAATAATTTACGTAAACAAATTTTAACTGTAATTAAATTGTTTGGTTTAACATAAAAAGAGGAGATAATAAAGCATTCGATACGAGCATGGCGTTGTGTATTAAATGCACGTGTGTGTGATGAACGAAAGCACTGCGCAGGTCAGGCCGCGGCGTGGCGCGCGGCTGTGCGCGGGCGGCGAGCGGCGAGTACGAGCCGCATGCTGCCGCCGCGTGCGCCGCCGCTGCCGCCCGCTGCCCAATTGCCCATACATATACGAGCCCTTTCTACGAAAATAACCATTTAGGATCACTTAATCAAGTATTATCTCGTCGTATAATTCAGTAAAAATAGCTCAAAACGTGGCAAAATATATGGAGAACATTTATCTATTGGGATGGATACCTTATGGGGTGAAGTCAAAATTTATCAACTCTCCCCCCTCCTCCGGGGTGCGCGTCCCCCCCCCAGGCCCCCCGAAATGTCCCGAAACGCGGTTTTTTGAACTTTTTGAGAAAACTGTTCGCGATACAGAAAAAGTGTGTAGGAATGAAATAATGTACAATAAATTTACTATAAATCTACCATACACATGAAAGCGGTATCTCTTATGGTTTTGACGCAAGAAGACGCAGAAAATCATAATTTTTTGTTTTTTTACAATAAATTTTATTAAAACTTCAGTTTTCTCAGAAAATACTCATTTTACAACTAAAAAATGTATGACTTAAATAAACAATGGAATATTCCCTTTAAAAAGAGGTATAATTTATTTATATATTAGTAAAATTGAACATTTTATGATAATTTAAATATTTAATTTGTCATGAACAATTTTTTTTACTTGAAGATTAGGTATGTTTAAAATGTTTTTTATATAGTTTAGAGTTAATTATAAACCACGCTAGTGTAATTTTGTTTATTTTTTTTCAGTTATCCGCAAATAATAAGTATATTCATTCATTTCCGAAAAGGTACTAAGATGTTTATTTAATATAATCAACTATTTATTTAAGTATACACTTTTATTTAAGTAACTTACATTGAATTTGAAGAGAGACATTGAAATAAACAATTGTTAACACTCTTATTATCTGGGGGCACGGTAGTGCCCCAGCTAAGATAGCCAAGTGAAGCGCAAGAAGGGCACTAGTTACCTTTTCTCGAACCGCTTTGTCGTTATTTTGTACCCTCATAACTTGGTTTTGGATTGTACGAGATAACAAAAATTCTCGGGATATGATGTGAATAGTGGACTTATTACAAGTGTAAAGTTTCAATTGCATAGCTCTTATATTTAAAATTTTATTGATATCTAAAAAACTAGTGGTCGTCACTAGTGATCATCATATTAAATTCCTAGAATGCTCTAATTTGGTTTGTAAGCTAGATTAGTATACAATCAACAGCAAAAATCTAAAATTTGGAACTTAAACTCTTCCTTCAATCGGTCAAACAAACTAGCGAATGGATATTTTGTACGAAACTTCGCAAATTTTGATGCCAGCGGTCTGAAAATTGATAAAGGGTGTTGTTAAAAATAATAAACTGTATATTTCAGAATTTTCAGTAAATTAAACTGAATTAGTGGATGAAATTAAGCGCGTGCAAATGTGGTGTTTTCTGAAGGCACTTGTCATAAGCAACAACTTACAAACTTTTTACGTTCTAACTCTACAAGTGTTTAAGAGTTTGTGAAGTCTACAATTTAGTAAAAATAATGTCGTTGGCCATTTTGCTACCGTCATATAGGCGTAAGGTAAAAAAATCACTGTTCATTACTTTCCTGTTAATTACAATAGTTTTTTAAACATGAAATTACCGTGAGACTCAATCAATAATATGTGACAACAAATAATAATAATAAAATAATAATAATAATAATACTTTATTTACTTTATTTGTAATATGTGATCGTTTCGCTGCCGCCGGGGCAAGCGGTCCAGGAATAAGGACTACGAACTAGTCTGGAATATGTCGAGCATCACTCGACTTTTATACGTGAGTTATTCGTTTGTGTGATTATAATTATCATTACAATAGTTCTTATAGTTACGAATTTCAACTTTCTAGGACGTAAATTTGTTGACCACCAGTGAGTGAGTCAGTGACGAAATCAGAGTTTTTTAGATATCTCTAAAATTTAAAATATAAGAGCTTGTAATAAATCCACTATTAGCCGCGTATTCACTGGGCGAGCCGCCTCGCGCGGCAACTTCGTGAGGCAAATCCTCGACCTGTCAGGACGTGCCTCGCCCGAGGCGAACGCACGTCTCGCCTCGGGCGAGCGTGCCTCGACCTGAGCCGCGCGGTGTCGGTTTTTGTCTATGCTCAAAGGCGCCTCAGCACGTTTGCGGCGCTCACTCAGGACGGTTGTGTTTTGCCTCGCTTGTTCGTCGCGTGTTAGCGTCATGGATAAAGAGCAGTGTCTTAAATTAATACAACTATATGGTGAATATAGATGATTATGGGATGCGCAATGTCCCGATTATACAAATAGAGGACTAAGAGAAGATGCGTGGAGAAATATTAGCGCGCAATGCTGCCTCAGCCTCACCGCGGCTCGGCTTTGCCGCGCGAGGCAGCCTCGATCAGTACGATTTCTTGCATGAGGCTGCCTCGCTCGGCAAACGTCCGAGGCTGCCTCGTGCGGCGGCTCGCTCAGTGAATACGCGGCTATTCACATCATATCCCGAGAATTTTAGTTATCTGGTACAGTCCAAAACCAAGTTATGAGAGTACAAAATAACGACAAAGCGGTTCGAGGAAAGGTAACTAGTGCACTTCTTGCGCTTCACTTGGCTATCTTAGCTGGGGCACTACCGTGCCCCCAGATAATAAGAGTGTTAACATTGTTTATTTTAATTTAAGTACTTAAATAAAAGGGTATACTTAAATAAATAGTTGATTATATTAAATAAACATCTTAGTACCTTTTTGGAAATGAATGAATTTATTCACACTAATTATTTGCGGATAACTGAGAATAAATAAACAAAATTACACTAGCATGGTTTATAATTAACTCTAAACTATATAAAAAACATTTTAAACATACCTAATCTTCAAGTAAAAAAAATTGTTCATGACAAATTAAATATTTAAACTATTTTAAAATGGTCAACTTAACTAATATATAAATAAGTGATACCTCTTTTTAAAGGGAATATTCCATTGTTTATTTAAGTGATACATTTTTTAGGTGTAAAATGAGTATTTTCTGAGAAAACTGAAGTTTTAATAAAATTTATTGTAAAAAAACAAAAAATTATGATTTTCTGCGTCTTCTTGCGTCAAAACCATAAGAGATACCGCTTTTATGTGTATGGTAGATTTATAGTAAATTTATTGTATATTATTTCATTCCTACACACTTTTTCTGTATCGCGAACAGTTTTCTCAAAAACTTCAAAAAACCGTGTTTCGGGACACTTTGGGGGGCGTGGTGGGGGGTCGCGCCCCCCGGAGGAGGGGGGAGAGTTGATAAAATTTGACTTCACCCCATAAGGTATCCATCCCAATAGATAAATGTTCTCCATATATTTTGCCAAATTTCCCATACAATGGATTCTAATTTGCTTGAGCTAGTAGTGATCGCCAACCTTCGATAGAAGATGACACCAGAAGAAGAAAAAGAATATTATCTCATCCAGATAACATCTTACTCTGTGATTTTCCACAGACAACAATATGATGTATATTTTTCCATGTAAGTATACAAATACAAACATATTTTTCAAAGGAATACTGTGAAGTTTCATGAAGAACAAAGCTATTTTTAGGTACCTATGCGTGGTAAAATGAACAAATTTAATGGTACTTAAATAATAATGTAGTACCTACCAGTGGCGTGGCGTCAAGTATATCAGAAGGCAAGCCGAAGGGAACTTAACTAGCCTTTTCCTCTAATTCTGCACAATAAATTGCCCAAATGACTTAAAATAGGCAAGCCACTGGGAATCGAGTTCTATGGACGCTACGCCACTGGTACCTACCTACTTGTTTAATTTGTACGGAACCCTCGGTGCGCGAGGGGGAGTCGCGTTGACCGATCTTCACTAAGTTAGTATTCATTCCATTGACGCACTCTTGTTTGGAGGTCGCGAATGTTTGTTCACGGTCACCGTTTTGCGTGGTTTAGCATATTGTGAAGCATCTACATACAGGCAGTGTCGCGCTGGTGTTGCTGAGCCTGCCCCGCTCTGCGTGCCGTGCCCTAGTACAGGCTGCGCCGGCGACGCGCGTCATGCCTATACCGGTTATGTTAGCACGCGCAGATTTGCTAATTGTAGTTTCGCATGTTGTCTACGTCAACACAACTCGTGTATACCTACACTATAGACTATCATATCTCCGCATCGGAGTAGGTCTTTGAGGCTCGCGTACGGTCAAGGCCAATTTTAATTACCTACGCGCAAATCGCTTTTTCTATTTTTAGATAATGGGGCCCAATTTTCGAAAGTGAATCTTTTGAAAGTGCCTCTACCACACATACGAGATGACAAATTAATTAGTGGACAAGATTAATTAGAATTTTAATTTTCTTTTACTTACTCTTTGTATACTCGTTTTTACATTCATTCATCACATTTCTTCCATACGGGTAGGTAGGTATACATAATACACAAAGTAGGTGGACGAGCAATCCAATATTTGGGAAATCAGGTGTTTGCCGCCAGCCCCGGATCCAAGGGGGGCAAACCGGGACACTTGCCCCGGGCGGCAGTTTCATATGGGGGCCGGGGCGCCAAATCCTTGAGACAAGAAATCGAAAAAAACTTAAGTCTTGAGCACGAGGGAGGGGGCGCCACCATCAAGGTTTTGCCCCGGTTCGAAAATATCGTAGATCCGGGCCTGTTTCCCGCAGGTATTGATGCGTTCTCAGAAAGATTCATCATCATCATCATCATCATCAGCCTGAAGACGGCCACTGAACAGAAGTCTCCCCCTTATCACACAACAATGAACGACAAATCGCATCCACCGGTTTCCCGCAACTTTCACGAAAGAAAGATTAAATACATACATGCAATCTGCTGCTATAACTTACCAAGTGTCTACCTGCTTATTTATTTTAATTGCAATGGCCGGAAACGTCGACACCATGTTAGTTTAGTGAAACATTATTGATTATGCGAATATTGGTGTGGTTTGTTATCGCTAGCGCTAGTCCGATGACAGCATCGATCATTGCAGCATCGACATTTTATTTTTATTGTACCCAGATTTTTACATTGACTTTATCTCGTACAATCACTAAATTATGTTTGCCAAATTTCAAGTTAATCTGACCACCTACATTATTATAAAGCTTATAAAATAACGTACTCTGCCGCGTCTGTCTGTCTGTCTCTCTGCCTATCTGACCGCGATAAAGTAAAAAAAAACTACTGAACGGATTTTCATGCGGTTTTCGGCAAGTAACTGTACTTACACCATTGCACAAAATAAAATAATAGGTACAAACATTGAGATACATGCACAAAGGTGAAATTATCCCTTTAAGGGATCTCTTCCAGTCTACTTTTGGCTTGAGTGTGTAGCGATCCTAACACCACCTAGTTTTCGATGAATTACGTAATTACCCAAGTAGCTAGCGCCAGTTGTAATGACAGTCAGCTGTCAAAATGTTCTACATCGCGCTATGCCACTACGAAGTTTCTCAACGCGGATGCATAAAATACAACTTCCAAATCTCTTCCTCCGGACTTCGGTCCCCAAGGCCATCTGCCTGGTGAGAGGTCTCTCTATCGTGGCCTCTCCCCACCAGTAACGTGGATTATTATTTTTCACCTCACTAGCTCGGAAAACCCTTTTTGTTTGTTTGACATCTATTCAGAAAATCGCTTTTTATCCACATGTGAAGAAAGAGTTTTGACATTTGAAGGCGGCTTAATGTTGTTTTTTCAATTCTTTCTTCTAGGGAAAAGGCAAAGGTATAGACCCATACAGCCAAGTCTTCGCGTCATCATTATTTTTATTATTGGTAGTTTTAAAAAGGCCAATAAAGTCTTAAGTGATATTTGACAGCTAACAAAACGTAAAACGTGCTGAATTTTTAACATCACAATTAATGAATTGCATCGAGTAAAAAACACTAAATACAGTCTTACAACTTTATTTTAATTCATAAATATCAGCGTTCAACATTAACCTTCATTCTTGTTGTGAAAACGGATAAAATTTTCTGTCGATGTGCGAACAAAACGCATCAGAAACAATTAAAAAAAACTTAAGTCAAAAAGTTAGTAAGTAGTTCCATAAAGACGTGTTATGCTTAGGCTATTTTGCATTATTTTTGATTTTACCAAAATTTCTATACTTCAAAATTATTGTATTGACAAAGAGGTAAATAAATAATAATTGATAGTACAAACCCTTTTTCTTATTTTCCTCGCTGTAGTGAGGTGAAAAGTTTTGTGTTATACACGGGTGAAATAGTACAGTACAGACCTAGGGCGGTAAATTCGTAATTGTCCCAGATCGCAGGTGTTTGTGGCCCGAACCGAAGGTAAGGGCCTTAAATATGCGATCTGGGGCTTTACGAATTACCGCCCGTGGTTTGTATAAAGTTTTACGTCTTGCCTTGGCCATGAAGTGAGATTTTCTGTCCGCGAAGCGGGCGTAAAATCCCAATTACGGCCAAGGGTGATGTAAAGTTATTTTACGCCTCGTGTGTTGAAACACTCGCTACGCTCAGGATTCTATTTTTGAACCACTCGCTTCGCTCGTGGTCAATCATAGCATCCTTTCGCTAGCTCGTGTTTCAAATGAACACTCGCAGGTAAAATACAACTTTCCCCCCTTGTATAACAAATAACTATTGTAAGTTCTTGCCGCGGCGTGTTAAAAAACCAGTTATCTGGGAAGAAAATTTCTTCCTTCTTGGCTACTGGTTAGTTAACTTGGTTATCTGCGAGGAACAAAGGCAAAATTTCAGCTCAATCGTTTGAAGATATCTGCTTCCAAATTGAGTTTTAAGATTCCACCAATACTTATATATAAATACATATAGGTTAGGTACATAATATACGTTGCAAGTCAATATAAAAGAGCTTGTAAATGATGCCAAATCACAAAAAATATGGCACAACTCACGCCATCTGTTGTCCAATAGATGGACCTCCTCGTCCATGCCATGAACACGCTTAACAACGACCGACTTTACATTTCGACCTTATTCAAGTGATGCTGATGATGTGGACGCACCCTTCTTTCGGTGTAGTCATGATGTAGGTAAGTAGTGGTGAATCTAACTAATATTATAAATGCGAAAGTATGGATAGATGTTTGTTTGTTACTCAATCACGCCAGAACGGCCCAACGGATCTGGATGAAATTCGGCACATAGATAGAGAAAAGTTTGGAATAGCACATAGGCTACTTTTTATCCCGGAAAAATGCGTAGTTCCCGCGGGATAGCGATAAACGAATTCTTTGCAGACGAAGTCGCTGGCAACAGCTAGTATTAAAATAATATTTCCGACGTTCTGGAGGTCTATACTCTTACATATTTGCTACTACTACATACTTGCTAAATACAAAACTGTAATTTTCTTGTAATCACAAATACGAGTACACAGACAGCCGGGGAAATTACGGGCACAAGAGGCATTTCATCTAAGTCCTCTAGGTTGGCAAAGCATCTGCAATCCCTCCGGGGTTGCGGGTGTCTATGGGCAGTGGTGATTGCTTACCATCAGGTGACCCACTTGCTCGTTTGACTTCCTATTCACATTAAAAAAAAAGGGAGTATAAGTATTCCAAACCCTGCATTTTCTTTTTTTTTTGTAAAAAAAATTGTTTTTGCCCACAGATTGGGACATGTTCCACTGAATACGTTTGGACATTTCGCCGCCCCCGGAGAACAAAATGATAATCGCTATTATCATAGTTTTAGTATTATGCCATATTTGAAATCAGCGAATGGAAATACACGTGTACAATTTTTTTCATAATTTTTATGCTGTTATTTACCGAGTTACAAAATTTTGCAATATTATTCAACGATTTTACCAATGAAAAAAAAGACAAGAACAAAGCTGTATCATAATATTAACATATTATGATCACGTTTTTCAATATTATTAACGGTAATACAATGATGTTCTCGTACAAATCAATGCGCAAGAAAACGATAAATGAAGGTTATCATTTTATTCCCGTAAAAAACCGTTTTACCGCTTCGTATAATGTTCACTAGCAAAACAACTCTTTTGGTGCAGAACAGTAAAACATATTATCATACTTTTTGCTCTCATGCCGTCTACAACCCCAATGTCGAACCACTGAGGAACGCTGTCATATTGACATTGCCAAACTTTAGCAACGTGTTTTAAACACTAACAAGCAATCACATCACTATGACAATACTCCACGTATGCTCAACAATTAAAGTTGTTGACCATAACGTTTGTCAATCACAAAATCCAATGGCAAGTACAATATCGAATGTATGTTTATGCTGATAAACTGTAATTTATCTGGCATTGCAACGAATCAACAACACGGCAATCAACTCCGGCCCTTCAACCATTGGGCCAAAATCAACAGAATCCAATGATATATCACAAGTCAAGATACGCCTTTTTTATATATAAGAAGAGGGTGAAAACGAGCAGACGGGTCACCTGATGGAAAGTGATCACCATCGCCCAGGGACACCTGCAAGACGTGGGGAATCACAGGTGCGTTGCCGGCCCTTTCAGGAACAGGTAGGCTCGCTATTTAAAGATCCCTAAGTTGTACCGCGACCGTTTCACTTTTGCGGAGACACACAACGCTGATGATCTAATTTTTATGTCTGTGTTTTTTGTTTTTGTTTTTGTTGTTTCTTTTCTATAAAATTGTGTGTATGCTCTTATATTTGTGTGTCTTGCAAAATGAATAAATGTCTTCTTTCTTTCTTACCGCTCGGGGAATGTTGCACTAGGAAGTTGGCTCCACATCTTTGTCGTACGAGGAAAGAAATTGCGTTTAAAATGCACGGTACTTAACTGCCAACTATCAAGATGTTGAGGATGGAAGGACAGACGGTTCCGCGACGTGCGGTAGTGGAATTTGGCCGCAGGCAACAAATCGAAAGTTCATCGGAGCACTCCCCATGATAAATTCGGTACAATATGCAGAGGGATGCCACATCCCTCCGCACAGCCAGAGGATCGAGTCGGCCAGAGAGTGCCTGGTTATCGACAAATCGAGCAGCTCTGCGTTGGATTCAGTCAAATGGAAGGATTTGGTACTTGGGTGCCCCAGCCCAGAGATGAGAACAGTACTAAGTTGTACCGCTCGGGGAATGTTGCACTAGGAAGTTGGCTCCACATCTTTGTCGTACGAGGAAAGAAATTGCGTTTAAAATGCACGGTACTTAACTGCCAACTATCAAGATGTTGAGGATGGAAGGACAGACGGTTCCGCGACGTGCGGTAGTGGAATTTAGCCGCAGGCAATAAATCGAAAGTTCATCGGAGCACTCCCCATGATAAATTCGGTACAATATGCAGAGGGATGCCACATCCCTCCGCACAGCCAGAGGATCGAGTCGGCCAGAGAGTGCCTGGTTATCGACAAATCGAGCAGCTCTGCGTTGGATTCAGTCAAATGGAAGGATTTGTTACTTGGGTGCCCCAGCCCAGAGATGAGAACAGTATCGAGCAGCTCTGCGTTGGATTCAGTCAAATGGAAGGATTTGGTACTTGGGTGCCCCAGCCCAGAGATGAGAACAGTACTCCATATATTATGCGACCTAACCTGCGCCTTATAGAGTTGCAGGCGATGGCCTGGCGAGAAGTACTGTCCCGCTCTATTGAGCACCCCCAATTTTTTAGAAGCTAATTTAGCTTTGCCTTCCAAATGACCACGGAACTGAACATCACTCGAAATGTCGACACCCAGGATCCCAATAGGCAACTTGGCATCAAGGGGTACCTTCAAAACAAGGCGAAACAATAAAGGGATCCCTTTTAGTGGAGAACGCGCATACTTGTGTCTTTTGTCTTTCCGAACAGTCTTTTGCCTGTCCGAACAATTCGCTTACTACTCAATTGGGCATTTTCTCTGACACACTCTGACAGTAGAACGATACGGCGTCCTGTCACAGACTAAGGCACGGTGGTCTCTTAGGACCACCGCATTGAACGAATTACTCGTGAGCGTTGGGCCTATCTTTACGAAGTTATATATACATCTATGACGGCATCTCTAAAAAAACAATCAAACTCATTAGGCACCACCCAATTCCCACTCCCGATCATAATCTTCATCACTACCGACCCCAGAGCTCCTTACATAAGTCAAGGATTCACAAATCACAAGCTGTCCAGCTTGAAACATCACCCGCCCCACAAAGGCCTATCAGGCCGCCGTACACTGCCCTGCCGATTGGCAACAGCCGGGCGCACAACACTGGCAGTTCGGTCCCAAGGGTAGGGCCCGGGCCGACCAAAGATTCAGATGTCTGTACGGAACTTCGCACGCCTCCCAATCCCTGGAATGACTCAGTGCTTAATCGGAAACACAAAGAATCGACGTCACACTTACATTCCAAAACTGATGGCTCCGCAGAAGAAACACTAACCTCCATTATCTTGGTCCACGATATCCCCCGACCGTCTATATCTTCAATCCACCAATTATCAACTCTTTCACATTACGTAACTCCGTTTGCAATATTTCTCCGACGTCACGTCTCCCGCTACCCACCCTCGCGCTCACAACAATTGCGCAAATTTGCTCAGGGGTGCACACAAATCTGCCTTCCAATGCACGTTCAATGCATATAATCCGCCTCACTCCGGCCTCGGCCTGCTTCAAAAAATCCGCGCGTGATATCCAACTGAAGTTTCGCAGCCACAAAAAGATACAAAGCAGAATGAATCCATCTCTATCCTGACCACAGTAACCGTCAGATAAAAAGATATTATTAAAGTAAAGAAGAGAGGCATCAAAAACATATCCCTTTACTGTGACGGCCGCCGCGTCCAAAACTCATTCCTTCCCCACATACCCTTTTCGCAGCGGCGAAACGCCAATCAAATATCACCCTCAGACCCCCTGAAACAAGCCACGGCCAGAGCGAAGCAAACTAGGTACGCACTGCAACACCGAATGTGCATTAAAAAAGAGCTGCACACGTCATGGTAAGGCCCCTGAACAGATTCAGGCAACCATCACGAACGCTAAGGCAAATGGCGAGAAATATGTACAACGTCAAAGAAATGCCGCGAACGGAAACAAATAATACTTAAAGGAGTTGACAATCAACAAAAACTGGATCAAAGATACAGAAGGTCAGAAAATATCACGGACCAAAACAATGGAAGCCAGAGCTTCCTCCGCAGAGCCATCAACTTCAATCAAAATACAAATATGACGTCGATTTCTTACACCTCCGATTAAACACATAGTCAATCCAAAATTCAAGCAGCACGCGAGGCTCCAGATATACACCCAAATCTCCAGCCAGCCCAAACCCCGCCTCCGAGACCGAACCACCAGTACCTACCACATATCCAGCCGCCACCGCCGCCGCCAACCAGCAAGGCATCAGACCGGATCAGCCCCTGCAATGCCGGCGATATTTCAAGCCACACTCATGACCTTCACGAGTCCCTGACTTATGCAAAGAACTCCGAAAACAATAATGATGATGAAGATGATGATCGAGAACAAGAATCAAGCAATAAGCACCTAACAAGTCTCATTGTTCCAGCCCTTTTTAGAGACTCTGCCAATTTCAACCCACTAACTAAACAAAGCCAAAGCCGAATACCATGCCACTGTTCCACTGCAACACTAGACAAATCACATTATCATAAAATACATTTCACAATATTAACGAGAATATGAAGATATGCAACTATTATTTTTACTACTCGCACCGTAAAAATCGTAGAATAAAATGATATAACAACCATACAATACGTATTTTAACCCTTGAAAAAGCGCGAATAAAATGATAATCGACTTTATAAATCTTAGATGATGATCAATTTCCACTAACTTCTAATTTTTTAAATAACTCCGTTGTAGTATGTATTATATCAGAGACACTAAAATAGAAGAATTCTCAAAAAATTAGCTTTCCGTAATGCTAACTATCATCAGTATACGTTCACTTGGGCACGTATTTGAATATCGAAATTTAAAATATCTAAGGTTAAAAAGTCGACGGTCAAAATATCGAAAATTAAAATATCGAACGATCTAAATACCTACTATCATTATATCGACGTCTGAAATACCTAAAATTCAAATACCGAATGGCTAAAATATCGAAAGTTCATAATATCTACAGTGGAATGCTCGATATATGTTAAAATCGAAACACAAAAGATCGACCATCAAAAACCCAACGTATAAAATATCGAAAATTGAAATAGCGAACGATCTTAACATCTACTGCTATTATATTGACGTCTCACATTCCTACAGCTCAAATGCCGAATGGTTAAAATAGTTTAGCACTGATAAATCGAAGCTTGAGGTATCTATCTATTTTCAAAATCTGTAAGAAAGCGCAGGCAATCGTAGGTTAGGTTAGGTTAGTATTGCGTCAAGGCGCGAAGCGCCTGAACCAGGCGGAATAGGAGCTCCGCGAAGCGGAGCTCCGTCGACTTTTCCTCGTAGCTATTCAATTCTCATGCGACTAAATGTTTCGTATGACAAAGTAAAATGTGTGATTAACAAAAATAACTTTGAATAGCTACGAGAAAAGTCGACGGAGCACCGCTTCGCGGAGCTCCTATTCCGCCTAGTTGAGGCGCTTCGCGCCTTGACGCAATACTAACCTAACCTAACCTATGTTGCCTGTGCATCAGATATATTAGATGGCGACTGCATCAGATATATTCGATAATATAATTCCGATATTTTGAATTTCGACTTTATGATCGTTCGCAACTCTGATTTTCGATATTTAAGCATTCGATAATATACACTTTCGAGATTATGAATTTCGACTTTATGATCGTTCGACATTCTGATTTTCGATAATTTAGCTATCGATATTCAGATTTTCGAAATTTAAGCATTCGATAATTGTACCATTCGAGAATATAATACTTTCGACATTTTGAATTTCGACCTTATGATCTTTCGACATTCTGTTTTTCGATATTTTGACCGTCGACTTTTTAACTTTCGATATTTTAATTTTCGATATTCAAATACGTGCCCGTTCACTTGTTTAGAAGTAATTGGCAAAAATTGGTTTTTTATTTTTCCTGAAAAGTTGTGATTTTGCGATTATCATTTTGTTCTCCGGGGGCGACGATTTGATGAAGAAAGTTCATTCGCCAAATTGCGAAATATGCGGTCCCTAGAAGATGTCCAACACAGTATTGGAATGCGTTCGGAATCGCGTTGCGAGGGCGGCGTTGGTTGCAGCAGCCAATCTGAATATGTACGACACGGGGATATTTCTAGATATCTTAGCCCAACCGGCCTCAGACGTCGCGTTGATATCTGTTCAGGTTGGCTGATGTGTGCAACAATATGAGTTAGTGTAATATACTGAATCCGTATACGAATTAAACAAATTAATCCAGAACCACTTGTTTGTCGCTGTTGCCAATAAAAATCTCCCCCTATACCTGTGGTTGATGTGTCAAAAAGTCACTCTGAGAACAAAGTGGCGCCTCGCACGACGCACACGTGACTTCTTGACACTTCGAACATAATAGTGTTAGCGCGGCCAGCGGTCAGGACTTCTATGGTCAGATTGGTCAGTGCGTATGTACTTAGCTTTACTGCACAACAAACTAGTACTATAATACACCTATTACACTATCTGTGTCGTTTATCCGACATTTGAGCGCCGGAGATGCAATGATAAAGAAAAAACCAGCCAAGTGCGAGTCGGACTCGCGCACTGAGGGTTCCGTACAAATTCGCTAAGTTATTATAAAATCCGGTGTTAGCAGAGCCCTGCTTTTAAGCAAAATGTAGGCAGTGTGAGGGTATTTTATATTGGTTACGTTACGTATTATAGACAGACAAAGATTAAATAAAAAAAAACTACTTAACTACTAGATCTCGTTCAAACCAATTTTGGGTGGAAGTTTGTATGGTAATGTACCTACATCATATATTTTTTTTAGTTTTATCATTCTTATTTTAGAAGTTACTTACACATTTTATCACTTTGGAAGTGTCTCTCGCGCAAACTATTCAGTTTAGAAAAAAAATATATTAGGAACAGGAACCTCAATATCATTTTTGAAGATATAGGTATCCATAGATACGCCACACGTACCTATGGGTTTGATGAAAAAAATTTTTTTTTCAGTTTCAGTTCTAAGTATGGGGAACCCCCAAAATTAATATATTTTTTTTATTTTTGTGTGAAAATCTTAATGCGGTTCACAGAATACATCTACTTACCAAGTTTCAACAGTATAGCTGTTATAGTTTCGGAGAAAAGTGGCTGTGACATACGGACGGACAGACAGACAAACATGACGAATCTATAAGGGTTCCGTTTTTTGCCATTTGGCTACGGAACCCTAAAAAACGGTTAAGCGCGAGTTGAACTCGCGCTTCGAGGGCTCCGTGCGTACAAATTTTAAATCAAACAATAAGTTTACATTTCGTAGTATTTCTATGGCTTAAAACATAGAGATACATAACTATTAATTAAAAGTGTTGTTGTTAACATCACAGACTGTATGTATAAAGAGGCACAGGCACAGCTGATGTACACACTAACACACTGCACTGACAGGCGATGCACTAACCGCCATTATCACGGGCGTTAAGGGTTAAGGTTAAGGGTGGTCAAGAGCGGCGTGCGGTCAGCACAGCGCAGCGCACAGCAAGCATGCGAGCGGGCAGCTCGGCCGGCGCGGCGGCGGCGCTGCGGCAGCGGGCAGCGGGCAGCGACCAGCTGATCGCGGCGTGTCGCCGTGATGAGCACGCGAGCGGCGCGCGGGGCGGCGGCCCGCCATTGGCCGCGTGCACGTGGCCTGATCTCGCACCATGGCAACCGCCGCGCCCCGCGCCCCTGCCGCGCAGCCAGACACCGCGACGCGCCCGTCGTGGATAGCCGTCTGCGCCGCGCTCCGCCGCTCAGTTCGCTCTGCACGCTCGCAACTCGCGGTCGCCCTCGATCCGATACTCGCCGAGTCGCACCGGTCGATACTGACGTGTTGTACGCAATTGGAGACTTCGCACGGCAGCCTGCTGACCTGCCGCTGCCGCAGACCACGACGCGACGTCGCATTCCCGACTGACTCATATCCGCGGACGCTCTACTAGCAATTTGCGTTTTTGCAAACAACCTACCGAATATTTGTAACGCGTGAGTGGATTTATTTATGTTTTTACAAACTTTTTAGTTTTCCTAGTTAGTTATAACGTGATGCGAGTAGTTTTCATGACTTCATTGACGAAATTGGTCAATTAGGAGTGTCGTTGAAATCTTGGCACAAACAAAGTAGGTAAAGTGCTCTTTTGATTGGTGCTATTACAGTATGACTTACATAGGTAAGTACCTAGTTACTTTTGAAAGAAGGCTCTCGTCTCGTGTGGTCTCGTAGTGTGTGTCGACTGTCGACTGTCGAGCTCGCTCGAGCCGTGGTGGCCGTATTGGTGGTGGAGTGTGGTAGAGCCGCGCCGCTGCCGGTGGATCAATCGTTATCGCATCGCGGCGGTTCACGGCCGCGGCCGCGGGATACTTTTCCTGTTCAGCGGGCGCGACGCTGCACCACCAGCCACCACGGCACAGTATAGGTATATCAATCAACATCGCCACCACATCGCGGTGTGATGCGTCTCTCCTTTCTTCGCACGCCGGCGTGCGCGCTTTTGTTTATCATTACGACCATAATAGTAACTAGGTACATACGATGTGCTAAAATTCAAAAATAGTAAGTAGGTACATAATGAAAGAAAAACCAGACAAATTACAATAATTTCTACATTTTTTTTACTAAAGTGGATTAACCATTACGAGTAGGTATACATTGTCTGATCTAACGCGGGGTGCAACAATTACGAAGTGGAGCAGTACCTACCCATTACGATATACCTAGAGTAGGGTAGGGTGGGTAGGTTAGGTACATCGTAACTGTGTACAGTCACCAGCATAAATAAGTGATCACTTTTGTACCTTGTCACTTTAGTCATGTTTGAAAAACCATACGAAATCATATGTATAACGACTGAAAGCGACAAGGTACAAAAATGATCACTTATTTATGCTGGTGACTGTACCTATTTATTAATTTGACTTCTTTTGGAAACTGTTTTGTAGGGATAACTTGGGTAAGTATTTAATTATTTTTTTACGTAATACCAAATTAATTCTGAGGGTTCCGTTCTGTGTTCCTTCCGATAGTTTCAGTGTTATGTTGGTATTTGCTTCAACTTAAAAGCCATGCTTTCCATTTTGATTTTACAGTTAAGGAAAGTTAAAAAAAATATTGTTGAGGTAAAGTTCCAATGACAACGGACAAAGATTTCTTAGGTTGTTATTCGCTCCTTTTTGGTTGATCCTAGACGTACAGTCAGCATCAGAAGTGGATAATTATACAGTTGAAGAGCTCAAAATGATCTAAACACCCTCTTAGGCAATACGATGGTGATAGATAGAGTCGTGCGTGTGTAGATATTTTTGAGCTCTTCGAATGTTTAACAACTTTTGATGCTGACCGTACATAGGTACGAAGGAAAATTCCCACAAAAAGTGTAGAGAATCAAGAGGGCGCCACTTTCTACGTAACTGGATATTAAGTAACCCAAATTCCTTTTTAATTTTATACAGGGTTATTGGTAATTCGACGTAGGTATATTCTTTAGGAGGTGATAGGGGTGACTATTTGCGATAATTTTAACTCCCATATGTATTATGCAAAAGTTAATCATTTTTGAGTTATCATGTTTTTTAGTTTTTTTTTTCAAAATAAGTCAAAAATGCAACATTAAAAATTTATTAAAAAAAAAAGTATCAGTTTAAATCTCATCTTTTCTTCTGATTTATAAAACGATTAAACATTGGTTATTTATCAATATTAAAACTACAATTATCGGGCCAAATTAAAAAATGCGAGGTAAACAACGATATTATTTAAAAAAAAAATGAGTTTTTTTTTTCACTAAAATGCCTTAAAACAAAAAAAAACGTTATGGAACTTGGCTTGCAGAATATTTTAAAAACATAACCGTGTTCTTAGCTCTTCAAAAATGCATAACAACTAGGAACTTGCTTCAAAGAAACAGAAAAAAAAATGATCACAAAGGAAGCGGGCGGGAATTTTTATTTGAACTAAACTTCGTCCTAAGGAGTTGTAAGGAAATTCTTATTCGAACTACATTAATTAAAAACAATACTCAATGTAAATAACACAAAAAATACAAATGTAAAATAAGTATTTTTTGCGTTATTTACATTGAGTATGGTTTTTAATTAATTTAGTTCGAATGAAAATTTCCTTAGAACTCCTTAGGTAGGACGAACTTAGTTTAGTTTAAATAAAAATTCCCGCCCACTTCCTTTGTGATAATTTTTTTCTGTTTCTTTGAACTAAGTTCCTAGTTGTTATGCATTTTTGAAGAACTAAGGATACAGTTATGTTTTTAAAATAATCTGCGAGCCAAATTCCATAACGTTTTTTTGTCTTAAGGCATTTTACTGGAAAAAGATCTCAAAAAAAAATTGAAATGATATCGTTTTTTACTTCGCATTTTTTTAATTTGGCGCGATAATTGTGGTCTTAATATTGATAAATAACCAGTGTTTAATCGTTTTTATAAATCAGAAGAAAAAATTAGATTTAAATGAATACTTTTTTTTAAATAAATTGTTAATTTTGCATTTTTGACTTATTTTGAAAAAAACTAAACAACATGATAACTCAAAAATGGTTAACTTTTGCATAATACATATGATATGGGGGTTAAAATTATCGCAAATAGTCACCCCCTATCACCTAAAGAATATACGTCGAATTACCAATAACCCTGTATAATAACTAGTTTCTGCCCGCGACTTCGTCTGCGTAGAATTATATTATACGTACTTACCTATAAACCTTCCTTTTGAATCACTATCAATTATTAAAAAAAAACCGCATAAAAATCCGTTTCGTACTTTTGAAGATAAAAGCATACATAGGGAGAGACAGACAGACGGGGGAAAGCGACTTTTTACCCACGACGTGTATGCGTTTAGGGTGACAGGTTGTTTGTTTGTTTGTTCGTTCGTTTGTGTTTTAAAATAATATTCGAAGTTTCGAAGATAGGGGACCCTAAAACTAGAACCCAGGCAGGAGGCTGAGTGAATGTCTGTCTACCAGAGTTGTGACATATTTGAAATACTTGTATTTAAAATACAAATACAAAATACGTATTTTGGATTTTGTACTTAAGTACTTTTTTTAAAAAAGTATTTTGTATTTTATTTGAAATACTATTCGAGACGTATTTTGTATTTGTAAAATACAAAATACTTTTTTATTCTTAGCTTCATTTTTCTAAAGCATTCCGCGATTCAGTAAAAACAAAAAATGGCCACTAGTGGCGCAGCAGCTTTGAAAGTCTATGCGCAAAATGACAGATGAAACAAAACGCATATAAAACCTGACCAATAATATATGAGACTTTTTACGGTACAACACTTGTCTCCCGAGTTCAGCACCAGTGGAAAGGCTATTTTCGTATGGTGGTATGATTATGCGTCCACACAGACGCAACATGCATGTCAGATGCTCTTTTTGAAGAGCTTGTGATTTTAAAATCTTTAATAAATAAAGAAAACCAGTAATTTTACCATAAAGTATTTTATTTCAATAAAGTATTTTGAAAATACATATTTTGTATTTAGTATTTAAATACAAAAGGCAAAAGTATTTTGTGTCTTGCATTTAAAATACTATATTAAACAAGTATTTGCATTTTGTATTTAAATACTTTTCGAAAAGTATTTTGTACATCTCTGCTGTCTACTATTTTTATGTTCGGTGTCAGAGCATCAAATTTGGGCTTTAAATCAGAAAAATTAAATAGGTAATTTAAAGCAGGATTTTGCAGAAAAAGTTCACACTTGCTAAACTTAGCTCTAAGCTGATCGGTTGAAATTTACGATTGGATGATTAAAAGACTTGAAAGGTCGGATACTGTCGGATAGTGAGGTATCCGAGTCACCTCCTAGGGCTCCGTCGTCTCTTAGTTCATCCACATTCCTTACGTTTTCTGCTAAAACTAATTAAGTAATTTCCTTTTAGCATAGTTTGGGGGTAACTTATTTTGTGTTTTATAATCTCAAAACCAGTTTTTATAATAACATCCATTTTTCCTATTACTGTTTGTAACAAATGCCTCTAAAATACCATTTATTGTCTTTCTATATAGGTATTGTGTATTATTTATTTACTCAATTTTATAGCACTATCTTACTAATATTATAAATGCGAAAGTATGGATGGACGGATGGATGGATGGATGTTTGTTTGTTACTCAATCACGCTAGAACGGTCATCTGGATGAAATTCGACACATAGATAAAGAAAAGTCTGGAATAGCACATAGGCTACTTTTTATCCCGGAAAATTGCGTAGTTCCCGCGGGATAGCGATAAACGAATTCTTTGCAGACGAAGTCGCTGGCAACAGCTAGTAGGTATAGTATAAAACAAAGTCGCTTTCTCTGTTCCTATATCCCTATGTATGCTTAAATCTTTAAAACTACGCAACGGATTTTGATGCTGTTTTTTTTAATAGATAGAGTGAATCAAGAGGAAGGGTTATATGTATAATACATGCATAATATGCCGTGCGAAGCCGGGGCGGGTCGCTAGTAAAATAATAAGCACTTGTTATTAAATAGGTACGTTGTCCCATCCCACCCTTTATTTCGCAAGTCGGCCATGTGAACTCAATCCAAGCCTCATTCGATTATTGTTAAACTAACAAAAATAACTAAAAGAAAAACACACAAAGACTACCTTAAAGTAGGTAGGTATGTTGATTATATTCAACACTGCGAAATAAAGGGCTTAAATAAGGCTTAAATCGTCGACAGACGTTTCGTAGATGTTTCTAGTCCAAGATCCCAGAGCGATCTGACATTTATACCTATAACTTATTTTCAAAAGCATAGAGCTTTCGGTTCTAAGTAGTCTCTACATTTTTTTTTTTTATGTGAATAGGAAAGCAAACGAGCAAGTGGGTCACCTGATGGTAAGCGATCACCACTACCCATAGACACCCGCAACCCCGGAGAGATTGCAGATGCGTTGCCAACCTAGAGGATTTAGATGAAATGCCTTTTGTGCCCGTGATTTCCCCGGCTGTCTTACTCTCCACACCGGAACACAGCAGTGCAAGCACTGCTGCTTAGCGACAGGATTAGCGAGTAAGATAGCTACTACATGTACTTTTATTGCTTGCGTGCTTGTGGATTGTGGAGAGGTATACATATACATGTCAGGATCGTAGCAAGTGGAACAAAGTAGTCTCTGCTTACCCCTGTGGGAAAGAGGCGTGACGGTATGTATGTGCTTGTGGAGTTCGCTCGGTGACACCTGGGCAGGCGCCAGGTGAGAAAAATCAGAGTAACTTTACTTAAATTTGTTTGCCTGATTTTTAAATATGTTTTGTAGAATGTTATTCTGAAGTAAAATTAAAAGTGTCAGACGCTTTACAGCTCTACAAAAAATAAACGAACTTTACTTATTTTTAAATGTCTGATTTTTAAATAAGTTATTAAGATTACTATTACAAAGTTATATTTAATCAGTCAGACAAATCGTAGTGGCCAAACATCCCCTAAACACAAAAAGCAACATACTCACGGTTGAATATTTTTGGCACGTGCAGTGCACCACCGCCATTTGACGAGTTTTTGAATGAATATTTTTTTTAATATCTACGTCTGTCAGGAACGTATTTTGCTTATTTACATTTAATTAAAAGTAAAATAAACGCAAAATACTAAGAATGCCTATGTTTTTGTTTTTTTTTATCACAGAATTTTTTGGACTAAAATTACGATAAACCGTGATTCTTTTTAATTATATCAAACTAGCTGTTGCGAGCGACTTCGTCTGCAAAGAATTCGTATATCGCTATACCGCTGGAACTACGCAATTTTCCGGGATAAAAAGTAGCCTATGTGCTAATCCAGACTTTTCTCTATCTATATGCCGAATTTCATCCAGATCCGTTGGGCCGTTTTGCCGTGATTGAGTAACAAACAAACGTCCATCCATTCATCCATCCATCCATCCATCCATCTATCCATCCATCCATACTTTCGCAATTATAATATTAGTTAGATTAGATTAAGGGTTCCGGACTGCAAGTTGTTCGGTTCACCGGAAGTGGGCCGGTATTCCTCTGCAGGATTTCAAGTTACCAAGAAACAAATATAGTATACATATATGAACATAGGGAGGTCTTTATGAAATGAAAATTAAAAACGTGCGAACCGTAATGGCCACATCGTGCATCCATCCAAGAGTTCCTGTGATAAGAGATGACCCCAGCCCCAGCCCCAGCTGTTGACGCAAATTTATCTCAATCTGTAATCATCGTTCCGACAATCTTTCTTTACTAATAGGTATTATACCAAAAGTCTTTCACCATTCGCGAGTAACACAGGCTAAATTAATTTTGCGCAATTTTTGGCAACTACATATAGTACCTACTACTGTTACAAGTCATAGTAGGTAGATGAAACAAACCCAAACCCTTAAGTTCGTAAATCTTTCCATCAATGATTTGCCGAATAATTAGTTCTGAACTAAACTGAGGTAAGATGTGATCTAACGCCCATCAGCAAGTCGTCATGCAAGTCGGCTCTAATTTGCAAACCGGTTGTGTGTAAACAAAAACAATGACGCGCGACGCGAAGTGTGCTGTTGTACACGTGTAGAGCGGCGCGGCGGCCGCGGCAGAGTAGTCGCGCGACGCGACGCGACGGCGCGGCGGCGCGCGGCCGCGGCTGCCATCCTCTCCTCCCCACATGAGTACCTAGTACTAGTACAGTACATGACGCAGACGCTGTACAAACACTTACTTCTTACTATAACTATATTTAACTGACATGAATTAGCATTTTACAAGCTTTTTTAACTTGCAACGTATTTTAAGGCATGCACAGCATTCTTGATCATGCAGTGTAGGTAGCTAGGTACATCCATGTTTTTTTTGCGATTTTGATTTTGCTTAACCAAAAGCTAACTTTTCGGTCTCCAGTGCGTGGTGTCAGTCTTGGTGCAGGAACTTATTCAAACATATACCGACTATTAGACCCAGACCCACCCTATCGTTACAAGTCTGGTTTAGGATGATCTGTCATATAAAATGGTAAAAGCACTTGCGTGGTTGGGTCGACTGTACAGTACATGATACTCGCGGATATTTCCCTGTTTGCCGAAACACTTGTGGCGCGGCCTCACACCCGTCATTAAACATTAACATTATCATGCGACTTCCTTTAACAACACAGAATAGATATTAAAGCTACCAGTTTGTCACATTTCTTACTTAAGGCTGACTTAACTGAGCAGCAAGCAATAAGTAGGTACCTATTCTGTTTCAATTCTGAGGCATTATCATGACGTCTTAATTCCGACTCTGTTCAAGTTTTAGCTGTCACTTATAAAGCTGTATAAATCTGACAAACGAGCGAACTTAAACTGAATCGCATTAAGACGTCATGGTAAGGCCCCTGATCGACACAATTTCCATTCCACTTGTAGGTGACGCAGGCCTAAAAAAACCGACCGCAAAACACTAACTTATTAAAAAAATCAGTCGTCATAAATAATTTCTTTAAATTAAATTAGGATGAATTAAAAGCTTAATCCAAAGTATTTTTCTGCACTAACATGCCTGCCTAACGAATAGAGTCGAAATCCTGATATTTATTTTAAACCCACCTTTCGGGATGTTTCTGCAAATGTTGTTCCGCCCGGCCTCAGATCCGGCGATGGCGACCAGCAGACCACGGCGCCGTACCGAAGCCGTTCAGGCTGGCTGATGTGTGATGTTACCAACGTTGTGGGGTATAAGTGCGGCAATGCATTTGTTTAATTAGATTTTTGCTGTATAAAAATACTCTACTTGATAAGAAGTGTCCTGAAATTTAATTTAGTGTCACCTTAGAGGGAATGTATCCTCTAACAGTGTCACATTTTCTCTGTCGGTTGTGTTACTTCTCTACATACCTTCCATTATTGCAGGTAGAGTGACAAAACTGCATTGTCGTCATTTTTTTACGCAGGCAGGTACGAAAATGGCGATCCTTATATGAAAATGAGTAGACTTGTAACCCAAAATTTTCAAAATCCTACAACACAAATATTAAAGCCACTCTATTTTTAAGTCCCCGTTCCCCAATTACGCGAGCCACACTCAACAAGTACGCAAGCAAGGTGTCCGAGCTCTTAGCATCGTTTGATTAATGAATGAATCAGTCGGCCAAGGAAATTGACAGAACAGATATATACCACCCATGTATGTATAACTGACCATTAGACTGGCCCGCGACCGCGACTTCGTCTGCGGAGAATTGGTTTACCGCGTGCCGCGGGAACTATGTATACTATTTTCCGGCATGACAACTATCCTATGTCCTCTTACCAAATTTTACCACAATCGATTGAGTAGTTTACTCGTGAAACCTTAATAAACAAAGAAACAAAGTGATATTCGCATTTATAATACTATTTAGGATTTCAGGCGTTAATTTGTGGAGATGCATATTGATTAACCTCCGGTGGTGGCAGCGGACAAGCAAGGCAAATGTTTTTGTCCAGAGCAGAGCAGACGGGTGAAGCACACAACCGTCGCTGACTGCACTTGTTGCTGTTCCAAATAGGGGTTTATTGTCGTAAAAAAAACTCTACATCAGACAATAGACCAAGACAAACGAACTGACTAAGAAACTACCTACTGATTATTTCGAAACCACACAGACTCCGCACACGCCATGACGCCACCGACCTGCTGTAGGTAACGCGTTTTTTGCGTTGCTTGCTTCCTCACACAACTTCCTGATTGCGTTATCGCTGCTGACGTTGTGGAAATGTACCTCTCGGAGCGCTCGCTGCGCTGCGCCTGCGCATCACATTGTCAACAGAACTTGTCTGTGGCAATAGAGTGGAAACGGAATAAAGACGAACTAAAAATGTTCAAACAACTGTTGCCATTGATAGAGCATTATTTACCCAATACCTCAAAAATATTATGACAGTTACATACTGAAAGAGACCCTCTTAAAAAAAAAAAAAGTATCGTTTTGTTGTTGCACCATAACTGTAACGCCGATCCTCTAGCCTATAGCTAGATAGCTAGTTCAGTTGACGGGTGACGGCACTTCGTCCCTCACAAATCAATCACGCTTCAGTTACATACCATAATTATTATTTAAAAAAGATAAACTACTACCAAAAATATGAAGACAGTTGTTGTAGTGTAGAGAATCAGTGCGACAGTCCGGGCTTGTGCGCGCGTAGCGCTGCGTCCGGCCGGGCTACGCGCTACGGCGCAGGGCTCGCGGCGCTGCGGCGCTCCCGCGGCCCGCAGCCCTGCCACTGCCAGCGCCAGCCCTTGCGCCGTCTACTGTCGACCACTAGGTACCGCGGCGCGTGCGCGTGCGCGAGTAATTGAAGGCGTTCGCAGCAATATTGACGCAAAATACATTTTAGCAGACGTTTATTTACCAGTCGAGTTGGATAATGTCAACAAAAACATTTGCGTTGCCCAATTATGGGACTACTTGTAATCCCGATACCTCTGACGATTTTCATCAGGGCACTCTATCTATTGTATGAAACTCAATTTTGCCAAGTGTGAGACGTCCTGATGTAATCGAACATAGTTAGGTATTCGTCAGATATGTAGGTATTCGTATGTGTGTTTGCTTCTTGTTGCCAGGTAACTTTGATCCGATGATTCCGATGTTCCGCAATGCAATGTTAAAGAATGTAAATCAAGTCAGCAAAAACCCTTGAGTTTAACAATACCTACATATTTTTTAAATACTTATTGTGTACCCTGTGTATAAAAATAAAACTACACGTTATTCTTGTTAAAAATCAGTGATTTCGGAGTTTTCGCGTTACTTACTTACTTGCTTTCGAAAGTTGATACCTTCATGATTTTACGCGTTTAAGAGCGATATAAATAGCTCTATACCTCCTGATCCCGAGTTCCTGAGAAAATAATGGTGACTGACTGACGTAAGACGTAGGCTCCGACAATAAAGAGTAGCTAGAGAACGGAAGAAGTCAAAAGTAAAATGAAAAATATACTTAATAGATAGATACCTAGGTGTACCTATAAAAATGTGGCAGTTGAGACGGAAGTGGCGGTCTCATGCAATGCCTCCTCTTTATTGTTGTTCGAGTCAATTTGTCCGAAATATAATCGTCACCGATAGCCAGTCTTATTTCGAGAGATGTCAGAATGTACCTACATGTAAATCTCAATATAGCTCCACCATCTTCAGTAAGTTTGTACTCACATCTTGAGGTCTACATAGTTTCAAGTAAATACCTACTCACGCGCATTGGATTTATATAGGATGGATGGTACATACATCAGTCGGGTCGGGAGATTTAGTAATGCTTCGATTGTACTCAACTACTTAGTGGCACGGAACGGGAGCATGGTTGATCTCCGCAATTGGCACACAATGCGCGCTATTGTGCGCGGCGACGCTGCGCGCGCGGCGGCGGCGGCAGCGGCGGCGGCGGCGGCGCGCCGAGCGGCGGCGGCGCCCGCGTGGAGGTCGAAGCGGACGGGCCACTCGGAAGAGCGGCGCGACCTTGGTCGTCCTTGCGCGGCGCAGATAAGCCGCACAGGGGCTCGCGGTGCGCCGCCGCCGGGTCGCGGCCCCGCTATCCGCTATCGCGCCCTTTTAACCGCGAGCGCCTCCACTCGCCGCGTGTCCGCCGCCGCCGCCGCCCTCGCGCTCCGCACTGCCACTGCGACTGCCCATTCTCTACCGAGCGGTGCTCGTGCGCGGACGCCCATTCCGACACTACCGAAACTGAAGTGAAGTGATTTAGTGGAGTTACCGACTTCGTCCCCTGACTCGCCTGACGGAGGTGAGCCGCCGCGCCGCCCTCGCCACGCGCGTGCCGCCGCAGCCGCACTGAGTGAACACGGTGTTTCCCGCTTGTTGCAGATAGCTAGCTCTGCGCCGAGATGCCGAGCGCGGTGAACGGGTGCGCGGGCGCCGACGACGACGTGGTGCTGACGGGGCTGTCGGGCCGCCTGCCCGAGTCCGACAACATCGAGGAGTTCGCCAGCAACCTGTTCGACGGCGTCGACCTCGTCACCGCCGATGACCGCCGCTGGACGCCCGGTGAGCGACACGCTACTACTATGTTAACAATCACTTGCTCGTTTCCCTTCCTACTCGCATAAAAAAAAAAAAAAAAAAAAAAAAAAAAACAGTTCATCACTTAGTTCGGTTTTTATGATGGCACAACTTTGTCCGAGCAGGGTTAGAACTAAAAGTACTCACTTGGTCTAACGTAATGATCCTGATCTGATGCACAATATGCAGTTATCTAAGCCAATGCGCAATGTTATTTATCTGCGTGTACTTAATGTAACCTAAAAGAACAGGGATAGACATTCATTGAGATGTCGATGACAATGACGCGTCTAACAACCGGCAGGTCTACCAAATTTATTAGCATTATTCAGACAAGATTAGTATTTCCTTTGTTTATTCTAACAATTAACTAAAATAGACGGATAAATTCTGTATGTTCTGTCCTCTAAAGGCTCTGTCTCTTAACTAGATACCTAGTACAGTTAGCCAATTACGCGACTTATGATTGAATACTTATCGTAATGTATGTATACGAATAGTTGAACCTTTCAATTGAATCAAAATTTGACGTTTTCGTCGTAACGGTGTGCCTCCGTTGGAGCTGAGCGAGACGAGCAGAAGCGAGTACATAGGCATAATAATAATAATAATCAGCTTATTTAGCGGGATATACGAGTATTGGTTTAGATTCACGTAACATCACGACATTACAAGGGGAGTGTACTTGGTTAAACCACGAAACTTTTCTAACAAATGTAAAAGTAAAAAGTCTAGCGATGACGAGTCACGTGGAGGGGATCTGCGCACCCACTGATACCGTATTTTATACTTCTGCGCATACAAGGTCAGCACTAGACTTACGTGCCGGCACATATAATACGTTGTTGAGAGGCGCGCGCGCACGCGCAGGCTCAAGTCAAAGTTTAACTCCGCGCCCGCACCCGCACCGCACTACATACAGACACGGCAACTTGTAGTTCGTAAAACTGCCGTATTGTAATGTTTTTATAGGTACGTTTACATACTTATTTTGTTGTTGTTAAATTACATTTGTTAAAAGGTTAAAACAATGAAGTTACAGTGACATATTTTAAAACTAACTTGAAAAAATACACAAGTAGGTACAGTCAGCAAAAAGTTTGTATTAAAATTAAGCACTTGCATTTATTTGCGCGACCCCCAACGCTTAGAAATTTTAGACACAAACTGTACCGCGTGTAATTAAGTAATTATACATCAAATGAAACAGGTTTACTGACACTTTTTTTGTACCTACATACCTACATTTTGAAATTAGTCTTAATAATAAAACATTATTATGAAAATATTTTGAAAATAATTCGGAAAACAGTTCTTTGTTTATAGTCTCAAAATAAACTTGTAAATTGTATTTTTACTTACACACGTATGTACCACACGTAACAATACAAATAGGTACCATCAGCCACATAGGTATGTGGTCTACCCTAACACCCTAAGTATCGATTTAAACTTTCGCAATTTTCACACATTATTATAACTAAACGGGACTTAATCACGTAAACAAAAAGTATTTTTGTAAATACTTCAAAAGGTATTACAAAAATACTTTTTGTTTACATGATTAAGCCCCGTTTATCACCCTAAGGTTAAAATTCATATGTACATCAAAATAATATAATGTCTATAAGACAAAAATCAAAATCGTACAATTTATTTGCTAACATAGGTAATTCTTAAAGATGTTACATAAATTTTGTATCACTGTGCTTGCCATGAGGCATACAACTATTAAGAGGCGGGCTGTCAACTTGAAAGTTCGACTTTAGCGACATTTTCATTTGATAGGAAGTTGGATGAAAAGCGGTAGACCACTTATTTGGGCGACCGGACGTCGTAATTTTAGTAGATAGGTAGTCAAAGAGATACAATACTATGTTTAATCTCTTTGTAGGTAGTAGACAGAAATTTGAGTTTTGTGTATAAGTAAGTATTTATGTACTGTACCTACTATTTAATTGAGGCACAACTTAAACGCGCCAAATGCAATAATATACTCTAAGCGCCAAACAATTGAACTTATAGAGATTTATCTTTGCGATTGGCCATTAGGGCTTAGGGCTTCACGCAACGAATAATGTTCAGTTAACTCATGACCCTGATAATATTTGTTGATGTATTAATTAAACGGCGGCGGAAGGGGTACAAAATATGTACATAGGTATTTGGCTTGAATTATAGTTAGCTAATGATTCGTCAGTATAAATAAAGACACTTAATTATCTTTAACTACTACAGTATGTAGATCCCGTTTAATAGAAATAGATTTAAAGATTCGGTTAAAAAAAAAGCAAACGGTGATTTAAGTTATTTAATGTGTTGCGTGTAGCAAGATAACAAGTGAGCTCAGTTCAGACAAATACTCTCAATCGCGTGGCGGAGCGCGCGCGGCGCGAGCCCGACGTTGTAAGGATTCTGCGCGGCGACGCCGAGCGAGGCAACCCATGTATATTACATACTTGCTTAGATGCCCACACTCCCGTACCATGCTCGTCAGCTGCCTCGTTGCCACCGCTCTCTAAGCTAAAGCTGTGGCCCACGCTCTTCCCCTGAACTTCACCCGCGGCGCGTCGCATTATCTGTCCACTCGCGCTAAATGACATGCAAGGTCACGCGCGGTTTTACATCGCAGTCGCAGATGCCGTGCGCTGATGCGACATCAACTTATCGGTTTGCGCGGTCACCTCTGCTCTGCGGCGCCCGACTCGCCGGCTTCTCTACTTGCTCCATGTTTTGTCCATTCACGAGCAAAAGATTTTTTAACTAAGCGGATGGAACCCGTTCAGACCACAGTACGTCGTATCTCAGTGCAGTAAGGTTAAAATTCATGTACCTTCTGAACGTAGCGGTACTACGCTTGAAGTGTTGGCGGAGGAGGTAATTGATCGCAATCACACGCCAAGTGTCGTCATCGTCCCATTGTTCCGGCAAATGGTCCGCTCGCGTGCGGCTCGCGCGGCCGGAGCGGCGCCGGACGCGGCGGGAGCGCCGGCCGCCGCTCCGCCTCCGCCGGGCTTTCACCGTTACGCCGCCGGTGGCGTGATCCGCGCTCACGCACACAGCCGGCAGCAAATCGAACATGACGTCGTCGCGAACGAGATACTGTCGCTACCTCTGGGAAGCGCAAGGGCGCGACGCGTGACGTCACGCCCGCGGCCGGCGGCAGGGCGCGGCAACACCGTCTAATCTAACACTGTTACAAAATAACTAAGCCAAACTCATACCTACACAAATACAGAGTATACTATGTATAGCTTGCGTGAGATGTATTTATCAGAAGGCAATCTTATCAATGACATGAATACTTATTATTTTGTTTTAAAACTGACCAGATATCATATTATCCGTGCACGCAGTACATTTTTAACCAACTTCAAATCCAGGTTCTTCATTACTTACACAGTTTTTTTTTACTTATTTAAAGACAAAAGATTAAGATAAAAAATATATTTTATTGTTCAACATGAGTAGTGTTGTACGGGCTGCTGCTGTCCATACATCATGTATGTTGGTTGTTAACTGTAGAGTCTATTTATAATAATAACTCACTTATAATCTCGAAATAGCACCTTTATTTATATATACCTAAAGTAAAAGCGATTGTATAATGATAGTAAAATAAGTAGGTACACGCGATATGATTGAATGCTAATTATGAACTGACTCGTTATTAGGTAATTAACGCAATCAAAGTAAAATGTGCTGAGAGCGCAATACGTCAATGTAGACCGTATGTACATGCACGGTGTACCGGTGTAGCGATGCATAGAGTAAACATAGAGATGTTACAGACAAAAAAATACCACTAAATCACAATATCACTATATTATGAATGGTAGAGACGCATTTTTACTCAAATAGGTGTTGTTACCTGTGCGCTTACGAGTATGTATAAGCAGTTATTTTATTCGTGATAAGATAATTATTAAAATTAAGTGAGTACTTTTGTTTTACTAATCTGCTGAGGACGTGCCACTGCTGGGGCCTTACCATGACGTCTTAATGCGTTTCAGTTTAGGTCCGCTCGCTGTCAGATTCATACTAAAAGTGACAGCTGAAACTTGAACTGCGTCGGAATTAGGACGTCATGGTAAGGCCCCTGGTATCTAGATGTGTACCAGCACCCGCTAATCTTTATAAGGAAGGATTTTTTTGAATAACAAATACCGATGAATAAATAAATATCATACATGTATTTAATACGGTGAATAGAGTAAACATCGATGTAATAATGCTATACATATAGAATAGAGTGTAGGATGTGTAATGAGAGAGTTGTGGTTGTGTCGGTGTGGGCAGGCATGCACGGGCTGCCGGAGCGCAACGGCAAGCTGAAGCAGCTGGCGCACTTCGACGCGACGTTCTTCGGCGTGCACGCGAAGCAGGCGCACCTGATGGACCCGCAGCTGCGGCTGCTGCTGGAGCTGACGCACGAGGCCATCGTGGACGCCGGCCTCAGCCCCGCCGAGCTGCGCGGCTCGCGCACCGGCGTCTACGTGGGCGTGTCCAACTCCGAGACCGAGGAGATGTGGACCGCCGACGTGGACAAGATCAACGGCTACGCGCTCACCGGCTGCTGCCGCGCCATGTTCCCCAACCGGCTCTCGTACACGTTCGACCTGAAGGGCCCCTCGTACGCCGTCGACACCGCCTGCTCCAGCTCCATGTTCGCGCTGGCGCAGGCCGCGGCCGCCATCCGCGCGGGCCACTGCGACGCCGCCGTCGTGGCCGGCACCAACCTCTGCCTCAAGCCCGCCAACTCGCTCAACTTCCACCGGCTCAGCATGCTGTCGCCCGAGGGCCGCTGCGCCGCGTTCGACGCGGACGGGCGCGGCTACGTGCGCTCCGAGGCGGCCGTGGCCGTGCTGCTGCAGCGCCGCCGCGACTGCCGCCGCCTCTACTGCACCGTGCGCGGCGCGCGCACCAACACGGACGGCCATAAGGCGCAGGGCATCACCTACCCCTCCGGCGCCATGCAGCGCCGGCTCGCCGAGGAGACTTTCCGCGAGGCGCGCCTGCGCCCGCAGGACGTCGTCTACGTGGAGGCGCACGGCACCGGCACCAAAGTGGGCGACCCCGAGGAGGTCAACGCGATCGCCGACCTGTTCTGCGAGGGCCGCTCCGCGCCGCTGCTGCTGGGCTCCGTCAAGTCCAACATGGGCCACTCGGAGCCGGCCTCGGGGCTGTGCTCCATCGCCAAGGTGGTGGTGGCCATGCAGCGCGGCGTCATCCCCGCCAACCTGCACTTCCGCCGCCCCAACCCCGACATCCCCGCGCTCAACGACGGCCGCATCAAGGTGAGCGCGCACTTTTATATCGCTTTACGATCTCCACAGTTCTGTTCAATATCAACCCTCGCCCTGCGTAGGTGATCGGGAGCGCGTATCGATGAAGGTCTCGCGGTTCGCAGGTGGTGGACCGCAACACGGCGTGGCAGGGCGGGCTGGTGGCGGTGAACTCGTTCGGGTTCGGCGGCGCCAACGCGCACGTGATCCTGGAGTCGCACGCCGGCGCGCGGCCGGAGCCGGCGGCGGAGCCGGCGCCGCGGCTGGTGCTGGCGTCGGGGCGCACCGAGAGCGCCGTGCTGCGGCTGCTGCGGCTGGCGGCCGCGCACGAGCGCGACGCGGAGCTGCACGCGCTGCTGGCGGCCGTGCACGCGCAGCCCATCGCCGGGCACGCGCACCGCGGCTTCGCCGTGCTGGACCCGGCTCGCGGCGCGCCGCCCGTGCTGGAGGCGCTGGAGGCGGGCGAGCCGCGGCCCGTGTGGTTCGTGTTCAGCGGCATGGGCTCGCAGTGGGCGGGCATGGCGCGCGCGCTGCTGCGGCTGCCGGCGTTCGCGGCCAGCGTGGCGCGCTCTGCGCAGGCGCTGCGCCCGCACGGCCTGGACCTGCTGCACGTGCTGACGGACGCGCCCGACGCCGCCTTCGACAACGTCATCAACTCGTTCGTGTCCATCGCGGCCGTGCAGGTGGCGCTCGTGGACGTGCTCCGCGAGCTGGGCGTGCGCCCCGACGGCATCGTGGGCCACTCCGTCGGCGAAGTCGGTCAGTATCCGCGCCGCGGCGCGGCCGTAGCCCTTCCGGTTCGCAGAACGCTCGGTGACTCAGGCGCGATGCCGTGATTCGAACGCGGTTAACTATAATGCTGTAATGCGCGATCGTGACGACGCGATAGCGCCGCATCGCCTGATAAACGGGCTTACCTGTGTATCTGTATATTATCTCTTCGAGTATCGCGATATTACTCATAATATTTTTGTCGTTTTAGATGATTACAAACGATAAGACATGACATGACTTTGAAACTAGACTTAGCGTGTTCGAGTAAACCATAAAAGGCTGAGATTTTAATGACGAATACTATAGCTTAGCAGGTAGGTATTAGTAATAATAACTATTTATCTCAGTAGGTATTTGGGAAGGTGGTACACACTTTAGAGTTGGTACTTGTACAATGCTTCCTTTGTGATGTGTAAACATATGTAAACGCGGAGCTGGTCGCGGAAACGCGCGCGCAACGAGGCTCATGTATACATCTCATTTGCATGTACACGCTCGTATCGATGACGGCAGGTCGCGTGAAGTCGCGTGATGTCGAACCGAAACGAAATGAGCTGGCTTTTTAACATATTAATTTTCTGCAGTACCAATACCAACGCGCCTTAAACATGTTTGTTTAAATGTATTTTGAAGACATCTGGTTAAGTTACGGACTCGAGTCAACTATCAGGCTTGTATATTTTTTATTGCGCGAAATAAATTGTATTTAAAACCACTTTAAAACTCAACTACCGGTTATCCCGTGAAGCCGTCCGTGCATTCGAGGTTGGACGTCATAAAGAAAGTATTGTACATTCGTTTTCTCACGCGGCCTCAAATGTTTGTTTTTGTATTTCTAAATGTCTACTAGCCCTCGGACTATAATCGAGTATGTGACCTAAGTATTTAGCTACGTGTGATTTATTATATCCAGCCAATTAAAGTCAAAATTATGATATAAACTAATAGTAGGTAAAAAAATCCAAATTATGCTTATGGAATAGTATGCTCATAAAATTTGCAGTCCAATTTGCATATTGATGGATGGGTACGCCGATCTTTCTCGTTAACCTTGACTTTGTGCGACGAAGACACGACGCTTACGTTAAAGGCCTACCAATATTGTCACCAGTTGTCAGCTTTGTCGTTTCGCAGAATAAATAACCGGTCGAGTGCGAGCACCGAGGGTTCTGTACAGATTTGAAAGCTAGCAAAAATCTTATAATAATGTTAGAGGAGAAGAGGTTACTTGGCGAATTTCAAAACTCTATATAAAATACGGAAAGCGTGCAATACGTTTTGATTCCCACAGATTTTGTAAAAATACACCTCAATATCATAACCGTCTATTATACTGTGTCCTAAGTTTAACATTGATTTCAACTTGATACCTCCATGCGTTCTTTAGAAGAAGGGCCTTGACGTACACAGGCCTTACACTCCGAAATCCGATTTTCGAAGTTCGTTTCGTGCCGTTCCGCTCTCACTAATAGTTATTAATTTGAGAGCGAGTGGGACGGTGTGATACGAACTTCGAAAATCGAATTTCGGAGTAGCCCCCCTGTACAGACAGACGGAGGTACAAACAAATAATCCTATAACTAACTTTTTCGTTTTGAGATCCCTAAAAAACTAGTATGTTGTCTTATTCCGCAATGAAGGACAAAATACATACGTAGATAGTCTCGAGTCGGCCCTCGTATGGTAATAGGTCGTGTTTAGTGCGTGTCGTGATAAGGACGTGAGAGGTGTGCGTGTGTGCGTGCAGGTTGCGCGTACGCGGACGAGACGCTGACGGCGGAGCAGGCCGTGCTGTGCGCGTACTGGCGCGGGCGCAGCATCGTGGACGCGGCGCTGCCGCCGGGCGCCATGGCCGCCGTCGGGCTCTCGTGGGAGGAGGCGGCGCGCCGCTGCCCGCCTGACGTCGTGCCCGCCTGCCACAACTCGGCCGACAGCGTCACGGTCAGTACTCGCTCCGACCCGGCCGGGCTCGTATGCGATGTGCGGTGCGATGGGTATGTGATGTGCGGTGTGCGTCGGCAGGTGTCCGGGCCGCCGGGCTCCGTGGAGAAGTTCGTGGCGGAGCTGACGGCCGAGGGCGTGTTCGCGCGGCGCGTGAACAGCTCGGGCGTGGCGTTCCACAGCAAGTACATCGCGGCGGCCGCGCCCAAGCTGCGCGCCAGCCTGCTGCAGGTGATCCCGCAGCCGCGGCCGCGCACCGCGCGCTGGGTGTCCTCCTCGCTGCCGCGCGACCAGTGGGGCTCCGAGCTGGGTGAGTGCGCCGGCGCCGGCGACCGCGCTCTCGCGTGCGTCGCCGGCGCGGGTCGACTGACCGGGCCGCGTGTCGGTGTGTTGCAGCCGCGCTGAGCGACGCGGCGTACCACGTGAACAACCTGCTGTCGCCGGTGCGCTTCGCGGACGTGCTGCGCGAGGTGCCGGAGCGCGCGCTGGTGGTGGAGCTGGCGCCGCACGCGCTGCTGCAGGCCGTGCTGCGCCGCGCGCTGCCGGGCGCCGCGCACGTGCCGCTGGTGCGCCGCGACCACCCGGACGCGCTGGCGCACCTGCTGGCGGCCGCGGGCCGGCTGTACGCGGCCGGCGCGCAGCCGCAGCCGCAGCGCCTGTACCCGCCCGTGGCCTGGCCCGTGTCGCGAGGCACGCCCTCGCTCGCCTCGCACGTCGAGTGGGACCACTCCACGGACTGGAGCGTGGCCGAGTTCAAGTCGGCCGCGCGCACCGGCGAGAACGTCATCGAGTACGACCTCGGCAAGCCGGACGAGGCCTTCATCGCCGGACACAACATCGACGGCCGCGTGCTGTTCCCCGCCACCGGCTACCTGGTGAGTGACTTATTTTTTTAATAAAACGATTCCCAACGAACCTCCCGACCTCCGGTGCTGACGCGCGCGCCTCCCGTCCGCAGACGCTGGTGTGGCGCACGGTGGCCAAGGTCAACAACCTGAAGACGGAGGAGGCCGCCGTCGTGCTGGAGGACGTGCAGTTCAAGCGCGCCACCATCGTGTCCCGCGACGCGCCGCTGCGCTTCCTGGTGACGCTGCTGGGCGGCAGCGGGGACTTCGAGGTGTGCGAGGGCGGCGCCGTGGTGGTCAGCGGGCGCGCGCGCCTGGCGGAGCGGCCGGAGGCGGAGCGCCTGCCCGAGGCCGCGCTGCAGGACGACGAGCCCGAGGAGGAGCTGCCGCCGCTCGACGCCGACGACGTGTACAAGGAGCTGCGCCTGCGCGGCTACAACTACCGGGGCCAGTTCCGCGGCATCACGCGCTCGGACGCGCGCGGCCGGCGCGGCCTGCTCGCGTGGGAGGACAACTGGATCACGTTCATGGACACGATGCTGCAGTTCGGCATCATCGGCGTGGACACGCGCGAGCTGTACCTGCCGACGCGGCTGCAGCGCGCGCTGATCGACCCGGCGGCGCACCGCGCGGCGGTCGCGGCGGCCGGCGGCGCGCTGCCCGTGCGGCTGTACCGCGCCGTGGACGTGACCGTGGCCGGCGGCGTGGAGCTGCGCGGCGTCAAGACCTCGCTGGCGCCGCGCCGCGCCAACGCCCAGGCCGCGCCCAAGCTGGAGCGGTACGCGTTCGTGCCGCTCGACGCCGCCAGCGCCGCGGACGACCCCGCGCGCTCCAAGCGCGCCGCGCTCACGGCCGCGCTGCAGCTGGCGCTCGAGAACAGCGCCGCGCTGCGCCTGCGCGTGGCCGAGCCCGCGCTGCGCCGCCCCGCCGAGGCGCTGCTGCTGCCGGCCGCGCTGGCGCTGCTCGAGGCCGAGCCGCAGGTGCGCGTCGACGCCAGCCTGGCCGCCGGCGCCGACGCCGCCGCCTACACCGCGCTGCTCGACCCGCTCGGAGTCAAGGTACGACGTCGTCCCTCTGACGAGTCCGAAGCGACGCGTACTTCTCTCACGGCCCGTTTCACCACTCCTTCACTGTCAGTTATCTATGACGACGTCTCTGTCTGTTTCGTAGTAATAAATAGAGACGGGATCGTAGATAACTGACAGTCGAGGAGTGATGAAACGGGCCCTAAATCGATATAGTCATGTTCGATTGTAACTTTTGCTCGTTTGTGCGAAATAATTGACAACATTTCATATTTCTGAGCCTATAATATTAATAGTTCTCTGTATTTTGTTTGAAATGATGAACATGCTGGCAGTTTAATTTTTTCGCTAGGGTTTGTATTTAATTTATAATTAATTTATTAATTTGTGCTTATTCTAAAAGGGCGTAACTCCGATACTATCACAGAATACACACTTATCCCTTTGTCTTTTCTCTATTGGAAAAAAAACTGACGTTAATTTCATATTGTCAATTTCAGGCCCTATTATCCAATATTCGACTTTCGAGGTTCGCTTCGTGCTGTTCTGGTCATACAAATAGTCATTATCTTGAGAGTGAGAGTGAAGGTATGCAACAAACTTCTAAAATAGAATTTCGGAGTTGCCCCCCTTGTACTTTGAAGTTGTCAAAAATACAAAATTATGATCGCTTATTTTTTCTCGTGAAAAAAGCAAAGGCGTTTCACCTATCCTGTGGTAGTTTTGGTAAAATTAGGACATATTTTTAATTATTTTTAATTATTTATATTAAGCGATATTAAAATTATATAAACATATTGCAGATCAGGAGGCAAAATGCTTTCGAACCATATATACGTTTTCAGGTGTTATAAAAATGAAATGTTGTCAATTCTCTCTTCCACCTTCACGATTTTATATCGATAAAAATCGTCCAAAACGATAATTGATAATCGATAACACCGACATATATCCATCTATACATAAAAGCCGGTCATTCTGAGCGCGCTCGTATCGCCAGGTGACCAATAAGGAGTTCCTGGAAGGCGGGCTCGAGGCGGAGTGCCAGCTGGTGCTCGGCGCCGACGTGCTGGCGCGGCACGGCGCGGGCGCGCTGCGGGCGCTGGCGGCGGCGCTGGCCCCGCGCGGGCACGCGCTGCTGGAGGAGCCGCCGGGCGCGCTGGACGCGCCGGGCGCCGCCGCGCTGCTGGCCGGCGCGGGGCTGGCCTGCGCGGCGCGCCAGCGGGCCGCCGGCTGCGAGTACCTGCTGCTGCGCCGCGCCGCCGCGCCGCCGCCGGAGCGCGTGCTGGTCGAGGTGCGCGACGACGACTTCGCGTGGGTGGAGGCGCTGCGCGACGCGCTGCACCGCGCCGAGAGCGAGGAGCTGCGCGTGTACGCGTGGTCCGGCGCGCCCGGCAGCGGCCTGCTCGGGCTGGCCGCGTGCCTGCGCCGCGAGGCGGGCGGCGACAAGCTGCGGGCCTACTACCTGCCCGGCGCGCGCGAGCCGTTCGACCCGGCCGCGCCCGCCTACCGCGCGCAGGTGGCGCTCGACCTGGCCGTGAACGTGCTGCGCGCCGGCGTGTGGGGCACCTACCGGCACCTGCCGCTGGACGAGCCGGGCGCCGCGCAGCTGCAGGTGGAGCACGCGTACGTGAACACGCTCACGCGCGGCGACCTGTCCTCGCTGCGCTGGGTGGAGAGCGACCTGCGGCACGCGGCCGCCGCGCCGCAGCGCCCGCGCACGGACCTCTGCCGCGTCTACTACGCGCCGCTCAACTTCCGCGACATCATGCTGGCCACCGGCAAGCTGCCGCCGGACGCGCTGCCGGGCGACCTCGCCGGCCAGGAGTGCATCCTGGGGCTCGAGTTCAGCGGGCGCGCCTCCTCCGGCAGACGCGTGATGGGCATGGTGGCGGCCAAGGGGCTGGCCACGACCGTGATGGCGGACGAGGGCTTCATGTGGGAGGTGCCGGCGGCGTGGTCGCTCGAGGAGGCGGCCACGGTGCCGGTCGCGTACGCGACGGCGTACTACGCGCTGGCGGTGCGCGGGCGCATGCGGCGCGGCGAGGCCGTGCTCGTGCACGCGGGCACGGGCGGCGTGGGCCAGGCGGCCATCGCCATCGCGCTGCACGCCGGCTGCACCGTGTTCGCGACCGTGGGCACGCCCGACAAGCGCGCCTTCCTGCGCGAGCGCTTCCCCGCGCTGCCGGACGCGCACATCGGCAACTCGCGCGACTGCAGCTTCGAGCAGCTCGTGCTGCGGAGCACGCGCGGCCGCGGCGTGGACCTCGTGCTCAACTCGCTGGCCGGCGACAAGCTGCAGGCGTCGCTGCGCTGCCTGGCCGTGGGCGGCCGCTTCCTGGAGATCGGCAAGCTGGACCTCAGCGCCAACACGGCGCTCGGCATGGCCGTGCTGCTCAAGAACACGACCGTGCACGGCATCCTGCTGGACGCGCTGTTCGACGCGCGCGGCGACCACCCCGAGAAGGCCGAGGTGGTGCGCTGCGTCAGCGAGGGCATCGCCGCCGGCGCCGTGCGCCCGCTGCCCGCCACCGTCTACGCCGACACGCAGCTGGAGCAGGCGTTCAGGTGAGGCCCGCGGACCGCGTGTGCGTGCGCGTGTGTGCGTGAGCAGGCACTGACCGGCCCGTGTTGCAGGTACATGGCGACGGGCAAGCACATCGGCAAGGTGCTGGTGCGCGTGCGCGAGGAGGAGGCGGGCGGCCGCGCGCCGCCGCCGCGCCTGCTGGCCGCGCTGCCGCGCACCTACATGCACCCCGCCAAGAGCTACGTGCTCGTGGGTGAGTGTCCCCGCCCTGGCCCCTCCCCCCACCCCCGGGCGGCTCGCGTGACGCGCGCTTGTGTTGCAGGCGGGCTGGGCGGCTTCGGGCTGGAGCTGGGCGAGTGGCTGGTGAAGCGCGGCGCGCGCACGCTCGTGTTCAACTCGCGCAGCGGCGTCAAGACCGGCTACCAGGCGTGGTGCATCCGCAGGTGCGTGCCGACCCGGACCCGGACGCGACTCACGGCACGACGACCCGTCTCGTTGTGTGGCGTTCGGGCGGAGAGGGGTCTGTCATTTTCGGTATATAGTAGTATGCCTTTGCGATATATGAACATTGTACGTTCAGGAAAAATTTAGATACCTCTGGAAAAGATTCAATATTTATAATACCGAGAATCCGGCTCGACGCCCCTCGTCGGGTCGCGGGGCCCCTATCGTCGAAAGCGTCATTCGAAAGTGGCGAAAAATGGGCGGCGATCTGTGTATCGACGTCCATCAACGAGACCCGCGTTCTCGTTCTACTTCAAAATTAAATTCAATTCTGTACTTTTTTTCGCCACCGTCGAATCATACTCGGGAGTGATGCGCTCTCGAGTCGGCGATCCAGTCCGGGGGGATCGGTGATGGTCGCGCTCCGTGTCGCAGATGGCGCTCGCGCGGCGTGCGCGTGCTGGTGTCGGCGGCGGACGCCACGGCGGCGGCGGGCGCGCGCGCGCTGCTGCAGCTGGCCGCGCAGGCCGCGCCCGTGGGCGGCGTGTTCAACCTGGCCGCCGTGCTGCGCGACGCCTTCCTCGAGAACCAGACGCCCGACGACTTCCGCGCCGTCGCCCAGCCCAAGATACACGGTGAGCCCTTCCCGCCTCGCCTGCATGCGTTTGGACGGTGCCGACGCGACGGTTGGCTCGAGTATCCGGTACGAGAGTCCGGATGCTGACGGTGTGTGTGCGTGTTGCAGGCACGCGCGCGCTGGACGCGGCGTCGCGCGAGCTGGCGCCGCAGCTGGACCACTTCGTGGCGTTCTCGTCCGTGTCGTGCGGGCGCGGCAACCCCGGCCAGAGCAACTACGGGCTCGCCAACAGCGCCATGGAGCGGCTGTGCGAGCAGCGGCAGGCCGACGGGCTGCCCGCGCTGGCCGTGCAGTGGGGCGCCATCGGCGACGTCGGGCTCGTGGTGACCGCCATGCGCGGCGACGAGGACACCGAGGTCGGCGGCACGATGCCGCAGCGCATCGCCTCCTGCCTCGAGACGCTGGGCCAGCTGCTGGCGTTGCCGCACGCGGTCACCTCCTCCGTCGTGCTGGCCGACAAGCGCCGCGCGCAGGACAAGCCCTCGCAGGACCTCGTGCAGGCCGTCGCCAACATCCTCGGTGAGCGTCGCTGGGGGCCTTCCCGCCGCCGGCCGACTCGGGGCTCGCGGCCGCCATGCTGACCGATCGTTCCTCTCCGCAGGCATCAAGGACGCGAGCAAGGTGTCGGACGCGGCCAACCTGGCCGAGCTCGGCATGGACTCGCTGATGGGCGCCGAGATCAAGCAGACGCTGGAGCGCGGCTACGACGTGCTGCTGGGCGTGCAGGAGATCCGCGCGCTCACGTTCGGCAAGCTGCGCGAGATGGGCGGGGGGGCGGCGCCCGCGGCCGCCGCGCCCGCGCCCGCGCCCGCCGCGCAGCCCGAGGGCGAGCTCGTGCAGTTCGCCACGTTCGGCGAGCTGATCCCGAAGCAGGTGCTGGTGAAGCTGCCGTCGCTGCCGGCCGCCAGCGCCGACGCCAGGCCCGTGTTCATGGTGCACCCGATCGAGGGCGTGGTGGACCTGCTGCGCGGCGTGGCGGCCGGCGTGCGCGGCACCGTGTTCGGGCTGCAGTGCGCGCGCGCCGCGCCGCTGGACGACATGGCGGCGCTCGCGCGCTTCTACGTGCAGCACGTGCGCGCCGCGCAGCCCGAGCCGCCCTACGCGCTGCTCGGCTACTCGTTCGGCGCCGGCGTCGCGTTCGAGATGGCGCTGCAGCTGGAGGCGGCCGGCTGCGCCACGAGGCTCGTGCTCGTCGACGGCTCGCCCGCCTTCGTGGCCACGCACACCACGCGCGGCAAGAGCAAGCGCAGCGCGCGCTCCGCGCAGGCCGACGAGGCGGACGCGCTCGCCTACTTCGCGCAGGTGTTCAAGGACCTGGACGCGGCCAAGGTGAGCCGCACCCCCCGCCCCCCGCTCGTGCCCCTCCCCGCCCCCTGGCGCGCCCCCGCTGACGCCTCGTGTCGTGTCTCGTTGCAGGTGGCGAGCGAGCTGGAGCGGCTGGCGGACTGGGACGCGCGCGTGGCGCGCGTGACGGAGCTGATCGCGGCGAGCGGCGCGCGCGTGCAGCCGGACGCGCTGGCGGTGGCGGCGCACAGCTTCTACCGCAAGCTGGTGCTGGGCGACGCGTACAAGCCGGCGGCGCGGCTGGCGGCGCCCGTGACGCTGTTCCGCGCGCGCGACAACTACGTGGCGCTGGACGAGGACTACGGGCTGCGCGCCGTGTGCGCCGGGCCGCTCGCCACGCGCCAGCTGGCCGGCACGCACCGGACCATCCTGCACGGCGACGCGGCGCGCGCCATCGCCGACCACGTCTCCGACCTGCTGGCCCAGCACTAGGCCGCCGACCGCCATGACCCCGCCCGGGACGGGGACGCTACTCTTAAGCGAATATTTAATAAAAAATTTCTTCTGTGGAACATGTGTTGCGAGGGGAAGGCGCGGGCGCGCGTTACATTCCGTACCGCCGCCGTCCGCGGCCGCGCCGCCGTCGCCGCGGCGCGCGCGGCCGACTCTCCGTACGTCTGTACGGGACGATACCGGTTATACATGTTTGTCGGTATTTTTGTATAGCCTCTCTATTTAGTACCTTGGGGTATATTGTAATACGAATGATATACATGAGTACATGTAAGTTAGGTAGTCGATGTAAGTTTATCCGGACGTCGCGTTCTCGGTGGTCCGAGGGCCGAGCCCGCAGCCCCGCCGCCGCGGCCCGGCTCGCTGTGATCTAGGCTAAGGTAGCACTAAGTAGCTAGTTCCTGTGTATGGTTGTTGTGCTAATTTATTTTGTTACTGACTCGGCGCAAGCGCTCTGTGATTAAATGTGCATTATTTTTTAGCTGTCGTTTTATTCCATGCTTTCACCCCCAAATCACTCGGCGCTGCGTATGCCCCCCCCCCCCCTGCACGGCACAACGTAAAACAGTACAGGGGCCCTACCATGACGTCTTAATGCGTTTCAGTTTAGGTTCGCTCGCTGTCAGATCCATACTAAGTGACAGCTAAAACTTGAACTGAGTCGGAATTAGGACGTCATGGTAAGGCCCCGGAAAACTAACAGCTGTTGACCTTCTCAATAGGTATTTTGATATCCATACAGAAATAATCTCAGACAAATTAAAAAGATTTCTATTTAACATTGAGATTTTTATTTCAAAAGTAATTTTTCATATCTAATTTGGAAACCTGTTATTATAAATTATTGTACGTCCGAAATGGGCAAAGCTGTTGATACTTACCTTATTTGTTTGACATCCTATAGCTGTATACAGTTTTGACAATAAATGAATATGAATATGAATATCATTGACTTAAGATAAACAACTAGACTCACAATCACGCTCAAAAACTGTCGGAAGCAAAAGACTGCACGACGCGTCTATTGTGCCACACGGCGGCCACGATGTACAAAATCCGCGTTCTGAAATGAACACAGGCACGACGTCGTCTGTACACGCGTCAATGTGTGCGTAAGATACACAGGGCTGTCTATCGCAAAAACCTAGTACTATAAGTACTACCAATGACATAAATATACTAAAGATATGGCTTAGATGTGTGCAAATAAGTGTACTTAATCGTTATCTATTTATTTAGACTTACTTAAAATGTGTCTGTCTGTGTATTTAAGCATTATTATTTTCAATTACAATAAATGTACGACAACAAACTTAAGCGAATGATTCTGTAGTTATTTCATGTATTAATCGCGATAATTTCAGAAAGCATTAATTTTCTAGTGTTTTATAAAATGAAGTAGGTAGGATAGGTTCCCGAACTTGTGACGTGCGGCCGACATACATCGCGTTGCGAGCCCTACTAGTTGCCAGCAGCTTTCCGGCAGACTGCGCTTGAGGGGTGGGGTAACTCGAATAGGTGCGGGGCGGAGCGTGGCCATTCTGTACGTTAGTACTATTATATATTCTGTGATTGTGCACAGTTTTGGTTCAGTCATGTTTCGACCGCGCTTCGATAACAATGTACATGTCTCTTTCGCACCGTAATCTCAAACGCTTGAGAACAAGAGACAGACAGGTTTCCAGCGCGTGGCGTCGTGTTATTACTTCTCACGATCGTATGCAACTGACATTGAACATTACTGCCACGAAATAAGGTGTTAATTTGAACGAATGTGTTAATGTTATCTGTGTAAGTTGATGTGTTGACACACAATACATTGGCAACGCCGCTCGGACGTTTCTTTAGGCACTTTTGTTTGCGATTGGGAGTCTAGTTGTTTATCTTAAGTCAATGATGAATATATTATACACTAAATATCGCCAGCAAAATCTCTGATGTAAATATCCCAACCAGATTAAAACGCCTATGAGTGAGTATTCACTAAAATTTAGAACGAAACCCAATTTAAGAATAAGAACGAACCCCATTTAAGAAAAAAAATTGGTTGCCTGTAAAGTCGGTATACGGGCGAAAGTTTTACGTGACAACGACTTTGAGTGGTAAAATAATTTTAATGTGAATATTCATTCGTATAGTAGGAAGAAGGATGAAATAATAGTAACAATTTAAAACATTTATTTATACAAAGAATTATATTTAAAACATTAATTTATACAAAGAATCTAAATCGAAATAGAAGCGCAAGACATGAACCGGTGTGTATGCCTATCTCTCTCACTCTCTCTCTCTCGCTCTGTCTCTCTCGCTCTTAGGCGGGCTAACTGTGCTCGAGTGGAAGGGACGCGTGCCTTTCAATTTTTATGTCTGTCTCTCTCGCTCTTAGGCGGGCTAACCATGCCCGCGTGCCTCTCACTCGCTCTCATTGTGAGCGCATAACGTGAGCGGAGCGTAACGCAGTTTCTTGAAGTGTCACCCGGCAAACCAATTTATAAGACGTTGTCACGTCAAAAGGGGAGATATAGGTAGAGCATTTGGTGAATTCGGGTGCGACCAAACCGCCGCGTATACGCAGTGACGTGTCGTATGCGTAACGTTTTCTCACCATTTCTTCATACATTTTGCTGCGATTCCGTAATGTCATCGTTTTTTAAGCGGCGGTGTGGTCGCACCTTTCTTTCTCCCGACACGAAAACTAATACACATTTTTATTCAAGCCTCTGAATTACTGGGAATCAATTCTAAATTGCTAAATTAAAATTTTCGGGCATCAAAATGAGATTTTCATCAGGCGCAAGGGATTGTAACAAACAATTTTTCACGGAAAACGTCTCAAAAAAATTAAAACCTACAAAAAAATTCTAAAAGCGAAAAATTAATAGCTAACCGACTAAAACCAAGTCATTTTTACAATAAATAATTCGAACCAAAGCACTCTGGCCTAAAAAAATTTATCCTAACCAAGTTGAATATAAAAAAATAATTATTTTCAACGGAAAAAAATGAAACTAAATTTGAATCTAAACAACTTGAATGCGAATATTTATAACTTAACCAGTTTAAGCCTAACAAGTTTGAATCGAACAATTTTGAACCTAACCAATTTGGACCAAAAAAATTAACTAAATCGATTTCACCTAATAAAACTAAACCTAATAAACATGAACCTAATAAATTTGAAGCTAATCTAACCTAACAAATTTGAAACTAAAAGAATTGAATCTAAGCAATTGAAACCTAACAAATTTGAATCTAACAAACTTAAACCTAACTACTTGAACCTATCAAATTCAAACCTAACAAACTTAAACCTAACTACTTGAACCTAACAAATTTGAATCTAACAAACTTAAACCTAACTACTTGAACCTAACAAATTTGAATCTAACAAACTTAAACCTAACAAATTCAAACCTAACAAACTCAAAACTAACTACTTGAACTTAACAAATTTGAATCTAACAAACTTAAACCTAACTACTTGAACCTAACAAATTCAAACCTAACAAACTTAAAACTAACTACTTGAACCTAACAAATTTGAAACTAAAAGAATTGAATCTAAGCAATTTAAACCTAAAAAATTTGAATCTAACAAACTTAAACCCAACTACTTGAACCTAACAAATTTGAATCTAACAAACTTAAACCTAACTACTTGAACCTAACAAATTTGAATCTAACAAACTTAAACCTAACAAATTCAAACCTAACAAACTCAAAACTAACTACTTGAACTTAACAAATTTGAATCTAACAAACTTAAACCTAACTACTTGAACCTAACAAACTCAAAACTAACTACTTGAACTTAACAAATTTGAATCTAACAAACTTAAACCTAACTACTTGAACCTAACAAATTCAAACCTAACAAACTTAAAACTAACTACTTGAACCTAACAAATTTGAAACTAAAAGAATTGAATCTAAGCAATTTAAACCTAACAAATTTGAATCTAACAAACTTAAACCTAACTACTTGAACCTATCAAATTCAAACGTAACAAACTGAAACCTAACTACTTGAACCTAACAAATTTGAATCTAACAAACTTAAACCTAACTACTTGAACCTAACAAATTTGAATCTAACAAACTTAAACCTAACAAATTCAAACTTAACAAACTCAAAACTAACTACTTGAACTTAACAAATTTGAATCTAACAAACTTAAACCTAACTACTTGAACCTAACAAATTCAAACCTAACAAACTTAAAACTAACTACTTGAACCTAACAAATTTGAAACTAAAAGAATTGAATCTAAGCAATTTAAACCTAACAAATTTGAATCTAACAAACTTAAACCTCATGGGCCTCATGAGGAAGCTCAAGGTCACTCAGAGGGCTATGGAGAGGGCTATGCTCGGGGTTTCTCTGCGAGATAGAATCAGAAATGATGATATCCGCAGTAGAACTAAGGTGACCGACATAGCCCAAAGAATTGCGAAACTGAAGTGGCAGTGGGCGGGACACATTGCTCGCAGGACCGATGGCCGATGGGGTCAGAAGGTTCTCGAATGGCGTCCGCGGACCGGGAGACGAGCTGTTGGTAGGCCTCCAACAAGATGGAGCGACGACCTGATCAGGATCGCGGGATCGCGGTGGATGCGGAAGGCACAGGTCCGGTCCGAGTGGAGAGCCTTGGGGGAGGCCTATGTCCAGCAGTGGACGTCTTTCGGCTGATATGATGAAACTTAAACCTAACTACTTGAACCTATCAAATTCAAACCTAACAAACTTAAACCTAACTACTTGAACCTAACAAATTTGAATCTAACAAACTTAAACCTAACTACTTGAACCTAACAAATTTGAATCTAACAAACTTAAACCTAACAAATTCAAACCTAACAAACTCAAAACTAACTACTTGAACTTAACAAATTTGAATCTAACAAACTTAAACCTAACTACTTGAACCTAACAAATTCAAACCTAACAAACTTAAAACTAACTACTTGAACCTAACAAATTTGAAACTAAAAGAATTGAATCTAAGCAATTTAAACCTAACAAATTTGAATCTAACAAACTTAAACCTAACTACTTGAACCTATCAAATTCAAACCTAACAAACTTAAACCTAACTACTTGAACCTAACAAATTTGAATCTAACAAACTTAAACCTAACAAATTCAAACCTAACAAACTTAAACCTAACTACTTGAACCTAACAAATTCAAACCTAACAAACTTAAACCTAACTACTTGAACCTAACAAATTTGAATCTAACAAACTTAAACCTAACAATTTCAAACCTAACAAACTTAAACCTAACTACTTGAACCTAAAAAATTTGAACCTATCAAACTTAAACCTAACAAATTCAAACCAAACAAACTTAAAACTAACTACTTAAACCTAACAAATTTGAATCTAACAAACTTAAACCTAACTACTTGAACCCAACAAATTTCAATCTAACAAACTTAAACCTAACTACTTGAACCTAACAAATTCAAACCTAACAAACTTAAACCTAACTACTTGAACCAAACAAATTTGAATCCAACAAACTTAAACCTAACTACTTGAACCTAACAAATTCAAACCTAACAAACATAAACCTAACTACTTGAACCTAACAAATTCAAACCTAACAAACTTAAAGCTAACTACTTGAACCTAACAAATTCAAACCTAACAAACTTAAACCTAACTACTTGAACCTAACAAATTTGAATCTAACAAACTTAAACCTAATAAATTCAAACCTAACAAACTTAAAACTAACTACTTGAACCTAACAAATTTGAATCTAACAAAATTAAACCCAACTACTTGAACCTAACAAATTTGAATCTAACAAACTTAAACCTAACTACTTGAACCTATCAAATTCAAACCTAACAAACTTAAACCTAACTACTTGAACCTAACAAATTTGAATCTAACAAACTTAAACCTAACTACTTGAACCTAACAAATTTGAATCTAACAAAGTTAGGTTCAAGTAGTTAGGTTTAAGTTTGTTAGGTTAGGTTAGGTTAGGTTAGGTTAGGTTAGGTTAGGTTAGGTTAGGTTAGGTTGGAGTCGCGTCTCCCACCAGAGCCGGTCTATAGGCCGCCCCTAGCGGCCGATAAAAGGCAAGTGCCGCCATTGCGTCCACGACCCATACCCCAGATGGGCACACCTCAACCGAGGATAACGGAGGCAACCGGCCCTCCCCCTACCCAGTCTCAGGGGGAAAGAAAAGCGGCCGGCACGAGGCTCGGGCAGAAATCCAAGCCCAAGCCTCTGCCCCCACCCACGGCTGGACCTAGCAGGCAGCAAGAACCCCCGACTACTACTACTGCTTTAAGACGGACCGCTGCAAAACAGACGCTGCGCGATGAGGAGATGGGGGCGCAAGAGCCTCCAAACCCAGACACACATCCAGACGGACTTGAAGACGCCACGCCGTGGACGACAGTGGTGAAGAGGAGGAAAGCTCACAGTCAGCCGAACCCGTCGAAGAAGCCACAGCCGCGCCCGGTCAAAATTGTCCCACCGCGAACTGCCGTAGTAGTTGTCAGCTTGAAGCCTGGCCAGACCAACTACACCGAGGTCGTGGCCAAAGCCAGGGCGCAGATCCAACTGCGAGAGATTGGACTGGAGTCGGTCAAGATAAGAACTACCATGACCGGCTCCAGACTGATGGAAGTGGCGGGTGAACACCCTGAAGCCACTGCTGACGTCCTGGCAGAGAAGCTGCACCTGACGATCGGGAACGTGGCCGATATCACCCGGCCCACCAAGACAGCGGACTTGAAACTCACTGGCCTGGACGAAACAGTCACGCAAGAGGAAGTAGCCGCGGCAATAGCGACCAAAGGCGGCTGCTCTGCCGGACAAGTCAAGGTCGGCAACATTAGGGCGAGCGCATGGGGCCAATGTTCCGTGCTAATTAGGTGCCCAGTGGCAGCTGCGAAGATTGTTGCTGAAATTGGCAAGGTGAACGTGGGCTGGAACGTGGCCAACATCGTACCACTCATGGCCCAGCCCTTGCGCTGTTTTAGATGTATGGCGCTGGGCCACACCAGGGCACTCTGCCCCTCGGATGTGGAGCACGGCGCAAAGTGTTTCCGTTGCGGCGCTGAAGGCCATCAAGCGGCAACTTGTGATGCCCCGCCGAAGTGCGCAGTATGCGCCCAAGCAGGACGCCCACATGAGCATATCATGGGAGGGGCGAAATGCACCCCACCCTCCGTTAGAGGAAGAGCCCCTAGGGATGGGGCCCCCCACAGACCCAGCCATCCGGCTAGAGAGGAACTCGAAATGCAGGTGTCCTAATGCCAGCACGCCTGCATTACGAGCTCCTACAGACGAACGCGAACCACTCTGCCCGCGCCCAGGACTTGCTTGTGCAGGTGCTGGCGGAGTGGTTCATCGATTTAGCTGTTGTTGCTGAGCCCTACGCTGTTCCCACTCAACAAAACTGGGTTGGGGACACCGAGGGCTCGGTGGGTATAGTCGTGCCGACTGCGGCCCCCCAGCGCCTCTCTCTAAGGGAGAGGGGCGCTGGCTATGTGGCTGCCAATTGGGGTGAGGTAGTGATCATAGGCACCTACTTCTCCCCAAACAGACGATTTAGTGACTTTGAGCAGTACCTAGTAGGCCTAGGACCGGTGGTGCAGAGGGCGTCGCCGGCCCAGGTGATCCTGATGGGGGACTTCAACGCCAAATGCACGGCGTGGGGGTCCCCCGTCACGGATCAGAGAGGGGCGCTTCTGCGGGATTGGGCCGCCATGATAGGCCTAGTCCTGCAGAACGTCGGTACTGCAAACACCTGCGTCCGGTGGCAGGGGGGGTCTATAGTGGACCTTACGTTCACTACCCCTGCCATCGGCGCACGTGTTAGCGAGTGGCGGGTTCTGGAGGAAGTGGAGACCCTGTCTGATCATTTATATATCAGATACAGGGTCTCCAAAACTCCCCTGGGACAGCAGGCTCGTGCCACGGGGGGAGCGGGGACTTCCCAAGGTGGGCAGTCTCCCGCCTCGACCGAGATCGAGCGGAGGAGGCGGCCATCGTCCAGGCCTGGTGCGCCGACCCTCCACAAGCCGTTGGGGTCGAGGAGAGGGCCGTCAGATTCCGCAAGGATCTGACGGCCGTCTGCAATGCGGCCATGCCTAGGGCTAAGAAGTTTAAACCGAGGGCCGGCGTCTACTGGTGGTCGCAGGACCTAGCGGACTTGCGAGCCGCCAGTGACGCCGCTCGTCGTGCCTTCACCCGATGCCGGCGGAGGCGGCGTCAAGTGCCTGGGGAGGAGGAGCGCCTTCTTGGCGAGCTCAGGGCGGCCAAGAGGGCGTTCTCAACCGCCATAGCCAAGGCTAAAAACGCCGCTTTCGACGAGTTCATCGCGACTCTAGATGCGGATCCGTGGGGGCGGCCATACAGAATGGTCCGTGCCAAACTGATGACGGCCCCCTCCACGGAAGACTTTGAGCCGGCGCTGCTGGACACGGTGGTGGAGGGTCTGTTTCCAGACACCCCTCCATTTCAGCCGCCGCGCATGGCAGGGCCGGCTCCAGAGGGGGAGGGGGACATGGACGCCCCACCAGTAACGGTGGAGGAGATGTGCGGTGTAGTGAGCCGCCTGAAGGGCCCTTACAAGGCACCGGGGCCGGACGGAGTGCCCAGAGTGGTTCTCCGCATCGCACTGAAGCATCTCGGGGACCGCCTCTGCGCGCTATTTGACGATTGTTTGGCCGCAGGGCGGTTCCCGAGATGTTGGAAAGAGGGACGGCTGGTCCTGTTGCGGAAGGAGGGTCGACCTGCTGACTCTCCTTCTGGTTACAGGCCACTCGTCATGCTGGATGATACGGGAAAGCTACTCGAGAGAGTCATAGCTTCCCGTATCAGCCAGCACCTCACAAATGTGGGACCGGACCTCTCGGAGGACCAGTTCGGTTTTCGGGTAGGGCGTTCTACATTGGACGCCTTGTCCACCCTGAAGGGGTTCACCGAGGGGGCCGCCGAGAGGGGCCAGGGGGCGATGGTGGTGTCATTGGACATCGCCAACGCCTTCGGGTCCCTCCCTTTCGAGGTAATAGGGGAAGCACTCCGTTATCACGGGGTGCCCCCCTATCTCCGAAGAATTGTGGAGCACTACCTTACAGACAGGGTAGTGCTCTACAACGGTAGAAGAGGCGTGCGGATTGCGAGGCCCGTGACTAGCGGTGTTCCGCAGGGCTCCGTGCTCGGGCCTCTGCTTTGGAACATTGGCTATAATTGGGCCATCAGCGGGAGGGCGCTGCATCGGATGGCAATAATCTGCTACGCAGATGACACCCTTATTGCGGTCCGAGGCAGCACCTACGAAGAGGTAGTCCGCAGGGCTGAGATAGGTGCCTCCATGGTGGCCAGCCGTATCAGGGCCCTGGGGCTGAGGGTGGCTCTGTCCAAAACGGAGGCCCTTTGCTTCAGAGGGCCGAGGTGGAGGCTTCCGCGGGGTGCCAGTCTCAACGTAGACGGAGAGACCGTCGAGGTGAAGGCACATATGAAATATCTGGGTCTTATCCTCGACGGAAAGTGGGAGTTTGGGGAACATTTCCGCAGAATGTCTCCCCGACTCGTGGGAGCGGCCGGTGCCCTGGCAAGGCTCTTGCCAAACAGGGATGGTCCTGGTGCCCCCTGCAGACGTTTGTTTGCGGGGGTCATCAGGAGCATGGCCCTTTACGGGGCTCCGATATGGGCGGGCGCCCTCACCGCCAGGAACAAGCCGCTGCTTCGCAAGCCGCAAAGAGTCATGGCGGTGAGGATGTGCCGTGCATACCGAACTGTGGGATGGGCTGCAGCGTGCGCGTTGGCCGGCTCCCCTCCCTGGGAACTTGAGGCAGGGGTGCGGGCCAGCGCGTACGAAGACAGAGTGGAGAGAAGAGCCAGAGGTGAGTCGCTCGCTCCACAAGAGTTGGTGAGGGCTCGTGAAGTGTTGATGGAGGAGGTGATGGAGCGCTGGGCGGATGAATTAGTGGATGCCGAATACGGTACCCGAACCACAGAGGCCATCCGCCCAGTGCTCCACGAATGGTGCAAAAGGGAGCATGGAGTCCTTACTTTCCGCCTTGTGCAGGTGCTGACCGGACACGGATGCTTCGGACGGTACCTGCACAAGGTGGCGAAGAGAGAGGAGACAATGATATGCCATGAGTGCGGTGCGAGCGAGGACACGGCCCAGCACACCCTCGAGGTGTGCTCGGCCTGGTCTTCCCAGCGTCGCGCTCTAGTGGCGTCAATAGGGAGTGACCTCTCCCTCCCCAGCGTCGTCCGTAAGATGCTGGAGAGCGAGACGTCGTGGGAGGCAGTCTCTTCCTTCTGTGAAGATGTTATTTCACAGAAGGAAGAGAGGGAGAGGGAGCGCGAGGATGACCCCCTCGCGCCCCCACTCCGGAGGAGAAGAGCGGGGAGAAGGCGGCGACAATATCTCGCCGCGCTTCCCCCCTAGTGGCGCCGTTTGCTAGGGGATTTGGGGTCCCCTAACATTCTTAAAGGCCCACAGTGCTAGGGGGGGATCACGTATTCCCGATCCCCCCCTTTCGGAGAGGAGGTCCAGCTTGGGTGGCTGGGCCGGCCAGCGGGTGCCGTGGTGGTTTCACAATTTGCTCCCATAGCGCCCGCTGTCTGGCAGTTGAGGGAATACCGGAGGTTTTTTAATCGGTATGCCTCCTCCATTCCTTCCCTTCCGCATAGGAGGGAAAGAGTGGAGGAGGAGAGTCAGATACACCCCACCGCGTCGTCCCAAATTACGGCGCGGTGGATAGTGCGTAATTGCATTTTTCCTCCGAATCAAAAAAAAAAAAAAAAAAAAAAAAAAAAAGGTTAGGTTAGGTTAGGTTAGGTTAGGTTAGGTTAGGTTAGGTTAGGTTAGGTTAGGTTAGGTTAGGTTAGGTTAGGTTAGGTTAGGTTAGGTTCCCCCCCCCCCCGATGGGTATCCACCTTGCCGTGGTGGGGGGGCTCACCGTCGCATGCCTTGTGTCCGGCCTGCGGCGGTGCCAAGAGGTACCCTGAGGTGGGCCGCTTTCGGTACCCCTCTGACCCAGCAGAGGGGACTGGGAAGCGGCAGCGTTTAGGCGCGGGGGTTGCCCCTTTGGGGCGTGGTGGGCAGCCATGACGGCTGTCGGGAGTGCGGTGGCTCTGAGGGCCATCGCTCTCTAAGGGGACAGTGGTAGAAGCATTAGCTTCTACCGAGAGGGGACTGAGCGTCGGCAGATCCGGCCGCTTGGACACAAGTTCCCTCAGGGAAGGGCGCTTAGGCGCAGGATGGGGAGGGTAAAAGTCCCTGCGCGATCCCGTAAGCCAAAGCGGTGGTGGTACGCGGCGGTGATGCGGTGAATAGCGCGGGTCGACTTTTACGTGGTGGGGATGCTCCGGGGGCCTCCTGGAGGAAAAGTATCCTGGGGACTGAGTTCCCTGGGTGACCTAAGGGTTGATGCCCTTAGGTCTTTTCCGGGTCCCAGTGAGGCGAGCTATCCCCGCCCCTCTCAGTGGGACATCGGGTGGCGGATCGGGGGATCCGTCGCTCACTCCAGATGTCCCGAGGTTGTAAGGCGCTCCAGGTGTTTCCGGAGTGCCTTAGCCGGAGTCCGTGGGGCATAAGCCCCACAGAGGTGGGCCCGAAAGGGCAGCACGCGGGGTAGAGTGCCGCGGATGCCGGATCCCGCTCCCGTAGCCTCTACCCGCGCGTACAGTGGAAACACCGGTGAGTTTTTAATGGGTAGGCCCCCACTAGGGGGGAGAGTCCCATACACCCCCCGCGTCTTCCCCCAAGGCGTGGGGATAGTGCGTAATCTGCATTTTCTCACCGAATCAAAAAAAAAAAAAAAAAAAAAAAAAAAGGTTAGGTTCCCCCCCGAGTGTCGCTACCTTGTCGTGGTGGGGGGGCTTGAGCCCCTTAGTGATCTTCGGGCCCTAAAGCTCGAAGTGAAAGGGTGACCAAGAGCGGCACAGCTCCGGCGGAGCCCACGTTGGGCTAGGCGGGGCGGGCGCGTCCTGGTGAAAGGACGCGCCACATTCCTGCTCCCTGTCTCTCCTGCAGCAGGGGACTTCGGGGATGCAGAGGCGGTGGGTCCGCTCCCGGTACTTCTCTGAATAGCAGAGTGGACTGGGATGCGGACGCGACTGGAGGGACGCGGCCGGTATGGTTGCGCCACATACCTGCTCCAAATGGTTCCCTTAACAGGGGATCGCTGGAAGCAGAGGCGGTGGGTCCGCTCCCGGTACCTCTCTGATCAGCAGAGTAGACTGGGATGCGGACGTGTACAAGCGCAGGGCTCTTTTCAGAGCTCCCGTGCGAACCCGCAATCCGGCCCGCTGGTGCCGGACGTGGGGGTCGTCCCCATGAAAGGGAGGACCACGAGGAAGGAAAACCTCTATAAAAACCGGGGCCTAACCGCACCTTAACGCGGTTCTGGATGCGGGTCGCAGCGCATTCAGTACCAAGCCGGAGACAAGTAGGTCCAGTGGACCGAACGGGTCCGGCTTGGACTAGCGGCGAGCCGGATGTACCACACTAGTGGCGAACGGGTCGGCGTAACTGCGATACAGGGGAACTCACCCCTTAAAAAAGAGGAGTGCGCTCGCACTTTAAAAGGAGCAGGGGACCTCACCCCTTCATCAAAGGTCATGGGTGACAATAAAGAGATATTACCCCAGGAGGGTACCCTTAGGGGAGAATCCCTCCCTGCGTCTCAGACGCAGGCTGCCCCACCGTATTCTGGGGGGGGCACTTGTCACTCCGTGGGTCTAAACAGCCCACGTTTAGATTTAAGTTCTGCGGTATTCCAAATCCCGCCCAAGTTCACGACCGAAATGCGCACGCCCGAATGTCGCGTCCAGCTTACGCGCCTTTCGATGTCAGACACCAATGCTGAGCCCGAACCGAGGGCAATAACGAGTTCGGATATCAGCTTGGCTTCCCAGGGGACAGGAGGACGTGAGTCCTCTGGAAAGAGCAAGCTGGAGAACATCCCGGAGGGAGCTGAGAGGGTGAAGCAGGTGCGGAAAAGATTTCGCCCTGCGTCATTCGTTCTCAGCTCAAGCGACGAAAGCCTCACAGGCCAGTCGGCTGGAGACCAGAGGCAACAACCCAGGGGTAGAGGCCGCCCACCCACAACAGGGAAATATGTCGGACTCGCGCAGGCAAAACAAGCCTATAACAAGGCCTTGAGGGAGCAGCTCCGGCTAGAGGCAGAGAGGGATGTGCAGAAGGATCTGCGCATCAGGACCCGTCAAGGGTACCAGATGGACACATCCCCTCTGGGCCCTCCGAGACCTGAGGTCAATAAAGACCTTGCTCAGCAGGTGGCGGACAGCGTAGCCGCCATAACGAAAGTAGCGACCAAGTCGAGCAACCTTTCTGGCGGCTACGTAAAGTGCCTGAAGAGCGCTGCTGTGGCTATTGCCGACGCGTTCGCGGAGCTGAGCAAGCGAACAGCCACTGAGGAGACGGCTCGGCTTCAAGCCGAAAACACCCGACTGCAGACTGAAATGGCCAGCCTCCGAAAGGAGATGGCCGAACTCAGAAAAGGCATGGAGGAGATGCGGAAGCAGGTACGCCCGCCATCTCCTCCCACCGGACAGGACCGGGAAGTGATGCCCCTTGCGCGGCTCTGCTCAAAGGGAAGTACGAGAGGACAAGGTGCCACCGCCCCGCCAACATCGCAGACGGAGGAGATCTGCCGCGCGGTAATGGCCCAAGTGGGAAGATACCTGGACGCTCGCTTTGCCGGAATCCAGGACAGGCTGCTGCCTGAACGGTCTGAGCGGCCCCGCTTGGTCGCAGATGCCAAGAGGGCCGAACGGGCTGCGGATGCTCCAGCCTCGGATTCCGGCACAGCGAGCTCAATGCCGCGGAAGGGGAGGAAAGTAAAGGGGGCTAAGAAAGCATCAAAAGGAGATGCAATCCCCCTTTCTATCCCTATGCCTCCACCACCGGAGAAACCATCTGCGTCGACGCAATGGACAACGGTGGGGAAGAGGGGTAAAAAGAAAAAGAAGGAGACACCAAAATCTGGCCAGAACGACCAGAACAAGGAGAGAAAGACGAAAACCAGGAAACTTCGCCCTCCTCGCTCGGCGGCTGTAGTACTAACGTTGCTGGAGCCGCAGGCGAAGGACAGGGGAGCCGACATGGGGACAGTTATTGCGGAGGCGAAGCGACGGGTCAGGCTGGAAGATCTGGGCATACCTGGCCTACGCTTTCGCCAGGCCCAAACAGGGGCCTACATTATGGAGGTCCCCGGAAGCACCAGCGGCGATAAGGCGGACGCTCTAGCTAAAAAGCTGATAGAGGTCGTGGACCCCGAGGTGGTCCGGATATCCAGGCCGCAGAAATGTGCAGAGCTGCGCATCTCAGGCCTGGATCAGTCAGTACTGTTCCCAGAGGTGGTGACGGCGGTCGCACGAGTTGGAGGCTGCGCTGAGGCGGACATCAAGTCTGGAGATGTTGTTTTCAACCCCGCCGGACTTGGAACGGTTTGGCTCCGCTGCCCTGTCCCTGCAGCGAAGAAGGTGATGGAGGCGGGAAGACTGCTCGTGGGTTGGGTGTCGGCGCAGGTTAAGCTGCTCGATGCCCGGCCCCTGCGATGCTTCCGTTGCCTAGAGGAGGGCCACGTACGGGCAAAGTGCAAAGCAGAGGTTGACCGAAGCCTGCTCTGCTACCGTTGCGGGCGTCCTGGCCACGTCGCCTACACATGCTCTGCTCCTGCGCACTGCGTGCTCTGTGCGGAAGCTAAAATGCCGGCCAACCATAGGGTGGGAAGCAAAGTTTGCAACCCACCCAAAACAAAGAAGAAGAAAGCTGACGATGGCCCCCGGGTCTCCTCGCAGCCGAATACCCAGGGAGGCAGCAATGCTGAACCCCGGGACGAGGAGGCCGAAGAAATGGCGGTAGGATAACATGGCTCCGACTCGCTTCCTGCAGGCCAACATCAACCACTGCGCCAGAGCTCAGGACCTTCTGTTCCAGAGCATGGCGGAGTGGTTGATACACGTAGCGATAGTGGCGGAGCCATATTCAGTTCCCCGCAGGGACAACTGGGCGGGAGACCTAGATAATCTCGTGGCTCTCACCACACAAACATCGTCTGGCTCCGCACCGCTCGAAAGAGTAGTGCGGGGCCATGGTTATGTGGCCGCCTACGTCAACAGGATGATGGTTGTTGGGACGTATTTCTCGCCGAACAGGAGCCTAGCCGACTTCGAGGCTTACCTCGATGAAGTGGGGGCCCTGATCGGCAGAAGTAATCCCGAACAAGTGCTCGTCGCGGGGGATCTCAACGCCAAATCCATGGCGTGGGGTTCCCCCGCGACAGATGTTCGCGGGCAGACGTTGCTGGAGGGGGCTGTTGCGTGTGGACTGGTAGTGCTTAACCGAGGGGCGGTAGACACGTGCGTGCGGCAACAGGGCGGATCCATCGTGGATGTGACATTCGCGAATGGTGCCCTGGCACGCCGTGTCCAAGGCTGGGAGGTTGTGGAGGGCGTGGAGACGCTGTCGGATCACCGGTATATTCGGTTCGAAGTCTCCGCCCACCACACTACCCCGGACGGCCTGAGCCGTCCTCGGAGGGCAGACGGCCCTAGATGGGCGCTGAAACAGCTCGACCGGGACATGCTCCACGCGGCTGCCCTGGTCCAAGCCTGGCCGGAAGTGCCGGACCCAGTCATTGTTGAAGAAGAGGCGACCTGGCTCGGCGAGGCCATGACCCAGGTGTGCGATGCCGCAATGCCCCGGGTCAAACGAACGGGTCCGAGGCGGAATGTGTATTGGTGGTCTGCAGAGCTCACACAACTGCGCAAAGAATGCGTGGCTGCGAGACGCCAGTACACAAGGAGCCGAAGGCGAAGGAGACGTGACCAAGCGGAGGAGAGTAGGCTCTATGAGACATATAGGGCAACCAGCAAAGTCCTTTGCACTGCTATTGGCAAGGCCAAGGATCTGGCAGAGGAAGAGATGCTGGAGACTCTTAACAGCGACCCGTGGGGGCGTCCGTACAAAGCGGTGAGGTGTAAACTTCGCCCCTGGGCTCCCCCACTTACGCAGAGTCTCCAGCCGGATCGACTGAGCCAAATCGTGGAAGTCCTCTTCCCCCATCGAGGCCAACATCTGCCCCCGAGAATGGCCACTGAACAGGCAGTGACAGAAGCCAACCCGCCGGAGGTGACAAAAGCAGAGCTGGAGGCAGCACTGCTGAGGCTTAAGGCCAAAAATGCTGCCCCTGGACCTGATGGCATCCCTGGCCGGGCGTGGGTGCTAGCACTAGGCCCGCTAGAGCAAAGGGTTAGGGCACTCTTCACAGCGTGCATGACGCAGGGCCTCATTCCACGCAGTTGGAAATGCGGCAAATTGGTGCTCCTTCGGAAGGAAGGACGACCGGCTGACTCCCCCTCGGGGTATAGGCCGATCGTCCTTCTTGATGAGGGGGCAAAGCTCTTCGAGCGGGTGGTGGCAGCCCGCTTGAACAAACACCTCAGGGAGCAAGGGCCGGACTTGAGCGAATGCCAGTACGGATTCCGCCAAAGCAGGTCCACCATCGACGCGATTGCGCGGGTGAGGGCTTTGGCGGATGAAGCTGTTTCGCGGGGGGAGGTGATGTTGGCGGTATCCTTGGATATCGCCAACGCCTTCAACACCCTCCCCTGGGAAACAATCAGAGAGGCGCTCAAGTACCATAATGTGCCTGGGTACCTCCGTCGGGTAGTGGGGTCATACCTGTCTGGAAGGGTGATTCGCTACCCCACACAGGCGGAGTGGGCTGAACGAGAGATGTCGTGCGGTGTCCCACAGGGGTCGGTCCTAGGACCGCTCCTGTGGAACATCGGGTACGACTGGGTGCTACGCGGAGCCAACTTACGGGGGGTCGACGTAACCTGTTACGCTGACGACACCCTCGTCACGGCCCGCGGATCCACCTTTCGGGAGGCATCTGTGCTGGCTACGGCCGGTGTGGCCCTCACGGTGGACAGGATCAGGAAGCTTGGCCTGGAGGTTGCCCTGCACAAATCCGAGGCCATCTGCTTTCATGGGCCTCGGAGGGCACCCCCAGAAAACTCCTGCATCGTAGTGGGTGGAGTCTCCATCGGCGTCGGGAGGACCCTGAAATACCTCGGGCTCGTCCTCGACAGCCGATGGAACTTCGAGGAGCATTTCCGGCGCCTGGCTCCGAAACTGGTTGGGACTGCGTCGGCACTGAGCCGGCTTCTCCCGAACGTGGGTGGGCCGAAAGCAGGCTGCCGCCAACTGTACACGGGTGTGGTGCGGTCGATGGCCCTCTACGGGGCGCCCATCTGGGTGGATGCCCTTTCCGCCCGAAACAGGACCCACCTGCGGCAACCGCAAAGGGTCATGGCGGTTAGGGCAGTGAGGGCGTACCGCACCACCTCGTTCGAGGCGGCCTGCGTGATGGCAGGTACCCCACCTTGGGAGTTGGATGCCGAGGTGCTGGCCCAGGTGTACCGACGGGTAGCCGAGGCGCGCTCTAGAGGGGAACAGCCCTGTCCGGAAGAGATAAGGCGCTGGAGAGAAATCTCTCGCCAAACTCTCTTCCGGAAGTGGCAGGAGGCTCTTGTGCGGCCAAGCGCCGGCCACTGGACCATATCGGGAGTCCGACCAGTCCTGAAGGACTGGGTCGAGAGAGGCTGGGGCGCTGTTTCTTTCCACCTAGCGCAGGTACTGTCGGGGCATGGTTGCTTCGGCAAGTACCTGTGCAAGGTCGCAAGGAGGGAAACAGCGCCATGGTGCCACCACTGCGGGAACGCGGAGGACACGGCGCAGCACACGCTGCAGACGTGTCCTGCGTTCGCCGAGCAGCGGACTCGCCTCACGGCGATTGTTGGTAGCGACCTCTCGCTGCCAGCCGTGATCAAAGCCATGACCGGCAGCGAGAGGTCGTGGGACGCGATGGCCTCCTTCAGCGAGGAGGTCATGACGGCCAAGGAGGGTGCGGAGCGGGAGAGAGAGGACGACCCGTCCTCCCAACCCCAGCGCCGCAGGCGAGTCGGGCGAAGGCGGCTCATCCAAGAGCGCCAAATTCCGCCCTGATGAGGACTGCGGGTGGTGGGCATGGGGATGCCCGTCCCCGCCAATGAGTCCTCGAGCTGGTAGACGCACCAAGTGTTCCGGTGCGTCTACAGCGTAGGAGATAGGAGACACTTGGTCTCCTGAGGCCGGGCCCTCACATAGGGCGAACTGCCGTGCTACCGGGGCCATGGATGCGTAGAGTTCCCACAGCCCCGGAAGCAATACGGCGGAGATGTGGAACACCCTGGGGTTTTTAGTGGGTAAACCGCCCCCTTCTGGGGCGGGACTCCCACATAACCACCGGCATCCCCAAGCCGGTGGTATCCATAAAGGATTTTCCCCAGGCAAAAAAAAAAAAAAAAAAAAGGTTAGGTTAGGTTAGGTTAGGTTAGGTTCCCCCCCGATGGGTATCCACCTTGCCGTGGTGGGGGGGCTCACCGTCGCATGCCTTGTGTCCGGCCTGCGGCGGTGCCAAGAGGTACCCTGAGGTGGGCCGCTTTCGGTACCCCTCTGACCCAGCAGAGGGGACTGGGAAGCGGCAGCGCTTCGGCGCGGGGGTTGCCCCTTTGGGGCGTGGTGGGCAGCCATGACGGCTGTCGGGAGTGCGGTGGCTCTGAGGGCCATCGCTCTCTAAGGGGACGGTGGTAGAAGCATTGGCTTCTACCGAGAGGGGACTGAGCGTCGGCAGATCCGGCCGCTTGGACACAAGTTCCCTCAGGGAAGGGCGCTTAGGCGCAGGATGGGGAGGGTAAAAGTCCCTGCGCGATCCCGTAAGCCAAAGCGGTGGTGGTACGCGGCGGTGATGCGGTGAATAGCGCGGGTCGACTTTTACGTGGTGGGGATGCTCCGGGGGCCTCCTGGAGGAAAAGTATCCTGGGGACTGAGTTCCCTGGGTGACCTAAGGGTTGATGCCCTTAGGTCTTTTCCGGGTCCCAGTGAGGCGAGCTATCCCCGCCCCTCTCAGTGGGACATCGGGTGGCGGATCGGGGGATCCGTCGCTCACTCCAGATGTCCCGAGGTTGTAAGGCGCTCCAGGTGTTTCCGGAGTGCCTTAGCTGGAGTCCGTGGGGCATAAGCCTCACAGAGGTGGGCCCGAAAGGGCAACACGCGGGGTAGAGTGCCGCGGATGCCGGATCCCGCTCCCGTAGCCTCTACCCGCGCGTACAGTGGAAACACCGGTGAGTTTTTAATGGGTAGGCCCCCACTAGGGGGGAGAGTCCCATACACCCCCCGCGTCTTCCCCCAAGGCGCGGGGATAGTGCGTAATCTGCATTTTCTCACCGAATCAAAAAAAAAAAAAAAAAAGGTTAGGTTAGGTTAGGTTAGGTTAGGTTAGGTTAGGTTAGGTTAGGTTAGGTTAGGTTAGGTTTTTTTTTTTTTTTTTTTTTGCGTGGGAGTGGAGAATACTCATGTATACTGCCAGGCCGGTCCTGACAGCATGCCCGACTCATCTGGGAATTGCTCACCAGACGCCTACGGACTAAACTCCACTCCCTGTAGAGTGTTTACTCCGAGACGCTCCGCGCTTCTGGTTTACACTTTGCGTCCGGGTGTGTAGTTGTGAAGTTGTGTTTTGGCTGTAGCATGATTGTGAGGGTGTGTTTATGTTTAGTGTGTGTTGAATGTTTGTTTAGTGTACCTATATAAAAAAATATATACTTTATAATATATATATATATTATGTTTGGTCGTAGCGTGATGTTAGTGGGCTGGTGTGTTTGTGGTGTTAGTGTTTGTGGAGTGTTTATGTGTTGTTGAATTTTTTGAGATTACGGACAATGTGATTTATGAGGATATGGAAGGCTATGGTTGAGGATTGTGTGGAAAGGATGCTTTTTAAATTGAGAGGATCGGTGTTAGTGAGGATGCAAGCAGTGGTGAAGTTGTGGCGTTTAGGGGAGAATCTGGGACAGTGGTGGATGAGGTGGATGAAGGTTTGTGTGGTGATGTTGTCACATGGGCATGTGTTGTTGTCCGTAATCCCAAATCTGTGTAGGTACTCCTTGTGGAAACCGTGGTTACTGATGTATTGTGTAGTGGCGAATGTGAGAGTGTTGTTTGTGATGTATGTGTCGATGTCATTGTGTGTGGGGAATAATGATTTCGTGTAAGTACAGTTTGTTGGTGTATCGTAAAGTTCGGCTCTATCTGTAAATGTTATTGTTTTGTGCTTGTGTTTTATGTAGCTTATGGGGATGTAATTGTAATCCGGTGTTTTGTGTAAGAGTGTGGCTGCTTTGGCTGCTTGGTCAACGGTTTCATTTCCGGTTATGCCACAGTGGGCTCGCGTGAAGTAAAAATGAGTGTATGTGTGATGTTTGTGTGTGTGTAGGAGTTTGTGTATGTCGTTCACCAGGGGATTGAAGCTGCTTGGGTTGGCCATTTCGGTAAGCCCCGACTTGCTATCCGAGAACACTAGCACTTTCCGTGGGCATGTTCGGCTCTCGAGGACGGCTCGGAGCGCCTCCCTAATGGCCAACAGTTCCGACTGGAACACGGAGCAGCAGTCGTGCAGCTTCAATTTCCTGGTGATGGTATGTCCTTCTGGTTTTACTATAACGTAAGCCGATCCGACCTTGTCGTCTATTCGGCTTCCGTCGGTGTATATTTGCCAAGTGTCTTGTGTGTTTTGTTGTGTGTGTATGTGTTCTAGTAGGAGTTTTTCTAAATCTGTTTGGGTATTAATGTCTTTGTGTGTGATTGTTTCTCTGAGTGCAGGGTGTAGGAGTGCTGAGGGTGGTACGGGGGACTCTATCGGGATGTCGTTTGGGAGAAAAGAGGTGTACCCGCAGATGCGAGTTAATTCGAGATCTGCTACCTGTTTTATTTTGCTGGGGAGGGGTGTCAGTCTGGCCATGGTTATTGAGAGTGCTGTGCTTACAGTTCTGAAGCCGTGAATTGCTTTGATGGCGAATAGACGTTGTAGCGAGAGTAGTTTTTTGTTAACCAGTTTGTATTTGAGTGCACCCCCCCAAATTGATGCTGCATAAGTGACAATAGGTTCTATGACATGTTGGTATATGGTTTTAATGTTGTCGGGGTGCACTCCCCAAGTGGGTCGGATGTATTGCTGGATTTTATAGTATAGTTTTTTTGTGCGTTCTATTGTATCTATTGCATGTTTTATGAATCGGAGTTTGTTGTCAATAATGATTCCTAGATATTTAATTTCTGGTACAAATTCTATTGGTGTATTGTTGATTGTTAATTGTATTTTGGATGCTTTGGGGGTGAAGGCTATGGGTTGGGTTTTTTCAGGTCCAAATTCTAGTTTAACTGTACGTCCCCACTCAGTTACGGTCTTGAGGGTATTATTTGTGATTTCGCCTAGGTGTTGCACTGAGCTGGCGTGGCAAATTAGTAAAACGTCGTCCGCATATGCCTGAAGGTGGCATCCCTCCGGAAGAGAGGAGTCCAGGAGCTCGTCCATGATCAGGTTCCAGAGGACTGGTCCGACGACTGACCCCTGCACGCAGCCCCTGGACATAGACTTATTGATGGAGCAGTCAGCAAAATTTATGCTAACAGTGCGGTCCGTGATGTAGCTTTTAAGTATTTGATAAATATTACTCGGACATTTTATTTTCTTTAGTCGGCCAAAGATGGCGGGCCACCACGCATTATCAAATGCCGCCCGTATGTCAAGGGACACTGCGACAACCTGTTCGCCTTTGCTTTTGGCATCTTTGACCAGTTTAAGGGCGGTTAGGTTAGGTTAGGTTAGGTTAGGTTAGGTTAGGTTAGGTTAGGTTAGGTTAGGTTAGGTTAGGTTAGGTTAGGTTAGGTTAGGTTAGGTTAGGTTAGGTTAGGTTAGGTTAGGTTAGGTTAGGTTAGGTTAGGTTAGGTTTTTTTTTTTTTTTTTTTTTTTTTTTTTTTTTTTATTAGAGTTTAATTATCTCAGGCTTTGGGATCCCGAGTTTAAAACTAAGTTAACTATGAGACTATGTGAATTCAATACTCTAACTAAAGGGGAAGGATGGGAAAGGAAGGAAGTTAACAAAATACTTACTTACTAAGGGAGGGGAGATAAAAGGAGTTGATGACGCAAGCATGTGGCGTTTTCCGCCAGGAGCGGACAGGCGGGACGGAGATCTTTTTTGGTCCCTTTATGTGGCCTTTGATACCATCTTTTGTGGTGTGGTTTACCTTTGGTGATTTCTTTTATTTCCCCTGTCTCCTGGGGTTACCATCTTTTCTCTGTCCGCTCCTTTTTCTATCACTAATAATTTGGGAGGGATTAGGGAGAGGGAGATGCTTGCGTCATCAATGCTTAGCCTAACTTAACCTAAACAATCTATAACCTTACTAACTAAAGAACAATACATGGCCACTAGGGCCCCACCCGGCCAAACTATGTTTTACAATGATGAGCTTCCTAAGTTCGTCCCGGCGCAGCACAGTAATTTGTAAACCCAGTCATATTGGAAACCATCAATTAATAAATGTCAAGTCATAATAGATTAAATAATTAAAACTGAAAAATGGTGTAAAACAATTATCCTGTACGAATTGTATGTCAATGGGTTAAACAATCCAAATAAAATTCAAAATTCAAAAATTATTTAAAATTCATCTCAATGTAAATCATTCCAAGACCAGTTCGGTGTAATTAATAACAAGAATTGATAATATATATCCGTGCATGGCGTGAAGAACTTGATAAGTCTAAAATGGCAATTTTACAGGGCGGCGATTTTAAAGTTTGGAATTTTCTCCAAAATCCGTTTTTATCTTGAATTCGTCTCTATAGCTTGATTTATGGATAATTTTGTGCTATCTTTTCACTGGTTTTACGTAATTTGGTAAAATCATTCTATTTTGTGAGATATTAGACTTATCAACTTGTTCCCCAAAGACTTATCTAGTTATTCCCCATACATTAGCACTCAATTCAGTGAAAACGTTGTTCAATTTAATTCCTAAAAATAAGTTTTTAAGTGTAACTGAAATGTTTAAATTGAGTTAAGGGTAACTTTGTGCGGTTTTTCAATTCAATATATTTGTTTCTTTCTAATCATCACATTATTCATAATAATTGACTTATCAACTTGTTCACTGACGACTTATCAACTTATTCACTATAGAGTTAGAGAGTAAGGGTATCAATAAATTGTAATATCGTTTGTAACCGGTTTCTCTTTGTCACATAATTTTATTTTATTGGTCATTATCATTAATAATTAATATTAATAATATTTTTCCTTTCATAACACTGGAATTCGTGAAATCTTAAAAAAAAACTTATTGTTTCAGAAATAATACGCTTTATGAGTTATGAGTAACGAAAATTTGTGTCCAACTATTCATTCGGAACGGAACTTAAATTATATGAGACAAAATAAAGACCCAAATTGATAAAACATCATACCACAAATTGTGCTACATAGATTCTGATCTTGACGTTGATAATCGAGATATTAGATAACTAGAAGACGCATGAAAATTAATCAAATTACATTAATTCCACAGCATATTTGTCATATAATTGTTAGGTATTATATTTTTTATGTTTACAAAAGGATGCAGCAATGAGGGCTGTATGATAAATTAAGGAAAATTAAATAATGGGTAAATGAAAACACCAGCAAACTGACTGCTTCTTTTTACTGTACTTCTTCAACAACAACTGACAATACCAAGAACACAAGAGTTCAAAAGTCATATCAAAAAGTGTATAAAAACATAAACAATACAATTTACTAAAAGAGCCCGCAACAGAGTCTATAATGTATTTTTTTTGTCCTATAAAATTGAAGTTCCTAATGTAGGTATAGTTATTTTTGTGCGTTTTCCATATCTTTATTAGCGACGACAGGACCTGATCCTGTCGTCGCTAATACAGATATGAAAAACGCATTCAATCTTTTTCATCTAGGGTGACTTATCAAGGTATTCACGCTGTATACGGAATAGCTATCCATTGGGAATAACTTGATATCTAATTATGCCAACTCAATGATTAACTGTGTTTGTCAAGCTAAAACAGTATAAATTGACATAATCAAGTTGCGTACTATTTATGGGTAGTTGAGGATAAGTAAATAAGATGATATAATTCATTTGTTAACGCATTAGTATGATAATCGTCACTTAGATATCTAGTTTTGTCACTTTACGTACACTATTTCGGTTTTCGAGTGTAAGTTGATATAAGGACATAGATTTTTTTTGTGAATAGCTATCCATTGGGAATAACTTAATATCTAATTATGTCAACTCAATGACTTACTGTGTTCGTCAAGCTAAAAAAGTATAAATTGATATATCAAGTTGGGTACTATTTATGGGTAGTTGAGTATAAGTAAATAAGACGATATATTAATTTGTTAACGCAATAGTATGATAATCGTCACTTAGAAATCTAGTTTTGTCACTTTACGTACTCTATTTAGATTTTGAGTGTAAGTTGATATAAGGACGTAAGATTTTTTTTTGTGTCTTATCCTGGTCTCATCGCGTTTATATCTCGATTTGTTTCATAATAAACGGTAAATTTTGAGATATTCATATTTGTCACAGCCCATATCTCTGAAAGTTTCATAGATATCGAGCTGTCAATTTTTTTCCTACAAAACCAATGCCGTAGAAAGCCATTGCGACGATAAAAAAAAAAACATGTAAGTCGAGTTATCAAGTTCTTCACGCCATGCACGGATATAATATGGAGTAAAGCAATTTTCAAATGTCAAAATATATTATGGAGTAGCAAAATAAGATACAAGTAACAAGTAAAGGTAAAAAGGGGGGCAAGCAATATCCTATCCTAAAAAACGATCCTAACATCAAGATGGTGCAAAGCACGAGCCGTCACACCCTGGAGCCGTTCGACCTAGCCGCCCTCCGGACCACATCCAGGGCATAGGGCAGGAAGTGCTTCCTCAGCCTCTTATCACCCATCAGGCTGGTCAGGCCGGTCTCGTCAATATCTGTCCCCATCCTGAATTCGCAGTCTTGTCTGTCCCCCGCAAACCTGGGGCATTTGCACAGGATGTGTGCGACAGACTCGACCGATTCGTCATCGCAGACGCAGAATGGGGAGTCAGCCAGGCCAAACCTGTGGAGGTACTGGCGGAAACCCCCGTGACCCGTAAAGAGCTGAGCCATCAGGTTCCCGAACGGTCTGTGCTCCGCCAGAATTTTGTGTGCCTCCCGGACACTCCCGAAGAAAAGCTTGACGCCAGACCCGGTCCCCGCCAGCTCGTAGCGGCTCTGCCACTCCCCTATGCTGCGGCCCCGAATGGTGCGTTTTATGTGGGACAGCGGGACCTTGTCGTAGGCGGGCGCTCGCTTGTTTCTAAGGGCCGCTCCCTTGGCCAGCTCGTCTGCTCTTTCGTTCCCCGTGATGCCCACGTGGGCCTTGACCCAATAAAGGGTGATGGGGTTTCCGAGGCCGGCAGCCAGGGTGACATTGCGTCTGACCTCGGCGGCCAGGGGGTTAAGGCTTCCGGGGTCGGAGATAGCCTCCAGGGAGGAGCGCGAGTCGCTGAGTAATGCGGTCGGGGAGTTCAGCTTCAGGGAGAGCTCGGTCGCCCTGACCAGTGCTACCATCTCCGCTTGGTAGACGGAGCAGTAGCTTGCCAGGCCGAAGCTGGCAGTTCTAAGTTCCGTGGTGTTTCGCCAAAAGGTCAGGGCGGCCCCAACCCTCCCCTCTATTTTACTCCCGTCCGTGTAGCAGACCACTCCCCCCCCATCGTGCAGCTCGTCCGCCTCCTCCTGGGTGGCGACTAGGCCGAAGCCAATTGCGGGTCTGTCAGCCGGGTGCGGCAGCTGGGATGGGTGCAACCGCGTCTGCAGCGAGCGGCCGGGCAGGCCCTCCATCTCCTTACCCCTCTTAATTTCATATAAGTCGAACTGCTCCCGCAGCCTAATGTCCAGGGGGAGTATGCCCGCCAAGAGGGCCGCAGCGACCAGCGACGAGGTGCAGTGGGCCTTTGCTATCTTGATGGCGTAATCTCGAGTTATGCGGTCCAGCCTCTTTTTGGCGTATACTCTGTTAGCGACCTGCCCCCAAGCGCCCGCCGCGTAAAGGATAGTCGGTTCGACCACGGCTATGTATAGGGTGCGCAGGATTTCCGAGTTGAGCCCCCACTGGGCTCTGGCCGCCTTCGCAACCATCTTGTAGATGCCTGCCGCCTTCCCGGCCAGAGCGTCGAGATGCGGCAGGAAGCTCATGCCCCGGTCAATGGTCAGGTTAGGTTAGGTTAGGTTAGGTTAGGTTAGGTTAGGTTAGGTTAGGTTAGGTTAGGTTAGGTTAGGTTAGGTTAGGTTAGGTTAGGTTAGGTTAGGTTAGGTTAGGTTGAGGAAAAATTTGAGCGGAGGAAAAATTTGAGCTGTCTGAGGAAAAATTTGAGCTGTCTGAGGAAAAATTTGAGCTGTCTGAGGAAAAATTTGAGCTGTCTGAGGAAAAATTTGAGCTGTCTGAGGAAAAATTTGAGCTGTCTGAGGAAAAATTTGAGCTGTCTGAGGAAAAATTTGAGCTGTCTGAGGAAAAATTTGAGCTGTCTGAGGAAAAATTTGAGCTGTCTGAGGAAAAATTTGAGCTGTCTGAGGAAAAATTTGAGCTGTCTGAGGAAAAATTTGAGCTGTCTGAGGAAAAATTTGAGCTGTCTGAGGAAAAATGTGAGCTGTCTGAGGAAAAATTTGAGCTGTCTGAGGAAAAATTTGAGCTGTCTGAGGAAAAATTTGAGCTGTCTGAGGAAAAATTTGAGCTGTCTGAGGAAAAATTTGAGCTGTCTGAGGAAAAATTTGAGCTGTCTGAGGAAAAATTTGAGCTGTCTGAGGAAAAATTTGAGCTGTCTGAGGAAAAATTTGAGCTGTCTGAGGAAAAATTTGAGCTGTCTGAGGAAAAATTTGAGCTGTCTGAGGAAAAATTTGAGCTGTCTGAGGAAAAATTTGAGCTGTCTGAGGAAAAATTTGAGCTGTCTGAGGAAAAATTTGAGCTGTCTGAGGAAAAATTTGAGCTGTCTGAGGAAAAATTTGAGCTGTCTGAGGAAAAATTTGAGCTGTCTTGGAGGTCACCTTTTTCTAAAACACTCAAATTTAATACTTGCCGGTGCTTTTTTGCAACTTTTTATATCTTTCTGCCTTCCGCGTTAGATACTCGATTTTTTGGACATTTTTCTGGTACTCTAGCTTCTCTGGATACCCCAAAATTAATTTTTGAAATTTCACCTCAAAAACCTTCTGTTTTTGCGGTCGGAATTTCAAAACACAACTCTTCCAAATTTTTTCAAAAATTCGTAACTTCTTTTTGGCTTTTATTTTTCTAAAATCTTTTTGCTGGGGATTAGAGCGAATTAGTGGCACTACCGAATACCGTTCACCGAATAATTTTCGAACTTACCATTCGGAAGTTATTCGGTGAAACGTCGGTTGCGGCTAGATTCGCCATAGGCGCTAGTGACTTTTTTGTTAAGTTTGTCGGGGCTTTCAAAAAATCACTGCGTCTATACCGTAACGGTCCGGGATTTTGTTGCTAGGGGGTCTAATAGGAGGTAGTTTGCGCCGCCTAACGGCACCTCACTCGACCCCGTAGCTACTATAGTCTCGTGGGAATTTGGGGAAAACTACCAACTTTTTGATAAGTTGGTAATTTTCCACGGTTCGCACTTGACCGTTTTGAGTTTGGTTTTGCCCTTCTAGCAAAACCACTCGGTAGGGGTGGGGGTTTATAAGGGGGTGGGGGGCTTTAGCCCGAAAAGGTGCGGGGGGTTTTTCCGATCTGGGATCGGACGGGAGGGGAGGGAACTATGGGGGACCATAGTTCTGGAGTTAGGTTTGGGGGTAACTCCGTAACCACGGGTACTACGGAGGTGGGTAGTATGGGGGGGGGGAAGGCCGGTCCATCGGCTACACCTGAGGGTAGTCAGGTACCTTGCCCCGATGACGCTTCGCTGTCTGCGAATTTTTCCCCGAAGGCGGGGAATTATGTGTTGCATTTCCCAAAACTCCAGTATGTGGGGGGTCGTGGGAAACGGGTGGGGAATGGCTCGCTCTATGAGCCTAGCGCTGAGGAGGGAGCAAGCCTCTCTGAGGCGCGTGAGGGTGGAAACTCGGAGACGGAGTACGGGGCCCTGTCTGTCGGCATGTCCGAAACCTCCGACATGGAGGCGGACAGTCTCGAGGTTGGAGACTCTCGTTCGAAGAAGGCCCCTTTGAAGCGGACCTTGTCGGCCAAGTCTGGCGGAAACGATGAGGTCCCGACAAAAATGAAGACCTCTAGCAGGAGAGGCTATAAGAAGCACCCTATGGGGGCCCACGCCTTTATGGCCTCAGCAAGGAGGAAGTTGGAGGGCCTCGGAACTGATTACGAGGATTCCAACGACATTGACGAAGCCCAGGGCGACCAGACATACCGCTCTAAGCAATACACTCGCCGGGCAAAGAAGTCGCCGACTAAATCCGGCGATGACATGAACCGCCGCACTTCCCAGGAACAGACCAGGGAGGAGCTCGCCGCTGCAGCGCTCCGTCAGGTGCTCCTCATCAAGCAGGACATCGCAAAGTGCGCTAACATTAACGGGCAGGTTAGAGGCCGCCTAAATGACGCGACCGCTGGGGCCCTGGAGGCCATTGAGGAGCTGCGCACGGTCTCCCCGATAGAGGAGCAACGCCGCATTCGGGCTGAAAATACCAGACTCTCCAGGGAGCTGGAGATTGCCCGCGGAGAATTAAAAGCCTTCAAGGCGGCCTATACAGAGGCGCAGGGCTCCGCGTCAGCGGCGCGAAGGGAGGCTGCAGCCACTGAAGTCGGTGAAGGCCTGAAGGAGGCTATGGAGGGGATGAGACGTGACCTCCTGACATCCCTGGGTGGGATGATAAATGCCCGCCTAGGGGAAGTAGAGGCGCGCCTCCCGCCGGAGCCTGTCCTTAGGCCGTCGCTTGCAGCGGATAAGAGGACGCCGCCGCCCCCCCGCCCTAGAGCCCAGTCAGGCTTGATAGGGGGGGATTCGAGAGAGCCCCTTAGGGCATCTCAGCAGAGGGATCTGATGCCCCCTCCACCGATCCCGCCAGCCCAAGGGGGCAAAAAGGCGGGCAAGGTGGACGGCCCAAAGCCAGCCCCGAGGACATCGCCAGTGGTACGGCCTAGACAAACGTCGCCCACCCCTTCCACCTCCCAGGCGTCACAACCTGCCCAGCCCTTGTGGACAGAAGTGACTAGGAGGAAGCCCAAACCAAAGGGCCCCCCACAAGGGAACAAAGATTTGGCCAAAGCGTCTACCAAGGCCAAAAACCCAGCCGGGGCCGGAAAGAATCCAGCCCCCAAAAAACTGACGGCTCCGAAAAGCTCGGCGGTAGTGGTGACACTAAAACCGGAGGCTAAGATCACCTATGTGGAGGTCATGCAGAAAGCGACCACGTCGCTCAAGCTACAGGACGTGGGACTCGAGAGCGTCAAGATACGCAAGTCGGCCACTGGGGGCCGCATTATCGAGGTCCCGGGAGCGGACAGTGGCCGAATCGCCGACGATCTCGCCAGGAGGATCACAGGCGTCATTGGCGAGATGGCGACGATCCAAAGGCCAACGAAAACGGCGGACCTCCGAGTCACTGGATTCGACGAATCTGTGACTTCGGAGGACATCAGGACGGCTGTGGTGCTTAAGGGGGGATGCCAGCCCGAAATGGTTAAGGTGGGGCCAATCCGAGTTCTCGGAAATGGCACAGGCTCCGCTTTGGTACGATGCCCGGTCACCGTCGCCAAAACGCTGGTCCAAGCGGGGAAACTTCTGGTGGGGTGGTCCTCAGCCAAGGTCGCAGCCCTGGACCCTAAACCCATGCGCTGCTACAAATGCATGGGCACAGGACACACCAGGGCGCTGTGCCCCTCCGCCGTGGACAGGGGGGACCTGTGCTTCCGCTGCTCAAGACCGGGCCACAGAGCAGCGGAATGCCAAGAGGCGCCGTTCTGCGGAGTGTGCCATCAGGCCAAACGCCCGGCAGGACACGTAATGGGGGGACAGTCGTGCGCCCCTCCTCCCACTAAAGGACGAGAGGACACGCAGAAGGCCCAACAAGGTCCGGCGACCACCTCAAGGGGCGAAGAGGGCAGCTCAATGGATATCTAAATGCCAGCACACCGGCATTTAGATATCCTCCAGGGTAACCTAAACCACTCCGCCCGTGCTCAAGACCTGCTCATGCAGGTCATGGCGGAGTGGGGACTGGCAATGGCGGTCGTCGCGGAGCCATATTACGCTCCCCCCCAACCCAACTGGGTTGGGGCAACTGATGGAACAGTAGCGATAGTTGTGCCAACGACCGGCTACTTCCCTCCTCTCTCCCGAGTGGAGAACGGGCCGGGATACGCGGCAGCCAAATGGGGGGAAATCGTCGTCATCGGGGCGTATTTCTCCCCCAACAGGCCGCTATCCGCTTTTGAAGCGTTCCTGGAGGGGTTGGGACGAGTCGTCCGGAGGGCTGCCCCGGCACAGGTTATAGTGATGGGGGACCTCAACGCCAAGAGCGCCGCGTGGGGTTCCCCCGCAACAGACCTGAAAGGGGCCGTGCTGGAAGACTGGGTGGCGGCTGCAGGGCTGGAGGTGTTGAACCGGGGCGACGCCAACACGTGCGTGCGCCGGCAGGGTGGGTCCATCGTGGACGTCACGTTTGCGACCCCTGCCCTCGCCGCACGAACCGCTGATTGGCGCGTCCTGGGAGACATAGAGACCCTCTCTGACCATTTATATGTCCGGATGAGGGTCTCCGCCTCGCCGTCGCTGCAGCCGCAACCGCCTGCGAGGATGCAGATGACCTTCCCGCGATGGGTCCTCAGGAAATTCGACGCGGGAATGGCCGAAGAGGCGGCGATAGTCGAAGCATGGTGTGCCCCCCCACCTGACGACTTGGGCGTGGAAGGGAAGGCGGCTCGTTTCAGGGAGTCCCTGACAGCAGTGTGCGACGCCGCAATGCCACGAGTCCGCATCATGCCGGCCAAAGCCAGCGTATACTGGTGGTCCGAAGAAATCGGAAATCTTCGGGCCGCCAGTAACCGCGCCCGCCGTGCCTACACCCATTGCAGGCGGAGGGCGTCGCACACCGTGGAGGAGGAGGAGCTCCTTCACGGCGCACTCAAAGAGGCGAAGCAGGCCCTACAGCTGGCCATCTCCAAGGCAAAGGATGCAGCCTATGAGGAGTTCCTGGCTACGCTCGACAGGAACCCATGGGGGCGCCCGTACAAGATGGTACGGGACAAAATAAAGCGTGCCCCCCCCATGGACTCCCTTGAGCCGGGGGTCCTCAATAGGGTAATCGAGGCCCTCTTCCCGCCGGCACCAAACTTCGATCCACCGAGGATGTCGGCCCCCTCGGAGGATCATGGAGAGCATTTCGTCCCAAGGGTCAGCGACGACGAGTACATGTGGCTCACAGACCGCCTCCGGGCCTGTAAAAAGGCTCCGGGCCCAGACGGGGTACCGGCGAGGGTGATCCCAGTCGCCCTGAAATACCTGGGGGGGCGCTTTAGAGACCTGTTGGATGAGTGCCTGCAGGTGGGACGCTTCCCCAGAGTGTGGAAAGAGGGACGGCTCGTCCTCCTGCCCAAGCCGGGACAGCCACAAGACTCGCCCTCTGCCCATCGACCCATCGTCCTCTTGGATGAATCGGGCAAGGCACTAGAGCGGGTGATTGCCTGGCGGATACTAAGCCATCTGAGGGAGACAGGCCCAAATCTGTCCGACCGACAGTTTGGCTTCCGGGCAGGCCGGTCTACTGTGGACGCAATAGGGGTCCTCAAGGAGTACTGCGATCTGGCGGCGAGCAAGGGGGAGGGAGTGGTGGCGGTGTCACTGGACATCGCCAACGCGTTCGGCTCCCTCCCATACGCCGTAATTAGGGAAGCGTTGCGGTACTTCAAAATGCCGGCATACATTCAAAGGATCGTAGGGCACTACCTGGAGGAGAGGGTAGTGCTCTACGATCATGGCGGGAGGCGCATGAGCCGGCCCATGGCGTGTGGAGTCCCCCAGGGTTCCGTCCTCGGCCCACTCCTCTGGAACCTTGGGTTTGACTGGGCCATACGCGGGGTCCAGCTTCCCCGCATGACCACCATCTGTTATGCCGATGACACGATGGTGGCCGTCCGGGGAAGCGATATGCGGGAGACCCTGCGAAGGGCAACCATTGCGGCCGAACTGACGGTTGACCGCATCAAGGCGCTCGGACTCAGGGTGGCGGTGGCGAAAACTGACGCAATGGTTTTTGGGGCCCCCAGATGGCGCGTTCCGACTGACGCGACGCTCCCAATCGGGGGTGAACCTGTCCAGGTCAAGGCCAACATTAAGTATCTTGGCCTTGTCCTGGACAGGAAATGGGACTTCGGCGAGCATTTCGCCAGGCTCGCTCCCCGGTTGGTCGCCACCGCGTCGGCCCTGGGCAGGCTGCTGCCAAACGTTGGAGGTCCAAACACACCCTGCAGACGGCTGTATACGGGAGTGGTGCGCAGTATGGCCTTATACGGCGCACCGATATGGGCAGACAGGCTGTCGGAGAGAACCAGGGCCCTTCTCCGACGGCCGCAGAGGGTCTGTGCTATCCGCATAATTCGCGCGTACGTGACGGTGGCACATATGGCTGCATGCCTGATTGCCGGAACCCCTCCCTGGGATCTCGACGCCGTCTCAATGGCGGAATCATATAGAAGGCAAAGGGAGGCTCAGGCGAGGGGAGACAGGCCAGCCGCACAAGAGGTCCTGCACGCCCGCCGCCAAACGGAGCGACGTATGCGAGACCGCTGGAAAGCGGAACTGGAGGGTTGCCGATATGGAGTGAGGACCATATCGGCAATCCTGCCATCTATGGACCTGTGGCTCGACCGTGAATTCGGGCCACTAAGCCACCGCCTGGTACAGGTTCTGACGGGACATGGGTGCTTCGGGCACTACCTGCACCGCATTGGCAGAGAGGGGAGCACTCAGTGCTACAATTGCGGTGCAGAGGATGACACAGCCCAGCACACCATTGAGGAGTGTCCCTGTTGGGACTTTGAACGGGGGCAGCTCGAAGCAGCCCTTGGCCGGACGGACTTGTCACTCCACAGCATAGTGCAAGCTATGCTGGACAGGGGTGACGAGTCCTGGGAGGAGGTGGCCTCCTTTTGTGAGTCAATAATGCTCCAAAAGGAGGCCGAGGAACGGGAGCGTGAGGAGTGTGTCCACGCGCCACCGTTCCGGCGCAGACGAACGGGGCGAAGGCGGCGGCAGTTTGCTGCCCGCCTGAACCCCTAGTGGGACCAGCGGGCGGGGGGCGGGGGCCCCTTGCTCGCATTGCACGGTCCTACACGTCTGGGGGGGGAGTCGAAGCATTGCGACTCCTCCCTCCTTGGTGCGGGTGGCCCTGGCGAAAGCCGGGGCAGCCGGGGGGCGTCGTCGGCTCGAATCCTCGGGATCCCACGGCGCCTTCCTAAACCCGGCAAGCGGACAATGCCGCAGTGTTTTTAGTGGGTATGCTCCCCCCTCCCCTCTCCGCAGGGAGAGAGGTCGGGGGAGAGAGTCCCACATAACCCCCGGGTCCCCCCGGGCCCTGGGGTACTCGTAAAGAGTTTTCACTGCGTTAAAAAAAAAAAAAAAAAAAAAAAAAAAAAAAAAGGTTAGGTTAGGTTAGGTTAGGTTAGGTTAGGTTAGGTTAGGTTAGGTTAGGTTAGGTTAGGTTAGGTTAGGTTAGGTTAGGTTAGGTTAGGTTAGGTTCCCCCCCGATGGGTATCCACCTTGCCGTGGTGGGGGGGCTCACCGTCGCATGCCTTGTGTCCGGCCTGCGGCGGTGCCAAGAGGTACCCTGAGGTGGGCCGCTTTCGGTACCCCTCTGACCCAGCAGAGGGGACTGGGAAGCGGCAGCGCTTCGGCGCGGGGGTTGCCCCTTTGGGGCGTGGTGGGCAGCCATGACGGCTGTCGGGAGTGCGGTGGCTCTGAGGGCCATCGCTCTCTAAGGGGACGGTGGTAGAAGCATTGGCTTCTACCGAGAGGGGACTGAGCGTCGGCAGATCCGGCCGCTTGGACACAAGTTCCCTCAGGGAAGGGCGCTTAGGCGCAGGATGGGGAGGGTAAAAGTCCCTGCGCGATCCCGTAAGCCAAAGCGGTGGTGGTACGCGGCGGTGATGCGGTGAATAGCGCGGGTCGACTTTTACGTGGTGGGGATGCTCCGGGGGCCTCCTGGAGGAAAAGTATCCTGGGGACTGAGTTCCCTGGGTGACCTAAGGGTTGATGCCCTTAGGTCTTTTCCGGGTCCCAGTGAGGCGAGCTATCCCCGCCCCTCTCAGTGGGACATCGGGTGGCGGATCGGGGGATCCGTCGCTCACTCCAGATGTCCCGAGGTTGTAAGGCGCTCCAGGTGTTTCCGGAGTGCCTTAGCCGGAGTCCGTGGGGCATAAGCCTCACAGAGGTGGGCCCGAAAGGGCAACACGCGGGGTAGAGTGCCGCGGATGCCGGATCCCGCTCCCGTAGCCTCTACCCGCGCGTACAGTGGAAACACCGGTGAGTTTTTAATGGGTAGGCCCCCACTAGGGGGGAGAGTCCCATACACCCCCCGCGTCTTCCCCCAAGGCGCGGGGATAGTGCGTAATCTGCATTTTCTCACCGAATCAAAAAAAAAAAAAAAAAAAAAAGGTTAGGTTAGGTTAGGTTAGGTTAGGTTAGGTTAGGTTAGGTTAGGTTAGGTTAGGTTAGGTTAGGTTAGGTTAGGTTAGGTTAGGTTAGGTTAAGGCAAAAGTTGATGTTACTAAGGCAAAAGTTGATGTTACTAAGGCAAAAGTTGATGTTACTAAGGCAAAAGTTGATGTTACTAAGGCAAAAGTTGATGTTACTAAGGCAAAAGTTGATGTTACTAAGGCAAAAGTTGATGTTACTAAGGCAAAAGTTGATGTTACTAAGGCAAAAGTTGATGTTACTAAGGCAAAAGTTGATGTTACTAAGGCAAAAGTTGATGTTACTAAGGCAAAAGTTGATGTTACTAAGGCAAAAGTTGATGTTACTAAGGCAAAAGTTGATGTTACTAAGGCAAAAGTTGATGTTACTAAGGCAAAAGTTGATGTTACTAAGGCAAAAGTTGATGTTACTAAGGCAAAAGTTGATGTTACTAAGGCAAAAGTTGATGTTACTAAGGCAAAAGTTGATGTTACTAAGGCAAAAGTTGATGTTACTAAGGCAAAAGTTGATGTTACTAAGGCAAAAGTTGATGTTACTAAGGCAAAAGTTGATGTTACTAAGGCAAAAGTTGATGTTACTAAGGCAAAAGTTGATGTTACTAAGGCAAAAGTTGATGTTACTAAGGCAAAAGTTGATGTTACTAAGGCAAAAGTTGATGTTACTTGACGGTTAGCCTTGCGATTTGTGAAATATTTTGATTGTGGTAGATAGTAAACGACCCCTGCTTTCCTTCTACTGACTTGATTCTGCTTTAAAACGTTGATTTGGCTTGTTTTTTACCCGGACTTTGATTTTGCTTTGTGGAAAAATAAAGTAAAACATTTTGCTAACTTTCACTATTTGCAGCTTAATAACTCCTATACCCGATCACTCACCCCCACCAAATTTTTGTGGGGGGTAGAGCTGGGGAAGGAGTAATTACCCTGTTAATTAGGAAGCTGAGCAATAAGCGGTTAATTTTTTACAGATTTTTGAAAACGGCCTTACGCCTGCAAAAAAAGTTATAACAGCGCCTTAGGACCTATCTGAGCAATCTAGAAATTAATTTCTAGAGTGCTCAGTTTTCATCCAAAAAATCTGTTTGAGGGCTTAATAGATAGGTCTTGTGACTCTCTCTATTTTGTTCCTTGAGAGCGGGGAGGTATCTCCACCCCACTTCAAGTTACGAATTTTTTAAATTTCGCCATTTAACACCGACTGGCGAATATTTTGACCCAAATCAGAGGAAAACGGAGGAGGAGTGTGGGAACTCAACTGCATAATCTGGGTGGCCCAAAAGGGGGATTATTTTGAAAAATTCTGTTTTTCTTCGGGAAAATTCCCGAAAGGTTCTGGGTGAAAAGGGGGTGTCCCACCTTTCACTTTTGGGACCAAAATAGAATTTTTAAAGCTCAGATTCTGAGCTTTAAAATACATAGTTGTGGTTTTAGCTCCAAAAATTCTTTTTCGGGGGTAAAATACAGTTTTGGTGTCAGGAAACTGGGCTAACCCAGCCCAACTCCTGGTCTTAAAAATAGGTCTGCCCCATTAAGGGGCCAAACATAAAGGGTACGTTTTCTCGTTACTCCGCAGAGGTGGAGAACGAACAAATGGAGGAAAAGTCGGAAGCATACCAAGACGCAATGGAGATGGTGTCTAACCCTAAAAAGAGGGGAATGACCTTGACGACGACCACCACTGACGGAGAGGACACCCCATCTCCAAAGGTCAGCAGTGCCAACAGAGGGCGCACTCCCGCTGGTATGGGAGCGTACGCAGGACTGGCCTCAGCTAAGGCCAAACTGAGGTCACAAAAATCTGACGTACCGGACTACCAGGAGAGTAAGGTGAAGTCCTTTCGATTGGAGTTTCCCGCGCTGCGCTCGCGCTCGCAAGGCTGCGAAGCCAAAAGAGACAGGAGTCCTGTCCGCCCTGTTG